>VXAD01001925.1:549908-577413 GCA_013399195.1 Dicrurus megarhynchus | reverse complement strand
GGCTGTAACGCCGCCTGCCCGCCGGCTCTGCCCGCACTGCCGGGGGGCGGGGGCCCGCCCCCGGGGCGCTCCCGGCGGGGGTAGGGGCGTTTACGGGAGGGGCGACACGGACAAAGGGGACGCCCGCGTCCCCCCTCCTCGCTCCCCGCCCCCGCGGAGCCACGGCGTCGCCCCCCGCCCCGGCTGCAGGAGAGGGGAGCCGTCCGCTCTGCATCCCTCCGTCCCTCCCCGCCGCTGCCCGGAGCCGGCACCGAGGCGGCCACCGGGCCAACTTGTTTCTCCGGGTGTCACCTGGCTGCCGCTGCCGTGCCCCCGCCCTCGGCAGGGTGGTCGGTCCCGACGGTCGCCCCGGTGGAGGGCGGTGGGGCGCGGCGGTGTGCCCCGCCCTGGCGCTGCTCTCCCCTCCGGACCGCAGGACAACAGCTAATCATTTATGTATCAATTCACAAAAGGCTTTCCCACATTACTTAGAAAGGCTGTCAGGCTAATGCGTTTTCTTTCCATGCAATTTCATCTTCTCTTACACTATTTCCTTCATACCGAATACCACTTGCTCTGCTTGGTTTGGGGTGCGTTCTGTTCTGGTTCCTAGGTGCACACGGTATGGGTAGGGGTTCAGCACTCTGTTTAAAAGTTAATTTTGCCTATCAAACTCTACTAGATACAGTAGTAAGAAAGTGGCAAAGAATGTTAATATTTCTTTTGTTTCCAGTGTTCTGAAATAAAGGTATCAAACGACTACTAGCTTCTGGTAGTCAGTATAGTAAATAAATTAAATGTAGTTATTGGAATGAGCCTTTATGGCACTTTCAACAATCTGTAATTCAATCATCTCTGATACAAGCTGCCTTTTGCTATTATTCATCAGACCCAGCTGAGTGATTTCTGTCAGATGGGAAGCGGTAGAGAGAAATCTCTAGGTAGATGTAACTGAAAAGCTTTCCAAGTAGAGTCCTAAATGAGCACAGAAAAGCACTTGGCCACAATCTCAAGACAGATGTTGGCATCCAAATAAATCATTTCTTTTGATTGTCTGGGGGATGTCAAGTTTTATTTTCCTTATTTAATAGCTATTTGCGTGTGAAGAAGTAGCTCTGTCTTTATTACCTTATAAACTCAATGCAAAATGTTGTAGTGCAATAATATTTCACTGTCTCTGAATTAATATTTTCTGTACAAAGGTCACTAGAGTAATTTTAGATACGCATGCATGTTGTAGACGACAACTAGACTACTAATCTGCAGTGGTGATATTGATCCTCAGAGCTGCTGTGCAGTGTGCCATCCATGTTGCATGTTAATCTGTTATGTGCTGTTTAAATTGCTTTATTGTCCGAGAGAGTTACTTCATCCTGAGGAAGGGAAGATGGTACTTGTAGACCCAAGGGGAGTTTCCTTTCCCCGGTGAGTTGACATCTAGAGTTACAGATGGGCAGTTGTTTTAGGAGTGTCCCTGAGAAGGGGAGGGGGGAGCTTTTGGGTACAAGGACAAGTAGGCAGCAAACTAATTTGCTTTGTGAGGATATGAAATGACATCTCCTGCCACGCTTAAATAAACCTGCTCAGGAAAAGTGTAAGGAGATTGCACATGTAGAATAGTATTTTCTTGTCTGTCTTGGAAACAAATGACCTGATTTTATGTCTTGAGTCAAATATATACCTTTTTTTCTTCCAAGCTTTTTGGGTTTTTAGTTCTATTAGTAATGTTTGAGGGAAGTACACTTTAATGTGGTCTATTACTTGGCTTGTGCTATAGTTGCTCAAAATTTGCATGCATACAATTCATAAATTGAAAGTATATAGCTTAAAAACATAGTGTAGGCAGCTTGAGTGAGAAGAGATAATTTCAAAAAGAACCACAGGGCAAAAGATAATGACATACTCTAGGAAATAATCATACTCCTGCACTTGGAAAAGCATGAAATGTTCCAGTGTAGCCATTTCATACAAGCCAAATTTTCCTTCACATTACGAGTGCCTAAGTGAGCCATATTAATGTTTGATGCAAAAGATGCTAAATCCGTTTTAAGGGTTGATACTGGAATTTAAAGAGGTAGCTCGCCCTCTAACAGATTAACGGAGCAGTTCTAATACTTCCTTAAAAAAAAAGTGAAAAAAATCAGTTGCCACGTATGCCATAGCAGTACAAGTGGGATGTAGCCTCTTGTGTAATACTCATGGGCAAGAAACCCTTTAAAACCATAGATGTAGAATAGTGTTTGATTTAACAATCTAAAACATTCTCCTACCTTAATCATAATTAAATCAGATATGAGACGACCAAGAAGATGCTCAGTGTTGGTTAGTGTAGTGAAGGTGTGAGATAAGAGAAGGTTCTGTTTGTCAGAAACCTAGGAAAAAAAATAAAATCTATATTTTTCCAGCTAGCATAGAGACACCGGAAACATAAAATCAATTTTTATGGTCTTTTGGCAGGGTTGGCTGTACTAAGTAAAAAGAAGGAGCAGCTTAGTGTCTTGGCAGAAGTTTTTAAGCCACTCATCTGTACAGAACTCAGTTAATTGATGTTTCCTCACATGAAAATGAAGCTCTTATTTAGCATATCGTTGTCTTTTCCTGTCCATTCAGCGGCCTGATTACAATTTTAGAACTATTTGAATGTAGTTTTATATTTGTATGAATGTTTAAAGACACAGATAAACTGGGAACTGCTTTCTGAATAAAGTGTGCATGCAACCTTGTATTACGTGTTGTGGAAGAGACATTGAAGTTTGTGATACAAATGAAAAGGACAAGAAAATATTTCTGCATATCTGGAAGAAAAGCGTGGAGGAATTATTATGCATGGTTACCATGATCTCCTTCCCTCTGCTGGTGAGGCCCATATAAATATGCAGTTTCACAAAAATAAATACTTCAGCATTTGATTTTACTTTGATTCTCTATAGAATATTTGTTTTAAACGTATCTCTGTATCTAGGAAAAAACTTAATTAGAAATACAGATAAGGGAGTAAACTATCAATTTGTGTTTACTGCTGACATTTACTAAAGATACTCGAGGTTAAAATAAAAGCATTTGCCAGACTAAATAAACAAAGCATTAGGTTAACAAATATTTTCAGGATCGTTATGTACAAATGTCATCTTTGTTAGAGTAGTCTTTACTCCTCCCTCATATACCCCAGTAAAAGAGGGAATTAGGAAATGGTGGTTATACTGTTACATCTTTTATAGAAATACCAGACACCAAAGCAGAATGCATTAGGAGGAGGACAACTGACAAGGGCTTTTCATGATTTCTTTTGGTGAGAGGCTAAGAGCAGGCTACAGGCAATCTCTTTCAAGGACTACGTGGACTAGCTGAGTGATTCGTGCAAGCAGCGTGGAAAATTTTTCTTGTTTAAATAAAAAAAAGAAGTAAAAATATTTTCTGATACTTATTTTTTTCTTGAGTCCTGTAATGACTGAAAGCTGGATAAGTACTGTAATGAGAACATCTCCTTACGTACTACTTTTGACAAATGTCTAATCAGTATGTTTTAGAGGCTGGGTTTTTTCTTCTGTTGTTTTCCCCAAGTGGCTAAAGGAGGAGCACACAAATGGGTTATGAGAGAGCTGACCATATTTCTTAACTTGTTTTATCACTGCCAGTCTGGAGGTATTTCCCTGAAACAGCAGGCACTGAACACTTCTTCCTCTCCATACTAGAGGGAGTGGTGTTGCCATCTTTTAAATTCTCAGAGAATTGCAAACTCAGGATGCCACTTCTCTTTTCTAGCAATCCCTAAATAGGCTCAGAGCAATCTATCAGAACATGAAATAAATCTGGACTGTCTCCTGTGCAGTGTAGTTATCTGATAAGCTTCTAATACTTATAAGATTTTTTAAATGGAGAAGATTTTACGAATTTAAAAAAAGTCACAAGAAATTATCCAAATAATTAATCAACTCTGAATTATTATAGTTACATAAAATTCCAGGAAAACAAAATTTTATTTAGAAGTGGCTAAAACAAATTTCATTCTTTTAATGATGCTGTCTGTAAGTTTCCTGGACACTATTCAGGATTTATGGACAAATGTATTGTAGCAGCTTGAATCATGTAGCCATAGCTGTCATGAATAGGTAGTACAGTGCCTCATAGCCGCTCAGTGATTATTAATGAATTGGTTGAAAACCCACTTACAAGTTCTGTTTTGTACCTTTATCTTAAGGGTATTGTTTTTCTATAACCCTGTGGCTGAAAAATCAGTGTAGCGGTTGCAAAATGGGAAAGCTGGTAACCATTCCCCAGCTTGGTTCAGAGACATGAGTTCACCCATGAGCTCTCCTGTCCATGTGTTTGAATAACTATGTAGATAGTGCAGTTAAAAATAATTGGAGTGCTTTTGTGCAAAGCACTGTGGAATTAAAGATTCCTTGACAAATGGTTTATCTGGTTCAGGGTAACAGTTGTGCTTTTCCTAGAAAATATGTCTGTGTACAGATGAACACTAGATCTAACTCTTATTTGGAAAGCTTAATGACCACTAGTAGCATGTAGGGTTTGTGGTTGGTTGGTTGGTTTGGGTTTTTTGTGGTTGGTTGGGTTGGTTGTTTTTGTTTCTACTTCTTTCCAAAGCTATAGACAGTATTTCTTTTTAAACATTTACTTTTGTAATAAAGTATTAGAGTTTGTAGGAATTCTTAAAATGTGTGACAATACAGATAGAGTGGGGGGGTGGGTTGTATTTTTAATTTTTTTTAAAGAATAAAGTAGTAAGGAGAACTTAGTGGTATGATGTGTCAATAGAAGGCACAATATATTGGCAAACAGTTGACGTTTAAAGAAAGGTAGTGTAATACATCCCAATCAAAACAGTTTTGAAACTTTCTTTAAATTAAGAAATGACTCTCTGTGTTTCTTGTTGAAATTGTAAGCTTTGTGTTTTGAATTCAGTAAGTCATTTTATTTAGTTCAGGGTCATGTTCTAATTGTAAAAATAATACTGTAGAACAGCACTATTGTCCATGTGAACAGATTATTTTTTTTTCCATGTAATAAATTGCAGAACAGATAGTGTATGGGGAATTGCCATCTCCATTATTCCAACTCTTTTCATTACCTTTGACAATGATCTGGAATAAAATACAAAATCCATATTCATGAGAATACTTCTGGGTTTTTTGTGCCAGTTTAAATAAAGTTGAAAAAAGTGCTATTATAGACTGATTTAATTTGGCTTCTCATTCTACAGCATCTGAATATGTGTTTTAACAAAGTGAACTGTAATACTTTTGCCTGCTTCCAGTTAAAAAAAGTGAGTCCCCCCTAAATACTAATTCTGAGAAGAATTGTGGATTACATCCACCCAATGTGATCTGCTCTTATTTTAAAGAGCAAAGAAGCTGAATGCAGCTGGAGTGTTGAGAGTAGGAAAGGTGCCTATCTCAAAAAGGATGCTGGATGACTAGAATTAGTTTAGAGGAGGGACTTGAGTTGTCTCATTTAGATGTGTCCAATCCATTTCTTAATGGGACTCCTAAAAGCTTACCATTCTCTTTAAAAGCTGGATATGATGAAAGGCTCCTTGATGCCCACACAGTGAAAATACTAATAATATTACTTAATAATATTAAATTGTGCCCTGATATGTAGAAGTTCACACAGCATCCTGGCTGGGCACACAATCTACAAGAGCCCAGACTAGAAATGAGGTATCAGTGTCTTGTCCATCAGATTATCAAGTGTATGAACCACTTTACTGAGGAGATGACGCCTTTCTACTTGAAGTCTGTAGATCAGTATTTTCTTTCCTTTTATTTTGACCAGGTACAAGTTCTAGATTTGATGTTGAAATTGCTGGATTTGTGTTAATCCTTGAGAATGGAGGAGGTAATCACCTGTCCTTTTGACCCAAAAATCACCAACCCGTTGAACTTGCTGCTATTAACTCCTGTTGTGTCTCTTGCATTAAATAGCATTTGTTGTAAAAGATGTGACATGTTGCGTAGTGTGAAGAGGTTCTGTCTGAACTTCCCTTAAGCTGCTCTTGTATGTTATAATCCTATTTTGTCCATTGTTACTGACAAGAAATTTGTGTTTGTCTAACTAATGTTCATCTTTGAGACCTGATTTAAAGCCCCTTGAAGTCGATGACTCTCCATTTATTTTGTTCCTCTGATGTGTCTTAAAACTATAAATTGTGGATATTAGTAGGTACTTCACTTAAAGAGAGAATGCCTGTTCAAGATGTGGGAGTGCCAATGCCCTGTGTCTCATTGTTATGGCCTGGATTTGCGTAAATAGGCCTTAGTTTCCAGATGCCCATCAGTGAGATGATACCAGAAGGACAGTCTTCTGTCAAACTTATTCTGGAACTGGCTGTGCAGGTGGCAAACCTCGTGGCTGGCATCTGAGACAGGGAATCCTGTCACGATTCTGCTTTGCACCAGGGTAAGCTTGTCTTGGTTAGCATCTTCCATGTCCTCTTTCCATGTGTCAGGCTATGGGTAGTTAATTGGTGGATTGGTAAGAATACAGGTATCTCTGATGAGAGGGCTACCTTTGAGAGTGTCCTCGCACTGAATTGCCAAAGATGTCCTTGAGTAGTCCAGCTGAGGGTAGAAGGCAAGCACGTTTTTGACTACAAGTGGAATATTGGTTGAATTGCAGGATTTCTAGATCCTGAAATTAAAGTTTCTGTATTTTCTAACAGCCCAAATATTTAATTAAAGATGTGTCTGTTACTCTTTTGCATTTGGTAACTGTATCTGGGACATACTAATATTTCCTTATGAAAAGCCTGATAGTGGATGCCTTTCTTTTCAACAGTTTCCGTTTCTTCATAGTTGTTTTTTATATGCTAATAACAAGCAGTTACGTTGCACTTGCTCATCATCTTCGGCTTTCTTACTTCATGCTTTGTTAGCTTACTCAGCTGCTAGTTAGAGCAGAGAAACACCAGGCAGTATCCATGCGACCTTGACAGAGGTCACTTGCTTCTTCATGATGTGCTGTAACTGTGTAAGGCCTTTGCTGCACTTATTTTGTACGTTTGCTTTGTTTTTGTAAATGTTGCATAATACGATTGATATGATTGGAGTTTTTTATTAATACGTATTTACTGCCTTTTTTTTTTTTTTTTTTGCTTACTGAGAAAATGCTGATAGTGAAAAATTGAAGTAAAATCATCTGGGACAAAACCACCTGAAGTCACATGCTATAGTTTTTTTCTTGCATTTGTCATTTTCAAAATATATGTCTGGTTTTTATAATGACCTGGGCTTACTTTAATATTTGATATGAAAATATATGGGTTTATAAATTGTACACTGGCTAATAATTGTGAGCTGTTTACTCAGAATCCATTATTCTTTATAAATATTGATGAAAGTTGTGTTATAGGTGAGCAAGACGTAAAACTCACTATGGAAATCAGCATTTTTAGAAGAAGAATAATAGTAATGAATATTTTGTCTCTATATCAAGCAGCTAGAACTCAGATTTTTGAACTGAGCACTGATAATTCATGTAGTGTCAATTAGATTCTAAAGCAAAAACCAGCTAAATGTCCATTAAAGGTGATGAACCAGTCTTTTGCAGGCATAGTAGGGATTGTCTACACTGTTACTCAAGGATTCAAATAAATCGTAAAAGCCCAAACTTTTTTCTGCCTTTCCAGATATCTGTACCAATCAGTGGAATTCCAAAATGTATGTATTACATGTAGTTGAAAGGAATAACGATTGGCATAATTTTAATGGAACATATCAATATCACTCTAGTTAAAGCTTTTTTGAATTTCCTTTCAGTATTAAATGAAACTTGGAATATTTTCTTTGCTTTGTATTGAAATTTGGCTCTTAGAATGTCTATGCACTTCAGCTACTTTTAAAACAACGTATGAATTCAGTGGTGTTTATTGATTTCACAGAATAAAGCTAAATTAATTGCTGGAAGGGATCAACACCTGGTATTCCCTAGTCTGTGGTCTCACTGTGCCTTCTTCCACTCAGTTCTATGACTCTTTCTGTAATGAAGAAAAGTAATCTTTGGGGAGGTAGAAATCCAACCTCTTGGCATGGTTTGCAGTGTTGGCTTTAGGTGTTTAAAGTAGGTGAATGTGTAAGTCTGAACTCAAGGGTGGACAAAAGGTCATAGGTGGATGTAGTGAATACTGAGCCTAGTTGAAGACCTATTCAGATTGTTATAGTTAACAAAGTGTTAAAGGTTTTGTCTTCCAGTAGGCCAAATACTGTCTTTTTCATAGGTCCTTTTTGGGACAAACATATTGATTGTTCTGAATACCTTAGGGGTTATGCTGATGAGGTAATACAAGAAGTTATCCTCAAACTGAAAAATATTAGCTCAGCCTGTCCTACTTACAGCTGTAAGTTAAGATACTTACAGGTGGTTGCTTCAATCAAATTCAGGGATAATTGTATTGAATAAATTCTAGGTGCAAATTTTGAGTGGTGTATAGTAAATAATGTAGACCTGTGCTTAGTGTTTATCTTAAGCTGTAGTACTTGCAAAAATGAGTAGGGGAATGTACTGAAACTTTTCCACTCCTAAATACCATCGGCAAGTTTATTGATTGTGGTTAGTCAAGTTGTAGTTGGAAGCTGTTGTCTCATTATTATTGGCTATATGAGTTTTTTTGAGGAACTAAAGGTGACAGGCACAGTGAGTTGTGTGAGTGGAGGGGCTCCATGTTGTTCCATGACAGTCAAGCATTCCATACCTGTTGGTACAGAGATAAAGATGGTGACCTACACAAACTCTGCCTAGCAGAGGTAGAACTAAATCTTAGCTGGCTGGTTTCAGCAAGTTAGTGTCTGAGACTAAAATGTAATCTGCATAGTCACCATATGGGACAGCACCCTTGTAAATGTGGATACAGTTACAGCATGTACAAGTGCTGTGAGTTTTAACAGTAGTAAATATATATGGGTTTTTCCCTAGATAAGGCACAGAAAGTGAGCCTTAAATGAACATGTGCTAAAATCTTCCCTATTACAAAACAACTGCTTCAGGCCATGTTGCTTTTTCCATTGGATTTGGTCTAGTATGTTCTTCCAATTCTGGCTCACTTAGATAAGAATTCTTGTTAATGTATTTCTAGTGAATCTTTTTTTTGTTTTGTTTTTAGATGAGGTGAATTATGTCTCAGAAATACAGTTCTATTTTTTTCCCCTTCAAAGCACTTTTATAGTTGAGTTGGAAGACTGCATAAAAAGTCATTTATTGTCACCATCACTTTGAATAGCTAGTTAGGCTTTTAAACCTGTTTACCTGTTTTGTTTTTGTAGGCTGGTTGCTTTTCTGGACACATGGGAAAAATCAAAAGCAAACATAATGTGTGGTGGTCATGCTTCTTTTTTTTTTCTTTTTTTTTTTTTATGTATGGGTGCTCTGTTAACACAGTGAATTCCAGATGTGGGTTGTAACCGGTGACAACTGTTTCATCAAGAGCTGCTTCATGTTTGCGAGGAACAGTGTTTGCTCTGCAGTCTCTTTAGAACAGGGCCTGACCTATCTCGTAATGTGTTTGTACTGTGCCTAACATAATAGGATCCAGATATTTGACTGGGGACATGGACTGTTGTGCAAAAAGAAAAAAAAAATTAGCCCAAATGTTGGAAAAAGTGCTATCATTTAAGGCCCCCAGAGATCAATAAGCAACTCATTGCTGTAACCATATCAACCCTCTCCTTCAAAGGGATTTTAATTGTGTCATGGAAACTTCATTCTTGCAAACATGCTGAGTTACTCTTTAAAACCTCTTTACCTTCACCCTGGCATAAATTACAAATTTTTCAGTTTTAAAAAGAAAAAAGTTTCCTGTTTCCCAATAATCATGATTTGCCATCTTCCAGTTGAAAACTGGGTAAGCTGTTTGACTTGCAACTGAAGAAAGCTATTTTATGTATAATGCCATGCTTGCAACTGGGATTTGAATTATTTACAGGTAGGATGGTACAAAGGACCTGGATTTTAGCCTTCTGCGGCCAGGAGGGAATTTACCTGACCTAAAGGAGATAAACCAATTTCAGCTCCAGTAATACTTAAAAGACTAGCTACTTCATACCAAAAACCAGTTTATATGATAAAGGAATTAGCAAAATTCTGCTACAGCAGCTTCCCCAGTACAGGAGCCAGTTTATCTGTCCAGAGGGTGTAATTTTTGGAGATTTCTCCTCCCCCTCTCAGTAAGAGGCTGATACAGGAGAACACCTAGTACTGATCTGATGTGATAGCATAAATGGACAAAACAAATACACGGCCCAAAACCATAGCGCCCAGATAGCTTGTCTTGAAGGTAGATATGAAGATTTCAGGTAAAGATCTTAGGAATAGCTTTTTGTGAAGTGTGCAAGTCTGTACACATCAGACAGTCATTTATATTACGTAGGTGCCAGTCAAAGTGGTGTCATATTGATGTGTTGAAACATAAATCCTGTATGACAGATGGGGATCAATGGCAGAGGGAGATTAAGGATAGGATTCATCTCATTTAAGTTTAAATACCTTCAGAAGGTGATTCATTTGACCTACCTGAGGCATCTGTCTTGGTGTGAGATGGGCTACTCTCTGGAGCTATCTGTTCCTTTCCAGTGACTGTAAGAAGTCTGGGACTACTAGATGAGATTTAACCAGCCAATTTCTAGACACCTGACAAGGGACACTTGAATCCCAAGTACTTGTCTAAGGCCTTATGGGGAGCCCATGGCAATGCTGAGAATTGAACACAGGTTTTCTGGTTCCAGGTTAACGCTAATCACAGTGTGTCTTTCTGCAGAATCTTACAGTGCAGAAGAAGCACTAAGAATGACCTTTATATCTTAGAGATCTTAATAGTAATGAAAAGTTTACTATCAGCTCCACAGAAAGATGGATATCTTAGCAGTAAAATTGTAAATAAAGGTCCTTTGTATTGGGAGTGACAATATTTTACTTGTAGTTATGGGCAGTTTGAAGCCAGACTTGTCCAGTCTGTGCTGATGAAAAGTGGGCTTCAATGAGAGGAAATGCCTTATATTACTGTGAATCACAACAGGTAAGAGACTCGATGTTTTCTGAAACCTGAATATGAATGCTGATGTGGGGAGTGATACTGGCTCCAGAGCAGGCTTTGGATCTTGCCTGAAGTGTGCAGGGAACCAATCAGGTCTGCACAAGTGGTGGTACACTTGGCAAAGTGTGAGAATTACTTCTTCTCTGGTAATCTGATCAGCAAAGCTCTCGGTGGAGAGAAGAAAAGCAGCAGCTCAGGTGTTGGTAGTGTGTATTTTCCCTCTCTGAACCTGCAGTAAGTTATGCACCTGAATTAACACAGTGCTTTTAGGGGTTACCTTGGTTCTTCCTTGCTTGTCCCCCTGCACATACCCAACCCATCCTTTCCTCCTTAACCTAATTCAAGGCTGTCGTTTTAGTGTAGCTTGTGAGTGCAATGAAATCATATTTTCTGAGCTGTAGTGCCTGATCTGTTTAAATAGCTTTGTGTAGTTTATATGTAGAAATCTGCTCAGATGATCCTGTCCCAGCTGTGAACCAGAACATCCGAGTAATATGTGACCCTCTTTAATTCATGGCATCACATTTCTTTATGTGGGAATGTACTGTGATACTAAAGCTTCAGGGTGTAAATGTTTGGAGTTTTTTTTTAATTGATTGATGTGGTAAAAAGAAGGGAATAAAATGTGCTAAAAGAGAAGCTGGCAATGTCAAGAGTCAAATAGGATGTATATTCTAAGCTTATGTTATTTCTGCCTCTGAAACTTGGGAATTGGCCACTGGTTTCATAGTACTGTGTACAGTAGAAATTGTATCTTCATGTTAGATCTAAAGTTAAATCAGAATAGTCTAGAAAGAAAAATCTAGTACTCTGAAAAATTATATTACAGCAAAATGGTTGTCTTGTTCACACAGATCATGAGAATTTCTCATTCTCTTCCAGCCTCCTTTCAGCAGCTAAACATGATGATTTTATAGATAAGTGAACCTTTATAAGCTAGACATCAACTATGTATAAATGCAGAACAGTACATCTAAAACCTGTCACGCTGTCAGAGTACAACTGTTTTCTCTACAAATATGGAAATTGTCACTTATCTGCATTCTCTCCTTGCCCTATTTCCCCCCCATATGTTGATATTCACCCATGTGAAAGAGGCCAATTATAGATTGGCCATTGTATAAATAATGCAGAAGTTGTCAGTGGCAGAGAAAAATTTATGTTAGAAGACTGAGGGTTTGAATAAGGAAATAAAAGCACCTTCTAATGAGGGTAGTGATCTCTGTTTCTGTATTACTTCATGTTAGAAAAGGTATTTAACCCCCCCCTGCCCCACCCCCCAACTTTAGGAGTTATAATCCTTAATCTGAGGACTGTTTTTAATAATAAAATCCTGGTTCAACTTTCAGTCAGAATACTTTGCTCTGCAGTGTTTTCCCTTTTGGCTTTTTCCCCCAGGTTCTCCTGGAAGCAGGCAGTGGGTGTTTCCCCTTGGCAGGGACTGGTGCTGAACAGCACCTGAACTGGAGGGATACCCCAGGACCATGTCAAGGCTCATAGGGAGTGGGCATCTCTTTCCCCGGCTTTGCGGAAAACATTTGGACAACACAGTGCAATCTGGAGTCAGGCCACCTTGAAAGTAAATTAATTAGGCTCATTAAAGGTGAAGTCACAAACTTCAGAGCAGCTGGGGTTGATTCTCAGTAGCTGCTGCTGGTAGAGCCAAAGCGTGGGCAGGTGCTGGGACACAGGCTGGCCTGGAGTTGCTGTGAAGTTGGCCAAGCTAAATAGCACATTGTTAGTGTGGCTTGTCACTGGCCTGCACTTCTGGACAGTGGTCAAAGTGTGATCCCAGATGATGTACTGAATTTGTTTAACTTCTTGTCTTCTTCCTCCAGCTGCTGTTTCTCTTGAGTATTACAGAGGCTGCTGTGGCCTTAAATTTAGTTGTGTTTAAGCATCCACTCGGAAGGTGTCAGTGACCTGACAGGAGCCTTCAGCGAAACTTGCTGTGCTGCATGGCTCTTGGTTCTGTGGTGCCTCAGACTGAGGCAGCAGCCCCAGATGAACGATGTGCTAGCCCTTGCCACTCGTACCTGACTCCTCATTTCCCACGGTGATGATTTTAATGTAGTTAAAAAGGATACTTTACAGAAGGAATTAAAAAAAAGCCCACATCTTTTGTCTTTTGTGAGTCTTAAAACAGTAGTAAGGAGGTAAGCAAGTATCTCCTGGGGGGTTTTTTTTGGTGGCTTTTTTTTTTTAATTTGGGTTTTTGGGGGGGGTTGGGGGTTTTTTTTTGATGAGCAAGCTGCAATTTTCCTTGTTAGCTTTACTCTTTCATGATTGAGCTGTTTGTTTCCAGATGGCTCCTATGTATGCGGGGACAGGGACACACACAGCCCAATCTGTTCAGCTGCCGGCCTTGCATCAAACAGCCCAAGGTGCTGGGCACGCTGACTCATTTGGAGCAGTTGGGCAGCCCCTCCTGTAGCAGTTAGTCTGGTGCTTTAATTTCCAGATAGGAAGGGTTTGAAGCAGCATCTTCTGTGGGAGAGATTTCAGGGTTCAGAAACTGATATGTAAAACTGCAGCCTCCTATCACCTTTCTAATGAAATTGAATTTATCAGTGTTTCTAAATGTGTCTGCTGTACCAAAGCACTTTGAACTTTTTTATTCATAGTGTTGGTTTCGGTAGCTGTTTCTCTTCCCCATTCTGCTATAGCAGAGTTCTTAGTGTAATATCAGGTATGTCAGGTGAAGTATGTAAACAATTATGGTTTTTTTCACATTTGACAAAAGTATTCACCAGAGAACAGAGATGGTGTGTGAAAATACAAAGTTAGCACCATGTGTTTGCAGGTACAATGTCAATGTCGCAGAGACCTAAGCAATACTTGCTTTTTTTGTTTTGGAACACTCAAATACAATTCTTTACCTATGGCTGTGTTAGGATTTGAATTGACCAGTTTCTACGTATTTTTCTTCCCTTACATGTGCCTCTCTTCTGTGCTTTTTGAAACTGTGAGGGGAGAAGGATGGGATATGTAATTAAAAACAGGTACTGCAGTAAGCTCTGGTTAGGAGGCAAACAAGATTTAATGTTTTTAGCCTTTACAGTTAAAGGCTAAAGAGGTGACCTGTGTATAATCAAAAAGTAACTGTCATTAATGCAGTAGACAAAGTGATTAGGTATTACCCTATAGAGACTATGTTTATCACTGATTTAATGAATTAATCAACTGTCTGCAGTTGTTAGAGCCTGGATTTCTGAGTGTTTCTGTTGTGTTTTCCCAGAAACCACGGTGGTAGTTGGGTAAGCCCTGAAGTCCCCATGGTAAGATGCTCATTCTGTGCAGTGCTATGTGCATGTGAATTGCTGAGCATCTGGAAATCCCTCTGACATTAAAGTGATCTTTACAAGTGAAAGTGTACTCCTAGCTAAAATACAAACTTCTGAAATGGAAGCATGAGTTACCACTGAAAAATGACTACTGTGTATAGATTTAATTTTTCTGGAAGATTTTGTAGAAACCTTTCACCATACCAGGTTATTTACATAAGAGAAACATAACATATCTGGGCTGAGAATCTCTTCAGACAATACATTATTGATACGATATGTTGTCTGAGAATAGAATCATTTAGGTTGGAAAAGGCCTCTAAGATCATTGAGTCCAACCATTAAAGGTTGTGAAGGTTTACCAGGGAGATAAGGTGACTTTTATGAGCTATTTCAAATAGCTTATGAGAAGTGCATCATTTTCTGGTTAGGTTTGTTTGTGTTGTTAGGTTTGTTTGTATTGGATTTTTTGTTTGTGTGTGGGGGGATTGTTTGGGGTTTTTTGTGTATGTGTGTGATTTTTTTGGTTGTTTGGTTGGTTAATTTCCTCACCCTCCCTGCAACTCTTCTGAACATTTAAACAATTACAGTTGCAGGCACTGCTTTAGTCAAAGCAATGCTGTTGAACCCTAGGACTTCTTATTATGGTTTATCAGCAAATGTGAGGTCTTCTGAAACCTTAGTCACCTGGTTGTTATTGCAGCAAGATTTTGTCTCGAGACTTTTCTGTGGTTTAAATTCTCTGTAGTTTCTTTTCAAACTATCACTTGGAAATCAGAATTGTTCTTACCTCTGCTGTATTACAGCAGTGTTTAAAAATAGCTCTAAGTGTGTAAGTTCAGATGGCTATCACATCAGTATCTGCAAAAGGAAGTATAAATCCCATATGGAAAACATGAGCACATGATCTAAGCACTCCAGAAAGGCAGTTTTTTTTCAGACCCCTTAATTCTGAATGCTAATAAAATAAAGCCTTTAGAAATAAATTTGTTTTATAAGTAGCTTTATTTTTGTTCAAGAGCAGAAAACCAGTCATTACTCAAGTAATTTTTGACACTGAACACTTTAGACATATCAGTCTTTTTCAAAATGAATAGTTATTTTAAATTCTGCATATTATAAAAAAGAATATATCCCTGTGAATTGTTCTTGTCCGTACTTGTGATGAACAGCATTGTACAAACTGGAGTTCATTAACATTTCCAAATTCCAATTATGCAAGTAATAGGGCCTTAAGATGATCCTTACTGTGGAACAGAATGTCTTAATGGTTTCTGTTGACATCTTAACAAAAACTGGGTGTACTAAAAGTCTAAGTACTTCATATTCTAAGAATGTCAAGATAGGGGTTTTTTTTGCCTTTTTTTTTCCTGTTTTTTTTTTTTTTTTTTTTTTATAATTTGCTTTTATTACCTGATTTCATTGTAACATTCATAGAAATGGGCAATTGTTAAGGTTAAGGTGAGAGAAGGTGTCAAGCTGCAAGAGAATTTTGGGGCAATATAGAAACCTGACACAAAAGATTTTTACATGGAATGTTTTCAGTACTGTTTTAGTTCTCAGTAGATTATATTTTTTGAAAGAAAAAAGTCAATTATGCTGACAATAGAAATAGTCACGTGATGTATAAGGAGTTCAAAGGTTACTTTCGCACCAAGAAGAGAAGAAAAGCTGCTCAGGAGTTCCCTTCCATGGTAGAAGATAGGGACAGATTATTCTATTCAATTTAAGGTTGTGCTTTATTGCTTTTGAAATAGATCTGCTTGGGACATATGACCAAACTCAAGATGTGGTCAATGTGCTACCAGAATTGTTAATTTCTTCGTTGCTGAAGAGCTTTCTTTGCCAGAAAAAGAAATCTAAGACAGGTGCTACTGTGACAAACAGCTTGAAACTCACTACAATAGATACTGAAAAAATTAATACAGTAAGAATGTAACAGTGTCAATATTATATATAGTTAACAATTGTCCTGGCTTAACTGGCAGGTAGTGAAACACCATTCAAATGCCTGCTCACTCTTTCTCAGTAGGATGGAGAGAGAACTGGAGGAAAGGGCACAGAAAGTAAAGTTCAGGGGTTGAGAAGAAGGCTGTTTAGTAGTACAGAAATGGAAGGAAAAACAGTAATAATGATATAAGTATTTGAATATACAAAGCAAATGATGCACAATGCAGTTGCTGACCACTTACTGACTGATGCCCATTCCAAGTATCCAAGCAGTGGGGCCAGCTTTCCCTTCAGTTTATATACTGAGCTTGCCATCATATGGTGTGGAATATCTCAGTGGGCAGCTGGGGTCATCTGTCCTGGCTGTGTCTTCTCCCAGCTTCTTGTGGCCCCCAGCCTCCTTGCTGTTGGGGTGGTGTGAGAAGCAGGAAAGGTCCTTGACTTAGTGTAAACCCTGCTCAGCCGTAGCTAAAACATCAATGTGTTAAAAACATTATTTTCCTAAATTCAAAACACAGCACTCTACCAGCTACTCTAAAGAAAATCACAGCCAAAGCAAGGAAACAATCCTGTCCATCTTAAGCATATGTGAGAGACAATACTTGACAGATCTCTCCTAGTTTTTGGGATGAAGGGCACAATTATTTCTGTTTAAGCAGGTCAGGTTTTGTAAATGACCAGTTCTACCAGCAGTGCCCAGCTTGAAGCACATTTGGAAGTGTCTTGTTTTCAGCAGGTGCTGGGCATGCATGCTGCTAAAATCAGGCTTTATTCATGCTTGGCCCAAAGGCAAATTTTATTCATCTGTTAGAGAAACTATGAGATAGGGGCACTTTGACCATGTGACTGGTATGGCTGTAGAGAACGCTGCCTGAATGAAATCCTGATCCTGTGTTGTAGGCCTGTCTTCCCCAACCAGGATATTCTGGGTACTGGTCAGATGCATTCCATGTAAGATCTTTGAGATGAGCATAGCTGTACTGTGTAACATTATTACTAGGTAAAACACACTTTGCTAGACCAGTCCAGTGGCTTTTAGCATTTTTTCTGAGCAGTAGGTTTCTATTTATCACTATCACAGAACACTATTGAATAAAGGTGAAAAACATGTTCATAATACATGCTTTGTAATCAGGATGCCTATGTCTTCTGTCCTTGTAATTTTGTCTTCTTTCATACTTATAGTTGATTTGTACTCCAGTTAGTATTTAGTACAGAGTCTCATATATGATACTTTGATTCTGCAAACCTGAATGAATTTCCAAGTCTCCTCAGGAACAAATAAAATGCAAACTGCATGGTGGCATAAAATGTTACTAAAAGGTTTCTGTTGAGTACCTTTCAGTGCCCTGCTGTTTACATGATCACTTAATGGGATCCAGAGAGACCAGTCATTAAGCATTTTTTCTTAAGGTCTTGGAAGCAGGATACCTGCTGGTACCTCCAAACAGATTTCTGAAAACTGTGTAAAATCTCAGCAGAAATCTCTTGCTGATGCTTCATTTCTTATTCTAACTGCATATATGATGCTGTGAGTCCCACATTTATAAGTAATGGGGTTGCTTCTTCAGCTGAGTTGAAAGTGCACACGTGACTATGTAGGTCTACGTGCAGTATACACTGGTATTGTGCAACTTGCACACCTCTGCCAATTAGGATGTTTCTAGCCTGGCATGGTTGTGTTTTCCTGGCCTTGGGCATGTCTTTGCTATTCTTAGGAGCGCGTACATTGCCTCATATTCTGTCATACTGTATTTATGGGAAAAAGTTTGGGGATGCTAAATAAATGTCACTTAGGTAGGATACTTCGGAAGTGACCTTGAAGTGTTGTCTTGGGTAGCTACACTGGGCATTTAAGCATTATGCATGCAAACAGCCTCTCCAGTTCTTTAGAGTGAAGCCTTTGATTGTAAACTTTCTGTGGATGTACAGTCTTGAGGGTGAGTATGAAAATATGTGCATGCAACTATGTGTGCAAATACTGGATATTTTATGTCCTTAAGGATGGCATGAACATAAAGAGTTGTTTTGTTCAAGATAGCTATATTAGCTGTCCATCAGTTAAATTAGAATAAAAAGGCTTGAATGAAGAATAAAAATGCTTTAGAGCTGCTAAATTAATTTTGTGTGTGCAAACAAGATGTTCTTTTAATAAAATACAATAAAATGACATGTAAAGAAGAAACCACAGAACCTCCAAATTGGTCATTGTAATGCTAGTGTCTAGCACCAATAGAACAAATAAGCCTATAAAGAGTTATCCCATCACCTGCCATTTTTTTCCCAAACACAAATGTCCAAGATCTTCACATTGGCATGCGCTGAAGTCTTTTTTTGACAGCTCTGTGGGTGGGGCTTTGGAGATGGAGGGTTGGATTTCAATGGCGACAATACTAGAAAATTCTGGGGAATAACTTTGTAACAAACTCTAATTCTCCACGTGTTCCTGAAACAAAGGTAGGTCCTTAGGCTTTTGTTCCTAGTGGTAGTGAGCACATTTCATAAAACAGCTCCCAAGATTTAAGTGACAACTTCCAGTAATAATGAAAGACTTTAAGTTAATAGCTCATAATAGTTAAAGAAAACAAAACAAAAAAAACCCCTGAACAATCAGAGAGCCAACATTTTCTGATTTTTTTTTTTTTTTTACCTCCCCCTAACAGTATACTGGTCCCTAAGGACATAGCAGTGGCTACTAAAGGACATTGATTTTCAGCAATCAAATAGTAAAATATTTGGACAGTTAATGCCTGAAGGGTTTTTGTTTGTTTAACCTTGTGCTCAGGTTACTTAGTCCAGTATCCTCAAAGAATCTTAAACACTGTGATGCTGAAAAATCAGTTATCTTACCATTAGGGTAATTTATAATGCTTTAGAAACTTAGCACAGGAACCTTAATTCCGTGTATGAGTCTCAGGTTTTCTAAGCTGAAATGGTAGCTCTCAAAGTTGCAAGATGCTGTAAAGATATTTTTTCTTGGTGCTACCACCTAGCTCCTATGTTTAGGCAGCCTGCAAGCATTCTCAAGGACTTGAGTTTCAGCAGCCCCAAGCCCTCTTCTGAAAATAAGTGTGCTTGTATCATTTCCATAAAGATACCTCTGTCTGCTTTCCTTCTCTTAAGGAGGGAAAATACATTGTTAAATATTCCTCATACAGTGATTGGTTCCTTCAAATCCGTCAGCTCTCAGAAGGAGTTCATAGTGAAGATACTTGGCTTTTCAGTCTTGTTCTAAGGATCGTTCCTTTATTTTTTTCTGGTTTTAGGACAGTGAATAAAATACATAAATGGTCACTATTTCCTTTGTTATCAATTAAAATGGAAGAGATTTTTGCTTCCTCATCTGACAGTGTTTATGGAGTAAGTATATTGCCTACAGGTGACCACTGCAGATGCTCAAAACCTACCCCTGGCATACCCACAGGAGACAGGTAAATGAATCTTAGTGTAGATGTTCCAAAAGTGCAAATTGAAGCAGTTTTAATGAAGAAACCAAAAGACATTCGTCTAGAAGAGTGAGTAAGCAAAAAAAGATGTGTTTTGCATGTTTATTCCTGTAAAGAATAAATCTCAGTAGAAGCAACTCTAAGACTTGGCAGTTTCAGCATGGAGATCCAGGGAGAAAGCTGTCAGAATTATTGAAGAATGCCGAAGTAAATTGAAGTGAGATTTAAGATGAACTTTTGGAATTGCAGAGTGAATGAGAAATTGGGTTAAATCTATTTCCTGTTTTCTCTTCAGAAAAAAATGCATTATAGGCCTACATTTATTTTAATAAAGCTTGGATGCTTTAGTCAATGTAAGTCTATCAAATAGTATGAAAAAAAAAGTGGTAAAACTGTGGAGTATTGTAATTTAGCAGTTAGTAGTTTTGGTGACATGTTTTCTTGTCATGCTGCTCATAATTTGAGATGTTTGATATCTAGCTTTGCTGTCTAGTTTTTATGAGCTACTCAAATGCTACAGATTTAATGAATCTCTCTAGACCATGCATTAGAAAGAAGCCTTTCTAATGTGTCCAAGAACTTGCGTGACATGAAAGAAGTAAAAAAAGCGTTCAGAACGCGTATTATAATGCAAGTTCACAAATACAACTTTTAAAAAGCAGAATATATGACTGCTGTGTGACTATCAGTTTCTAAAAGGTTCGATTTAACTAATATATGATTTCAACTTCCCACCTCAGTTTCTTGCTGTTAAGAATTTGTTCTGTGCAGTTTCTTTCCAAGAAAACTTCACAAAAACAGGTGAATACAGGGAATAGAGTTCGTGTGAATATTTCAGAAATTTAGAAATTAATGACAGTGGTATGTATTTGATCAAAAGAATAGCATTTTCACTTGGTTTTGTGAACTGCTTAAGTGAGTCATACAAGTCAATCCACACCTCTGTAAGAACTAGTTGAGAAGATTTGAAGTAAGACATATCAGATAATGATCCTTCTATAACAACATCTAACAAGGCAAATGTAGTTTCCCCGCCTTGTGTTCTGTGTGTTGCTTCATTGTAACAAAAAAGTGTTACTTAAATGCTAGTAGAAAGGAAAACTGAAAATGGTTATTGGAGACAAACCTGAAACCTGCAGGAGGGAGGAATGAAGTTTTTAAATAAGTATACTGTTAGTTTATGGCATTGCTTAAAAGGATGTTCTAGTTTTCAAGCCGATTAAAAAGCAGTATTACGCACAAACAGATAAATAAAGGACCCACAAACCTGAGGAGCTCAAGTTTAGAGTGTCGGTATTCTGGGGTGGCACCTGAACCAGCACTGGTGCTTCTCACAACTATGGGAACAGGCAGGTGTGGAGGACAGGACACAAGGGGTGTATCATGGGCATGGTGAGTGAGGAAGTCTGAGTCTGCACGTGATGTGGCAACCAGGAGCACATCACTGCCTGAGGGTACCACTCAGCAGGGGTGTAAAAGCTGCAGTGCTGTAAGCCTCATTATGCAGAAATGTAGGCGAAGTGATGAAGTTAGTACTGAAACAGGGGTTTTTTTAAATCATGAATACCTATATCCGTTTAAAAAATCCTGATATAGCCTTAAATTACAGGTTTTGTGATCCGACAGATTTGTAAGGTGATTTGAAATTTTACATTTTCTGGTTTTGTCTTTGGGAAGAAAAGCTCCAACTGACTAACCCGAGCAGCATTTGTAGTTTTGCTGGGACTTTGATGGATAGTTTAAACAATTTTTGAAAATGTATTCTTGTATAACAAGTGTAGGAATATGTCTACATTCATTACACTGTTTTAAAATTTTAATTATTCATTTATTGGTCATTATTGATGTATTCCTCATTGTTTCTAGAAGTTTGTGTGTAGGATCACATGTTGAGCATCATGGAGAAAGTCCAGCTGATTTTTCATGAGTTCTTTAGCTACTTTAAGAATATTTATCATAGTATTCAAAATAAGTTAGACCTAAAATATGAAACTGGCAGAAAATTTTATTTTGCAGATTACTTTTAATGTTTATGTAGTTTTTTTAATTTGGGAACCAGAAACTCACTTACATAGTGAAAAGTCATGTACATAGTCATGATTCATAGAGTTTTAAGTCTTTCAGGGGAAAAAGACCCCAGCTGAATATTACAACTGCTCTGCTGTAGTTTGAATGTGAAACATACGTAGAATAGGAGCATTTGTAAGTGCAGGAATAGACTTAAAATTCATGCTTTTGCTAACCCAAAATATAAGTGTAAGGAATAAAACCAAATTGATTTTTTCAGACTAGCCAGCTGCTGTTTCTGCCCATGACTCCAGTGGCATACAGCTCCAGGCTATATGACCGAAATACGTCACCTGAGAGTTTCAGCTGAAGCGAGTTCAATTAATAGGTGTCACTGGGCATGGTGTTTGCTCCCACAAATGCCTATCAATCTATTTGTGATTCTAATGCTCAGTAATGACTTCATGTTTTTGTCACTGCCACCTACACTCTAGCAAACTCAGTGTTGCATCTGGCCACATAAAAAAGGGTGCTACCTGATCTGTTTTTCTTGATGTGGTAGGTTCTAATTGAATAGTGACTTCTAGAAACTTTATATTGACTTATGTAGTAATTGCTTATTTAAGTGAAAGCTATATCCAGTTGTGTTCTGGTGGGGTTCTGTATAAAACTGAGATTGGGCTCTAGCTACTGAGCATTTTGGATTCAGAAGTCTTTGCTGTGAATTGTCAATGAATAAAAGTTGAAGTAGCTATTTTAGTAGGAAAGTTATTTTAATATGAACAAGCTCATTAGTTAGTGTAGTGTTAGTAATAATTTGGAAATATTTCTCATAAATGTGTCCAGCAAGACTAAATTCACTTACTTCTCTCCATGAACTCAGTGGCAAAGCAACAAGACCAGGCCCAGAGTGTGGGAGCTATCAGAATAGATAATAGCCACTCTGTCTTGTTTTTCATATATTAATTATCTTAGGATCTGATGGCAACTTGGCAAAGCAGCAGGCTCTGGTTATGGAAACTGCACATCCCATATCCCGTCCCTGCAGCTGCCCAGGCAGTGTGTAGAGGGAGCCTGTCCTTGTTCTTCTTCAGGTGATGGTACCAACCTGGAGGCAGATGCCATTATTGGAGATGAGAAGTTGTAGGGAAGAGGTGAAATGCCTGGTCAAAGATGTTACAACTTGGAGAGAGCCAATGTGAGTCAGGGAAATAGGAAGGAAGAGTGATCTGGGAGCAGGCGGTGGAAAGGGAGGGATTGAGGCACTCCTCTGCTTCATTTACTACACAGTTTCCTATTACTGCAGTAAATGAAGCTGGAATTCTACTGACAGTCTTCTTCACTACATAACCTAAATTAATCCCCAGAACATTCTGTGCACTAAATGGAGCAGAATCCTGTGGAGGAAAATAGTGGAGCCTTAAAGACTGTGTTGCACTAGGGGGTCAAGTTAACTTTGTACCAGCAGTCTCGCTGGCTTCTCTTAACTTCAGAGTGCTTATCATAGCAACCATAGCATTATTTTAATGTAAGTTTGATTGGGGAGGGGGCAGGGAATGGGGCCCGAGAGGGTAGTGATAGATACAGACAAATTACATGCACAACTGTAGAGCATGCAGGAGACATTCAAGTGGATGTATTCCCATGGAAGCACAACTCTTCCTGACCTCATTGTGTCATTGATTTGAGGAGACAATTTGCCTATTACTTAATCATTTTTATTTTCAAAATACTACAAAAAGAGAAGACTTACAGACAGAAATCTATGAAGGGGGTTTCTTAAAGAAGAAATCACAGAAGGGAGATACTTGCGAAATAGCTGTTAGAGTTGCCAGAAAAATGATTTATAAATCCTAGCACATCTCTTCAACACAGTCTCATCTGTGTTATGTAAATAGCTATTGCTTCCATGTGTGCTGACCCACCTAGCAGACTGAAAGTGAGGGCTCTTTGTGAATTATTTAATAGTTGGATTACAAATATTAATCATAATGAGGACTGAGGCATTTTCTTAGAACACTTTTTGAATCTGAAGCTTTGTTTGCAGGTCTCTTAATGCAGCCTGGGACTGTAACTAATAGATGTGTATGTAGAAAAACATTTCACTCTGCAGCCTTTTCCACCCACATCTTCAGGGTTGCCAGAAATCCTGTCTGTCAGCTAAAATGATGTTAAAGTTCTGCACAGCTCTAATCCATATTTGACAGAGAATAGGATTAGCAGAAGCTGTTCAAATGTGATAAAATAAATGAATAAAAATGAGTTGAAGAGGAAAGCATGATATTAGGGGAACATGACCCAATTATATATGTAAAAAATACACTCAACAAAATAGGTCAGAAATATTGACTAGACATATTTGCATACTGTTTTGAATGTTGAGTCTCTGCGTAGCCATAATAGTATTATATAAGAATTTGATATCTGTGTATATTTATCTATTATTAACTCCCAAAAATGTATGTAATTGAAGTGAGACACTGCAATCTCTTTTCTAGAATGTGAAACTACATAAGCAAGGATCTCAGGTTCGTGCATTGATGCAGACTTCATATTGTTTCTTTTTTCTCTTTTACAACTCTAAAAAATCAGTAGGTAATTTATATAAATTGAGAAAATAAATTTATTAATCTTAAAATACCTAGAGTGCAGCCAAAAGGAAAATTAAGTTAATTCTTTCAATAATGAATTTCCCCAGAAACAAACTTTAATAGTACTCCCAGATTAATAACACAAAGTAGGGAGAGCTTCCTAAACAGTAGTGTAATGTAACTCTTGACTCTCAAATTTTATTGTGCATTTTTTATACTGAGAAAATGTTAAATTAATTTGCTAATTTAAAGAGACAACATGCACAGCTTACAGTTATCCAGTTCTCCTGGAAATATTAAGAAATACTACAAATTGGCTCCTCTCTTTCTCTAACGATAATAAAAGAAGTACTGGACTGAAAAAGAAATGATGTTCAGATCAAATGTAGCTGTTTATTTTTGGTTCCCTTATTTTTTTATCATGTGGGTGACCCACCTCTATATGTTGATTAGAAAAGTCTAATTTTTGTAGTTGTAAGACTAAAATATCTTGATATATTTTTAGGTAACCAGAACTAATACCTTTAGTTGAAGAACATAAAATTAGAAATTTATAGGGCATTTGCTGGAATTTGTTTTAAAATCTGTGCTTACTTTCTTTGTTCTATAAATAAAAGTAGTCTGAAGATCAGCGTCTTTAAAATAGCCATCAAATTTAAAGTCAGAGTTAGTTGAACAAGCAAGTGACCTTTCAGTGTATAGTGAAGCTAGTTGAAAATGGTGTTTAAATCCTGCTTTATCTTTCTTTAACTAAGGAAAGCTCACAGTTAGAGGCTGGGTTAACTCTTTCCTCAAGAAAGATGAGCGCAAACAAGACAGCAGTGAAGGTGAGAACAGCAGTAAGAAGGAAATTTATTCTGTCAGACTACTGAAAACTGAGCAACAAGGATTGCTGTTGTATAGATAATTCTTACTCCAATGTACAGAGGTTTAAAATAGTAGTAGTAGATAATTCCTGTTTTCTAGATGAATCAAAAAGGATGTGTAATAGAGAAGAGGAATGTGCTTTAGTTTTATGAATGGCTATTCAGAATAACTAGCTATACCTAAAAAATCAGACCTATGTTTTAAAATAGGTTTTCATAGCTTAATTCTGACTTGGTGTCATTGGAAATACTTTACCCAGTAGTACAAATCTATAGGAACTCATTTTCTTATCCACTGGAAATCCAGATACTAATAATGAGTGGTCTTTTTCTGGTGTGCATTTAGTCAACTGTAAATAATTCTAGCAGGCAGATGTAATATGGTTTGATTGTTAATAGACATCACATCAAATATATGAAATGTATATTTTAGAAGTGACTTCCCCCAGCTGTAGTGGGATTGGTATGTATTTGTTCAGTGGCAGAATTTGCCTCCCTAAAGGTAACGAACTCTGTGGCATACTATGGTTTTTCTGTGATGTGTCTAGAAGGACATGTCCTCCACCAAAGTAGAGGGAGTGCCTCTACTTGAGTATCTCAGCTTGGGCTGCTGTCAAACCTTCCCTCCTCCCTTTCTCCCCTGATAGTGGTTCTGCCCCCACTTATGCCATTTCTTGCTCTTGTATGACCAGATGGTAAGTCATTTCAAGGAACTGAGCCAACAGAAAGTGGATCTAGGAGAAGAAAAATAGTAATTATTTTAGCTGGCTCAGATCACTGGGCTTGCTCATAACCTACTCATTTAAGCGTGAGTGCCAGTGCAAAAGAAGCAGCATGACTGCCTGGACAAGGGCATGGAGAGGAGCAAGAGGCTGGGAGCCTTCGTTTAGATGCTTCTAGGGAGCTATATAGTAACTAGTAACTTTCTAGGTGAGTTGAGAGAGGTTAATAGCAGCCAGGATTGATTTTCTGTGTTAGGTGGTTGGGGAGGGAAGGGAGCAGATTGTTTCATCTTGTTGCCAGTGTACATTTTAACTGTTTCTCATAGAACAGTGTGCTTATTCTTTCATTGCTAAATCCTGTGTGTCAGATGGGTTGATTTGGTACTTGGCTTGAAGGAAGTACTTTGCATTACATTTGGGTATCACGCTTTCCCAGTTTGGCATTCCCAAATATTTTCTGCTGCGTTACTGCATCTGTAAAGAGTCTTGACTGTTGTTTCGGTGGTGGTGTTTTTCTGGTTGTTTTTTTATTGTTTTGGAGTTTTTTGGCGGGGGGCAGAGGCGGTGTTTATTCATTCTTCCCTGTACAATACATAGACTAATAAATTACCACATCAGTGCATTCATGTGTAGAAGTACAGGTAATCTAGTATTGCCCTCTGTAGTGTATCTTGACCATTATCCAGGCATTAGTGTAGGGCACAAGGCAACTCAGCACTTGATGGTGCAAAATGCTAATTTCTAAGGATGCTCCAGCTGTTACGCCTTGATACAGTTCCTTGTAAACCAAACTGCATAATCAGTAAGAGGGAGGAAAAGAGGAAGTTCTTGCCTGTACACTCTCAAATGTCACTTCATAAGATTTTTGATTTCAGGTGACTGATAATGAGTGTGCTCACAGAGCATAAATGGCCGAAATCACTTCTGTCTGCTGGTCATTCATTTGCTTCAGTAGTTAGCAGCTGAGAACTGTGACTCTTGGCTTTGGTCCAATGCACAACAGAAGAAACAGGATGGATAAATAGCTTTTTATCAACAAATGTTCAGTGTCTAGTCTTTGTTCTCAGAAAAAAAGCCTTGTATAGGACATTCATTTATTTTTAACTTGTTCTGCAAATATTAAATGTTTGTTCTGCTAGGCATATTGACAACATTTAGTGACCTTCTTAGCAGGAGCTCTACTGTGTCCATGTTTTAGTTGGTCTTGAAATACAGCTCATGAGTAATTGTTAGTGGACAGGCTTAAAATCAATGGAAGTTGGATTTCTAGAGGACTTTTGCATCAGAGCCTTAAAGTTTAGCAGTTAACACTTTCTCATCATTGCAGTTATGTTGCATGTGCCCCTTACTTGTGTGATCAAGACTTCCTTTGCACTTGACCCTCTGTGTTTAGGTCTTTTTTTTTTTCATTAACCAGGATGTTGGAAAAGTTGCACTTCTGAATTGTATTAGTGATTGGCCCCATCTTTTTGGGATTGCCATTACAGAGAAGGAACAAGGTAACTGAGAAGCAGAGGGCACAGAAGATGGACCTGAGTAAGGTTACAGGGGAATGAGTAATTCTAAATTACTCGGTAAGATCGCTTTTTTTTTTTTCCTTTGGACAGGGGAAATAC
>VXAD01001925.1:142994-544435 GCA_013399195.1 Dicrurus megarhynchus | reverse complement strand
TTCTTTTTTTTTTTTTTCTTTTTTTTTTTTTATTTCACTTGATAATGTTGTCACATTAAAATGCAGTTGTAAAATAACATAGTGAGGCCCTTATGAAAACAGTGACATCCACCAAAGTCAGAACAAGTAGGTAAACAACATCCAGATCTTGACCAAAACAAGTGTCAGAGAGCTTGGGGTAAATAAATGTCAATATGCCTAACAAATGTGTCACAATCTATCTGGATGGCATATTGTGGAATACTGTAGGGCAGTTTTGGCAACTACTTTGGATGATCACCTTCACAAAGTTTAGACAGAAGGAGAATATGAATGGTCAGTACTATGAAAAAGCCTCGATACCCAGCTGCTTTATAACTAAACTTACTTTGTAGTAGGAAAATTGTCTCAGATGTATCGTTTGATTGGGCATAAAAACCAAGTTATGTTTCTTTCTTAAACTGATGTGTTACTGTGTAAGTTGACTCTTCTCTTCCCCTCAGTCTTTTATATAAACACTATTTCCTTAGCACTTTCCGTAGTGCTCTTCAGGTTCAAAACCCTCTACACAAATTATTGTAATTAGTTCTCACATCTCCTCTGAGAGAGGTAAGTAAATATCATTATCCTCATTTTTACAGATGGGGACTCTAGTCTGGAGAGGTTAAGTAACTTGCCCAAGTCCACAAGGGGGAATATTGTCATAGCCAGTCCTGAAAACTCAAGAGCTGTTACCTTAGTCCTTTACTTCATTTGCTAGATGGCAACTCAAGTTGTTAATGGTTACTTCTGTGTTAGAGAAGCTTGTTCTGTGATTTTACTCCCCGTGTCTTAGCAATAGTTTAAGCAAGGAGGAAATTGGATTTTTGGTAGTTAGATTTATAGTGTAGTAATACAGCCTTCTTCAACAGAAATGCCAGGTTACTTTCCTGCTATGCCTATAATTAAGCAGAAAAGGTAGTAGACAGTGCCCATTACAGTTTTCCTTACTGCCTAGTCCACAGAGACTTTGTCAGTTCAGGTCATGTTATGCCTGCAGCTCTGCTTTGTTGGAGATGCAGAATTTGCAACCTGTGGAGATTTTTCCAAGCTGTGTATGTTGGACCTCAGAAAAATACAGATAGTGATTGTATGTGCTTCTGTAGAGAACTATTTTTTTCTTACATAAAGAGCATACAGAAGCAGGGATCTGTGGGTTGTTATTTAGTTAATTCAAAATACCACATGCCTTTTGTTGTTATGTTTTGCAGGCTATTGTATTGAATGTCTGAACAAAAAAATTCTTGTCTCTTGGTCTCATCCCCAGCTAGAGGATGTTTAAGGAATTGAGTTTGCTGTTTGGATTTTCTGTGTCTTGAACTTTGAGGAAAGGTTAATCATAATGCAAAGAATTCAAAGAATTTAGAAGACTACTCAATATTGTTTTTTAAAAGGATGATCCATGGAAAACAATGGGAAGCAATATTGGTATTTTAGAAATATATTGTATGTCTCTTAACAGCTATACCGTGAAAAATGGAAATGTTGCCAAGATATATATTATGAATATATTAATACAACTGGTGTCTTTTAGATCCACTCCCTGTTAGACTGTGCTAACATTAGCACAGTGGTACAGTGCAGGAAGCTGCGAGGCTCACGTTACCAGTAAATGGGGAAATGAGTGAATGTGTGCAGGTTTCCAGTCACACAAGAAGTGATGGAGGACAAATGGGAGAGGGGAGGTTTTTTAAGGAAGTTTATCCAAGGAGGACTTGTAATGATTAAGATGAGAACTCAAAGTTTGGATGGAGCTCATGCCTTCTTGTTCAGTCAGACTTTTCCTTTGCTAACTTGAATTATTGTGAGGTTTCGGTATCATTTTGTAACTTCATAGGGACAGATGTGGAACTTGATTGATTTACCCACAAAGACCGAGGCACCTGGTTTTTTTTGGTTTTCATAGATGGTGTAAGATTGGGTGCTACACAAGATCCATGAGAGATCCGCATCCCACTTCTGGGAGATGCTTGGTGTACTCAAGGGTATGTTTGATAGCACCATATGCCTCATTGGGGCTTCTCTGATGTCATATTCTGAGTCCTGTAAAACACTTAACAAGTTATAAACCTCTTTCTCAGTTGCCTCGCACAGACGTTTATACCAGAATGGAAAGGTGGAAGGAGCCCAAGCAAGAGTGACATAACACGCTTTATGAATCCAAGTGAAGGAAAAAATACTGAGTATTTTGCCAGACATTCTGGGAGCTATGTGCTCAGCATATGTGCAGCAAGAGACATTTGATCAGCTACCACTGGGGTGGCAAAATTAGTCATCAGTGGAAGTGTTAGGTAATTTTTCATGCTAATGATTAAACTAACTGGAGTCTTCACAGAAAGTTAGGATGTAAAACTTGAAAAATTAATTTGCCATTTGCTAGCATGCTACCCAACCTTCCTTCCAGACACACATACTCCCATTTATATTGAATTATGGATTATTTTGTCTGTAAATTCAACCAAAATCTCTCCAGGAGGAATCAAATCACATATAACTGTTTGAAATATCTGTTATCAAACTAATCTTCTTTAGAGCATCCTACTCTTTGGTTTTAAAACCTATGCATTTATTTAAATATGGTTCGGAAGGGTTTTATTCTGTTAGCTATGCTGAAAACAGTCCTTTTTGTTTTTTCACAGTATGAATACTGAATTATCTTCAAGTATTTGTGTACACAAAAGTAAATACTCTCTCTGTCATTGGATTTTTACCAGTTAAAGGAATTAACTGTACATAATAATTACTTAAATTTCTCCATTTCCCTACACTGAAGTCACCAAGGTTTGGTTGCTTTTGAAACATCATCTAGAAATCTTGTTAGTAAAACTTTATCAATATATAATTATGATATATATTATTATATATAATATATATAATATTATAATATATAATTATATATAATATGTTACTATGAGCTAAGGGTATCCTTCACTTTTGCTTTGCTGTAGTGGCTGTCATAGCTTGCTGTATGAGATCACTGCAAGCACTTCAAGATTTCAATTTACTTCTTTTTTTTTCTTTTGCAAGCTCTTTGGCATTATTTAGGTGATGAATATGCCTCACAAAAAAAAGCACGAAGATTTGTGTGTTGGTGATTAAGAGGTAGGTGTGATTTCATGTTCTCTGATGTATGACCCTCTCTCTTTTCTGGCTCCATGTCATCACTGCCAGCAGAATCAGCAGTGTAAGCCTCATACCTCCTGCAGTCATGGTATCTCAGCTACTCAAAATTTATGAAGCTGATTTTGTTTTGAAACTTCATATCTGGCCACCTGTGTTACTCCTGTGTATTTATAACAGTATGCGGCAGAAGGACGGGGCTACTGAAAAGACAAAGGAGGAGGTAAAATATGGATATGATAAAGGCAAAGATTGTTTAGATAAATGTTGAAAGGAACATTTTGGAAACCTCTAATCAAATATAGGCTAAATTCTCTTTTAAACAGAAAAGAGAATTTAGAAAAGAAGCTATGCGTTCCTGTTGTCTGCTTGCTTTGGGCATCTTGCAGGTGGGTAGGAAGGCCTGTTGATAAGGAAAGCAAATGTTGCTCTGCCAAATTCACCATCAGGAGCAGAAAGAGGAGCCAGAGAAAAACATCCCCAATACTGATTATATCAAGATCAGGAGTCCTTGGTAATGGATCCATGGGTTAAATTAGAGCAAAGGATAAGGTAAGATCAGAAGTCAGGAGCAAACACTGGAATGAAAGGAATGAATACGGCAGTAAACTCATCCTGCTGCTCAGAGGTCTTCCATGTGGCTGCCTGCTGACTCCTTGGGGTAGGTTCTCTTCTTGCAGAAGAAGTCACAACTATGACAGCTGATTTGCCCCCAGACAGTAATGATTCATTATTGTCCATGTGTGATAGGGTCTCTAAAAGTGATGATGTCAGAAGAAATTATTGCAGGATTGGAGAAGACAACAATTTCCATGTAAACCCCACTTTTTGGGCTGCTGTGCAAAATTCTGAAGAAATGCTTGGAAACAAATGTTTTCAAATGTTGTTCTTTCTAAACAAAATAGTATCTTAGGACAAATATACAGGGAGAGTAACAGCACAAAGTGGTAAACAATCATGTCGCCATTTTCAGTAGTATCTTCACTTCTCACCAAAGAATTAATATTCTGTCACGTTCAATGCTGAAGTTTAAACAGTTCTCAAGAAGTCCTTTCTCTTCCTAAAATCTGTGTTGCTGCTTTGTTACGCTAACTTGAGTAATAGCAACAATCTTTGAACTTTAATAAAATGTAAGTTACGTAAAGAGTGATTTTAATCAGTCTATGGTGTCCAGATACTCTTGGCAAGGTAGTGATTGGATCCTTCCAGGTAATGTTTACTTGGACTGTAATACATGAATAAATGGCAAGCTAACCTGACTGCAGTTACTAGAATCATCTTCCTTTTTATCAGGGATGCTTCGTTTTAGTCTGATTATTAACTGTTCAGCTCACATTAGATGGAGAAATATATACTACCATCTTACTTCAGAGCAAAAAATATCCCAAACCTTTTATTTATTTGCATATACAGGAATTCTGGACCAGGCAGTCACTTCTTAGACCTTAAGTACCAATGCAAATACTCGTATAGATGGTCTGAATCTTTCCCTGGCTTTTAATGAGAGATTGATCAAAATAATCATTCTGAAAGGAAAACAAAACAACTGAAAAATAGTCAGATATTATGTAATACATACTAAAGTTGCAAAAATGAATCATGTAGCAACAGAAGTGGGTGCTATGATTACTAGCTTTGACAAGGAAATTGCTGTTGCCAGGAAGAGTCCAATTACTTGAACAGCTCTAATAAATAAGCATGAATCTTCCTTTCCCCTTTTTCTGGCAGGATGGGGAAATGAGGTTTCAAGTTGGAGCTAGAAATTAAGTAATCTTAAAAGTAATACTCTTCGATTTTCTTTTATAAAAACTTAATTTGTTGTGAATTATATATGAAGTTATACCTGCTGCTGGAATGATAATCTGTGATGCTGTTGAATGATAATTAAACTACTGATGACTTTAAAGAGTTTTATCATTTGGTACAGCCCTGCCTGGTAAAACTACAACTTGTAACATATGCTAAATTAAGGTTTTGCTTCATAGGGAAAGGGAGAGACAGCTTTTGCAGTGCCTTGTTCTATAGCCTTTTGTTTCAACATAACCATTTTTAGAGGACAGTGATTTTTTTTTTAAGTGAAATACAGAATTTTGAATTAAGCTTAATTCAAGTAGCTAAATAGTGACAAGCTGTTTTGCAAATCTAGTTATATCTGTAAGATAAACTTAAATCTCTTATTAAAATAAGAAAGTATTATTTTTTCTTTGCAAGTAAAATATAAGGGTTTTTAACAGAAAAAACATGGGGTACCATACCACTATATTTGGATATAAGTGAAAATAGATTCTTCCAGTCTTAAAGTACAGTTCAGCTTTTATTGTGGTGGGAAAGCTAGAGACCATTTTGTGGAACTGGGATTCAAGCCTACGTTGATCTCAGTTGTTCTTCTCACAATTTAGCATACATATGCAGGATAAAATTACAGAGAAGATTAATGTAAAAGCTGTGAAGTCAAGCACTAAAACCTAGGCAGTGCTATTATGTTGCCCAGGCAACTTTATTTCCATTGTCTCCACGTATTAGGCCAGGTTTTTTCCCTATGATCATACAGGGATAGAAGAAGCATTTGTTTCTTTATCAGTGTCTCTAGTCTCCAGAGATTATTTTCAGTCTTCTTGCATCCTCAATCTTGTCTACTGCCTGTTTTGTTGTCCAGCTGAGATGGAGGACTGAAAGCTTAATATAAAATTAAAGACCCACAAGAAAACTAAATTAAGGTCGTATCTTGCTCTACATGATACCAGTAAAATGCAAATCGTTATTGATACGCATGTTGGAGGAAGTGGATGTGGAATTCATGGTGTTATTAGTTTTGTGCCAGCTTTCTCTAGCAAGAATAACAGGTCAGATTTAGGATCAGCCACAGCTAGCAAGTTTTAATAGCTTCAGCCCAACCAAATTTGCATGTATTTTCATGGGTCAGTGCTTTTGGCTCCTTTCCTATATCCTCTCATATTTTAAACAAAACAAGTGGACTGGAAAGAGTGTGGAGAAAGTGGAGGAGGGAAGTGAGAGAATACCAGCACAAAGAAAATTACATATTTATGCCTCAGCTCAGTTTTTGAAAATCAGTATTTCAATGTACAAGCTAGTTGTGACTCTCCCACCCACTCCTCTGAAGACTGACAAAGTAGGAGATGAAGCATGGATTATTTTAGCACCATTGTTCAGTCTGCCATAACTGTAAGCAACTAAATAATGACTGTGTACTTAAAAAAAACATTAGTTAAGTGTTATGTGGGTGGTATGAGCTGTGTGATAAATTAAGATGAACCATATTTTAATATGATTAATCAGCTAGATATCAGCAAACCTGGATACCAGTTGAAGAACCTTCTAGGAATGAATGGTAAAAGGAGAAGAGCACCGTAGGCCCATTTGAGCCTATCCTAAAATAGTATGGCTTAAGGAGAAAAAGGAAATTAAATGCCAGGTATGATTATTTTGGAAGTCATGGAAAATTGTTTATGTGACCTTACAAGCCATTTAATAATCAGCGAGACTAGAGAACAGTAAATGTGTTTATTGATCCAACAGTAGTAATTTAGTTTCAAAACACCACGTTTAGGGTCTGATTCATGGTGCACTTAAGTGGAAACTTTTCAATATCTCTTCTGGAACCATCTGTAATACTTGAGGAATACTTAATTTGGGTGTAGCCTTTCCCAAGTTATTTCTTAAAGGGATAGGTTAGTTTAACTTCAGAATGTAGATTTTTCATCTTTCAGATGCAAGGGGGAGAATGGTTTTAGATGGCTGGTTCTTAATCAGATGCAAAATGTGGTTGAACTTTATTGCACCAGATAAGCAAAACAGCAAATACCGAAGATTTGTGAAGAGACAGTGCCAGGAACATTAACACTGACAAGTCTTGTCTTGTTTCTGGCCAATCTGCAAATCTAACCTGACAAAGAAATGCATGAACCACAAAGCTCCAAGGTCCAGAGCAATCCTGCCAGGTATAAAAAGCACAGAAAGAAAAAGAAACCAAAAAGAGAGAAAAAACCACCAGGCCTTATTCAGGTACCTTAATGGGATGGAGATGACACAGTTTTATGAAAATACAGAAATACACTGTTCTAAAAGAAAAAAAAAATCTTCTCTACAGGTTTTCTTTTGTTCATAAATATTTTTTTTCTCCAGAGGAATGCTGTTGGTGATGATTTGAAAGCCATGCTCTTGAAAAGAGGCTAGCTGAATCTTTGGCTTGCTCTTACAGTGGTGGGAACACATAGCTCACTTTGCCTGGATTATTTCTAAATTTGGAAAGCTGTGAAATTTCCTACTAAAACATGAGTCCAAAACTATTAAGTTTACATGAAAAAAACAAGCCCAAAACAACAAACTGAAATCACTCAAAAAACACTGTTTGGGGAAGCAATGCAGACAGTCCTACTGTTGTGACAAGCCCCTGCAGTCCAAGGAGCTGGGACTAGCCTTAAATGATTTTGACCAGCTAGGCAAAGTTAAGATAAATTAATGGATCTCAGGCCATAACCTCTGAGCTTTGGAAAAGTTGGTCTCCAGGTAAGAAATCTAGACCTTAGTACATTTCAGTTATGTATAGAGCAGATGAAATTGGTTACAGTATGTAGCTGGGGCTTCGAAGAGCTGTTCTCAAAAAATATTTCTAGACAAAATAATCCACCTGACTATGAAATGCAACAGCATCTGTTATTTCTAACTGTAATGCTTTTTTCTGTAGACCATAACACATTGGTGTTGACATTTAAGTATTGCTCAATGAAGATGTTTCACAGCTTAAAGGAGAAGAAAATTTTCTCTTCCTCATCACATCATGATTCTTTTATTCTGAGTGGCTAACTTCAGGAGTAGGAAAGGGGCAAGGCCTGAGCAGCAGCAGCAGAAGGGTCACTGAAGGATGACCATTTCAGAATAGCCTTCCCCCCTGTGTGCCATTTTCTGTTTGAGTTCTGCGGCTGCTCTGTTCTTACTTTCTTACTAATTGGCTCCTGTTTCCCCTTCAGGATCCCTCTGGGATAACTCTTCCCACCATCCTTCATTGTCATTTGAAAGGCTGGCATCAGCAGTTGAAGCACTTTATCCAAATACTGGCTGCCATTCCTCAGAGAGGCTGTAACTGCAGGCAAGGAGAGAAGAGAGTGTAAGACCCTAGTAAGTCTGCCCACCACAGCACTGCTGGCCATCTCCATCTGGCACAGCACTCCAGTGTATCTCTGGGCTCCACAAGGTGTTCTGGAAGGCCCAGAGAGTGGCTCATGACCTTTCTCACTTTTTTGGTCCCTTTCTCTTTGGTTATGGTCAATATTTGCCACAGAATTTTGACTCCATAATTGTTAGCGTTTGCCAAGATCTGATTTCCTCAACCTATCCAATGGAGTACAGTGCTTTTATGTCCTTCGGTAAAGAGATTTTTAGCTCGGCCATAATATAGTTCACTCAGAGAATGAATGCATCGTTACCTAACCTCACTTACTAGCTGGGACATTTTAGGTTGACATCAGATATGATCAGTACACTGTATACAGCAGAAAGATGCCTCTCTGAATTACTCCTCAAGGAAGAAGCAGTAGGAAAATGACTTCATGTTATTTCTCTTGCATCTCAGAATGAGTTACATGGACTGATCATTACTGTGAGTTACTGCATTTATAAGCTCTTTTTAAAGACATCTGCAACTTCACTTGATTCCCTCCGTGCAGTCATAGGAAATCTTTAGAGATTAACCTGTAGCATTGGTTTGTTATGTACATGGAACTCAAACTGTTTTTTCCCCAAGCTAGCAGTTCATAGTGTTGTGGGAACATCCCCAAGGCAGTGTCTGTTGGAATTACTAATAAAATTACATCCATTTATTTATTTTTAAACAGAGAGGATATTTTTCAGGCCTGTAGCAAACAGGAAGGTTACGGAATACTTTTTTGTCTCTCTTGTCTTGTGGCCAAAAAGTTTTTGTCTCCTTCTAGGGCTTCACATAAGCAAATAGAATCATAGAATACCTCAGTTGGAATGGACCCATCAGGATCATCAAATACCTCCTGGCCCTCCACAGGACACCCCAAGAATCCTACCACATGCCTAAAAAGCATTGTTCAAACACTTCTTGCACTCTTTCAGGCTTAGAAGCGTGACCACTTTGCTGAGGAGCTTGTTCCAGTGCTCAGCCACCCTCTGGGTGAAAAACATTTTCCTAATATCCAACCTAAACCTCCCCTTACTTGGCTGCATGCCACTCCCTTGAGTCCTGTCACTGGTCATGAGAGAGAAGAGCTACCTACCCCTCCTCGCCCCTTGTGAGGATGTTGAAGACCATGATGAGGTCTTTCCTCAGTCTCCTCCAGGCTGAACAAACGAAGTGACCTCAGCTGCTCCTCATACAGCTTCCCCTCCAGACCCTTCACCATCCTTGTGGTGCTCCTTTGGATGCTCTCTTACGGCTTCATCTTTTTCTTATATTGTGATGCCCTGTGCACAAGACTTGAGGTGAGGCCACCCCAGTGCAGAGCAGAGCAGGACAATCCCTGCCCTCACCCATCAGGCCATGCTGTGCCTGATGCCCCCCCAGGACAGAGTTGGCCCTCCTGGCTGCCAGGGCACTGCTGACTCATGGTCAACTTGCCATAGACCAGGACCCCCAGGTCTCTTTCTGCAGTGCTTCTCCCCAGCCTCTCGTTCCCCAGTCTATGCACACAACCAGGATTGCCCCATCTCAGGTGCAGAATCTGGCACTTGCCCTTGTTAAACTTCATATGATCAGTAATAAAAGAAACTTATATGGCTAAGGTCTCATTTAGCTGAAATAATGGTAGTCTGAGGTTAGATTACCTCAGGTCACTGAGTTGTCAGTGATCCTGAAATAATTTACACTAATGCTACACTTGTGGAGAACTGTCAACAACTGTGTATTCAAATATGTGGATTAAATAACTGTTTAGGGTTCTTTTTATTCTGCATTTGTTTTGTTGTGCATGTGTCCTGTGGATTCTTCCACCATGGAATATAAAGTACTCGAGCACAAATATCAATCTGTCAGGAAGAGATTCAGTTAATACAGACCTACCTCCCCTCACTGCAGCAGAGCTACAGTTTTGTGCATTCCCAGCTGACTGGCAGAGCTTTTTCTAAGCCCAGAAGAGCATTTTACAGTGTGAGCATCTATAAGCTGTGGCTTCTGGCATGTGTCAGTAGGAGACATGTCACATGATGCAGACATCCTACATACGCTCAGACCGCTTCCTCCCCTGAGACAGGGGAGCCTTTTGGTGGAGTCTCACATCATCGTGTAGGAAAGGGGAAGGTTCGTGAAAGGATGTACATGTTTGTCCAGGAGCAATTTCTGGGGAAAGTGGCTAGCCAGAGTTAGTGCAATAAAGCCTGTACTGTCTTTTTTTTTGTTTAAATATACCACTTCTGACTCAAGTATTTTGATTGTCTTACAACTCTTTGACTTCCTAGCAGGCAGTCATAGTAACAAATAGTAGTTGTCAACCTATTCATTTTTAAATATGCTCAAGTAAAATTTATTGGTCTGAATTAAGATGTCTTGTAAAGCTTTAGGGTTTTGACAGCTTAATGCTGAGAGGAGTAAGTAGACAGTCTCAGAAAACTTGAGGGATTTTCAGAAAATAGCAGCTCTGCTGTTCTTATTAATGGATTCACTAAAGCTATTTAGTAAAATGATGCTAAATTTTGAGTAACAACATGGGAAGGTGCATGGGTGAGATCTATATTTTTGTTCTACCACCATGTTCTTTCATCTGGAAGAAGCCATGAACTCTTGGGGTGTTTTTACCGTTTGAAAATGTGGAATAAATAGGTGTACCCTAATAGTCTGGCATCTTTCTTTATTAGATCCCTAGGGGTTTTTTTTTGCTAATCTACCTGATTTTATTATACATTATCTGTCTCCTTTGATTTAGAGACCTACATTAATAGTTTGGGTTTTTTTTAATTTAAAAACACTTTAAAGTTCTTAAATTAAGTATACACTAGAGGGAGGCCATTTTATAAATGCTAAATTTATAAATGTCCTTTTTTTCAGTTAGCAAAATAAAACCTGGAATAGTAAGAACTTTGTGTGAAAAAAGCCCCAAACAAAACAAACCACTGGTTTTTTACTATGGGCTAGAAATGTAACTATAATAATTTCCCAATTAAAGCATGGTTTTTTGTTAAACTGGGTAAAATTGAGCCTCTGCCATTTTTGCAAAACAAACCTTCTTATTGCTAATATATTGTCTTTGGTTGTCGGTGTCATCTGTTTTTGACATTTTTAAAATGATTTTAAAACTTCACCAAAGCTGACACACAAAACTCTTGTTCAGACTTTATATCCAGTATTTAGTGCATGGGAAAACTCTAGGAGATTGAGTCCAGGCTTAAGGAGATAAACTCTTCTGTGACCCTTATTTCCAGGCTGGGACAGGCAAAGGCCTCGCGATTCGCGGATGAGAGATCTTGGTGACTTACACCAAGCTGCTTCATGAGTAGAAAATGCTATGAACCGTGCTTGAAAATCTGGAATTTTCCAGGTTGAGTCAGGGAGTGGCTGTGAGTTCCTCCTCCTAGTTCATACTGCTCTGTGAAAAGAACCAGGAGAAGTAACCAGGACGAAAAGGGCCACATTTTAGGGATTGTTTCCAGGTAGTTGGCATGAGCTCTGTAAGAGTTAAATGGCGAGGTAAGGCTACCGCGTGTTCCTGATGCGCCCTGTTGTGTCTAGGTACTGCAGCCCATATGGCCTTCTCTCAGGAGCGGTGGGAACAGTGGGAGAGCGTGGGTGCCGTATGTTCTGCTATACCTAGTCACTCGCAGGAAGTTAAGGACAATGTGGCAGCTCTAGCTTATAATTTCCTTTTATTGGTGTGTGTCTCAGCTTTAATGTCCTCATTTGCATAAGTTTAAATAACTATGTAAATTATAGCTTTGAAACTGACATATGGTATTTTATGTGCACATCTATCCTCTGATGTATACTTAAGGAATACAACACTTTGACTAATAGAGCCCAAATGCTGCACTAGAGACATGTTGCCTGCTTCTAGTGTTCCTGTATTTTATGCCTGAAAGAAAGAAAGAAACTCCTTTTATTCCAGGATGGTTACATTATGTAGGAGGCTGTTGAGTCTATCTGGAATTCAGACTGAACACAGTATAACATAAGCAATTTGTTGCTTCAGTTACTAATGGTTTTCAGAAGTCCAATTATTTAGATTTTCCAAAGTCCAGGTGAAACTAAAATTTTCAGTACCTGAGCTTTTGAGAAGATTATTGATGTAAAATAAAAATGTGGTGCTGTTGATGAACACATTTTTAGTTTTTCTCTTTTTCACAGTTGTGAGATTACAGTAGAAACCAGTATTAATTTGTGCTATAATACTGCTTACAGTTTTCCTGTGCAAAGACAAACTGTAGTAAGGTGGATTCCGCAATGTTTAGTTGATGTGACTGCCTTACTGCCTTTATTCTTTTTTAAATGGCAATTTACTATATTTAAGGTCCAGAGGACAGTTTATGCTGCATTAATATCATCCAGTTACCTTTTTTTTTTGTGTGTAATACTCAACCAGTATCAAGCATAGCTTACAAATAGGAGGCAAGTACACACAAAATCTCATGCTGTAGCATTTAATTCTTCTGCACATGTTATGCTATTATTCACTTTGCTGTTTCATCTCCTAACAATGCAGCTGATGAGTAACTTCTTATGCGGTCAGAGGAGTGATGCAGAAGGCTTTTACAACTGACATCATTGCAGGTGTCATAGTTTGCCAAGTCTTGGTCCGTGCTCCTACTGCTGATCCTGTGTAGGCTCTGAGACAATGCAAGCTGCTTCCCTTTACTGTACTATCCAGTCAGTTTCAAAGCCACAAAAGATATTTGGTAGAACTCTGTAGAACATAATGAAACTAGACAGTGTGTGGAAACGTCCCTTGGCTTCTTCACAGGTTTGGCATTCTGCATGCCAGGGAGCCTTGCAGTCTATCACTGTTACTGCACAACAGTTCTGGACCCGTTGGATACCAGTTCTTCACATGTCCTTTGCAGCGTGTACATGGACATGCTCCTTTATTCCTTGGCTGCTTGGAGAACATGAGCTGAATCTCTGGGGGTGAAATACTTGTAAGATGTCTATAAAATATTTATAAAAGATAGGAAAGAAAAAATGATAGGTAGATTATGCTAGGTCTCTCTGTTACTAAAATTTCATTGGAAGGCTTCTTGTCCATCTCTCCCCACCTTTTCCCCATTCTCCCTTCATCCAGCAGACTTGTATTTGTGTATGCTGTGCATTTGAGATTCTCAGCTGCCCAGGAATTCTGCATTTCTGTAACTCTTGATTACATCCATCTTCCTGATTAATTTCCTTCTTGAAATCCTTCAGGAGATCAATGCAGATTGATATTTTCTCCTAAAACTTGTCCTTTTCTTTAATCAGTGTATTTCTTAACTACAATAAAGATCCTTCTCTTCTTTCACAGACATAAATGACTGTTTGTTAGACACACGTTGCTTTCTGTATTGATTAAACAGTTAACAATTCATCAACTCGATGAGAGATAATAGTCTCCCCATATCTCCTCTTGGAGACTTAGGGCAGGATTTCAGACAATTCATTGCAAGCAATAGGAAATGTTTCAATTCATCATCTCTTCTTGCTCTTTCTTTCCTGTTCCCGGTGCTTAAATTGAGATGGGAATAGAACTGACCAAGCACTGGTTCAGCCCACTTGGTTAGTAAGTTTACTTAGTGCAGTAATAAATGTATGTAGTTTCTTGTTGAGAGACGGTGGGACAATAATTCACTGCTTTGGGCTAACGCTGCATTTACAATGACTGGCACCCTAGATCTTCGTTCACAGGATACCATGGCTCTGGGATAAAGGCAGAGAAAGGAGCATGTAAAATATCTTGTATTCTTCCTTATGTTAGCTGTAACATTCTTTGCTAAGCAGATCCAGAACTTGCTTGAAAGTCTAGAGTGGAACAAATACCTACTTGTCTATCAATGAATAGTGGCTCTTTGGCCATGGCTGATGTACTCTTAAGTTCCATAACAAAGGAACTGCAGATGGGCAGATATTCAGTAAATGAAAGAAAGGCAGAAATAAACATTGCAGTTTGTCTGTTCATAAGATAAGAATTTTGTTTCGAGTAACTATGGTTATTTAATTTAGTAAACGTGGCTATATTTTCATTCACCTTCATAAAATGGCTTAAGTATACTTCAAGTTTCCCAGAATATGGGTGGAAATATGGTATTTATGTGTAATATTTAATCTGACCTGTATTTGTTGTAGGATGCTTCCCACTTTCTGTGCTGTACTGCAATTGTGTTGTAAAAAGGGGACTAGGAAAAAAGGATGGTTGATAAGTTTTACAAGAAAAGCACTGACATGTTTCATGTCAGCAAAGCAACTTGTGAGCATAAACACTGAACATTAAAACACTCAAAATTTTCTTCAAATTCATACTATTGTAGCTGAAAACAGCGATTGATCCAGCTTCGGTTTATTTTCCAAAGTCTGTTGGAGGGGGTTTTTTTGAAGGGTGGTGGCAGTCTAGTACTGTTAGTTTAAGAGGAACTGGGGTGTCTTAACTGATCTGAGAACTTATTCCAAGAAATTGCAATAAACTAGAATTCTTCTTCTTAGAGACCCTTCTGTGAATTGTTTTAAGTGAGCATACATATTTAATTATTTAAAATCCCAATTATAACAACAGTATCAAGTCAGTGATAAATAATTGTTGTTCTGTTACATCTTTAGGTATTGTAACATGATTCATCGTATATAACCAATGTGTATATAACTTTTAGATGTTATATGATAAAAGAAAACGCTTGATGCTTTTTTTTGATCATGTTTTGTGATCTGTTAGTTTACTAGGCTGATGCTGAATTGAGTTACAGTCCAAGCTCTACCAGTGGCCTGTGCTGAGCCTGGGCAAATCATTTACCATCTCCATCTGAGCTGTTGAGAAAGTGGTGCTGCTCTCCCTGGTAAAATGCTTTGGGATTGACTGAACTGTGTCACTGGAGGGTGAATTGCTGCTGGTTATCAGTCAATTCATGTGTTCCTACCTCTTAAGATTAGTAGGTAATGTAGCAAATGGCATACCTCAAAAATGCACCTGTTTGGGTTTTTCTTCTGACTCTAACTTCATTAAGGTAAAACATTACAGAGTCAGTGATATAGCACTGGCGTTAAGATAGACAAACAAAGTCTGGTACGTTAAGCCTGTGCTCATATAAATTGTGATCAGTGATGCATCATTCTGTTATGCGTCATCTGGATGGTTTCTTTTCTTGCCCACCATCATTAAATGAGTTTTTATTTTGCATTAGTAGGAGGGAGAGAGCAAAAAGACTCAGGTTAGCTTTCATTCACGTTAATAAAAATATTTTTTCGGTTAAAACTGAAATGGTCGCTAGCCAGTTGGATAAGGAAACACAGAGAAGTTTCCCCACCCTACCTTGATGGGCAAAGTCTGTTATATTGCCTGTGGGCAGGAATGCCAGCTGCCACAGGTGGATGTATAAGTAGTTCAGAAATCTGGATTCACACATTCCTCCACATCCGTGACCTACTTAAAGCAACCCCACTGGAATGTAAGTAATGGGGTTGTTGATGAGCAGATGCTTTTTCATCCCTTTAATGCAGTGGATATCCACATTGGTTCCTTGCATGGTGTAGATGATGTACCTGGGCCGATGTTACCTAGGTTGTAGCTACTACATTGCAGTGTAACCTCTTTTTTATTAAGTTCACTATTTTTTACTGTTACCTTTAAAATGAGCGGAACACTTTGATTGGGAACAAGCTTGATTAGCTCTGCCCATTATGAAGCAATCAAATGCTTTTAATTACTTCCATGACTATGTTTGTTTGATAATACTCTTTCAATCTGAGGCTTTAATTGCTTCTAATTTTTCTAAAAGTATCAGTTGAATGAATCTCTCCACTTACCAGTCTCTTTGTGCTTTTATATAAATTTCTGAAGTGTGACTTTGCTATGACTTGTATGTATAAGTCAGTATTTTTTAATAGTGCCAGGTTCTCTTATTCTCTTGACAAAACTTATAGAAGTACGCACTGTAAAACCACCTGTGAGACTGCAGTGACCCTCTGGTATCAACTGTTTATTGAAGGTCCCTCATCTAGCATGTGCTGCTGGAAAGGCTATCTCATGTTTTTCTTTGTCCTCCACGGGAAAATTCCCTTATGGAGCAACCCTCCTTTCTACTTTGGAAGCTAATGATTTGCTTGTAAACATTACAGTCCTTACCAGTATCACTAAGAAGGAAAAGCCCTGGAATTTATCTGACGGTGTAAGACTGTGACCTTAGCTTCCTATTATTCCGGCTTTGGAGTCAACACAAAGGGTGCCACAAGGAAATGAGAACTCAAAGAACCTGACTGGTCAATTTCCACTGTTTTTTTCACAGTGCTCTGTAAAGATGTCATGTCTCCATTTTGAAGGGACTGAGAAAACAAATTCATTCAACTGAGAGCTGAGCAAAACAGATGTAACTTCTTTGGTCTTTTGAGTAGTTTTTCAAGGAGACACGTGTAATGATGCAAGACTGCTTCAAGTCTTGAAGTTAGATACCTCAGAGAGGGAAATTTGAACCACTTTTTGTCAGAGCTAGTTGCATCTTGAATGTTCAGCTGGTTATGTGTAATAAGAAATATCAAATATAAAAGCCTCCCTGTTTTTTAGGAAAAGTATTTTGTAGCAAAAGTATTGTCTTGGTTTAAGACAGTTTAAAGAGGTGGACACTCTAAAATTATTTACATCCCCTTAGTTTTCAACCAGCCTCTTTCCACCCATAAGGAATGGATACGAGTAGATACAAGTGAAAAAATGACAATTTACTCAGAAGTGAAACAGCTACAGGGAAAAAAAAATAGGAGTAACTAATCACTAGATACAAAATAGATAAATTTCACAGCGCCCATGGGAACAAAGAGACACCCAAATTATCAGGGTACCACTCCCTTCCAAGACGGCACCTGCCCCAGGAGCCTGTGTGTTAGAAGACAAAGGGAAGGTGGTGGCTGACCCCACAAAATGGTGCCCTCCAGGTGACCGCATGGCTTGAAAGACAGAGGGAAAGTGGCGTCAGGTCTCTTCCCTAAAATGGTGCTCCTCAGTTGACCACGTGGTCTGGGAGACAAAGGGAAAAAAGATGGCAGACAAAAAGTACCCGCACGGGAAGGCAACAGCTTACAGAGCAGTTCTAGTTGCAGATGAAGACGTGCCCTAGTGCGTGTGGTGTCAGCACTGCATGCCACTTTCTCCTGCAGGATGCCACTGGTGTTGGTGCTGATGTGTTCCTTGCTGCAGGTCTGTTGTGGGGGGAAACAGGTTTGTTGGCACCCATGCGGGTTAGCCCAGCCCCCGGGACCAGTTCAAGCTTTGCTGCTGATGGGATTTGCAAAGTTCGTTCTGAAAACAGTGTCTAGTTGTGAAATGCATCTTTTCCAAGTGGCTACAGTGGCAAGCCGAGAAACCCAGGTGAAGCAGAGCCTCTGCCTTCGGCAAGCATAGCGCTGCTGGGCGGAAGAGCAGGTCGGCTTGCGTGCTCCATCCTTTTCTAGTGACCGGCACCTCCCGACTGCCACACAATTCCAGTTCTGGCCGTGCCAGGTCTTACAGAAACAGTGACCATTTTGAGACACAGGTAGGTATTGAATACAGTAACGGGTTACCCAGGACAAGTATATGTTAATTTTTTTCCGGTTGTGTTTTTTTACGTAACAGGGTAGTCTGCTAGGGCGAGACTCTCATTTTGTAACACAGGTACACTTTACACTATACATATGCATACATTCATATGCTTCCTCTTTCCCATGCATCTGACATAGCTGGGCATGAGCTGGGTTGAACTGTTGATGTTCACCTTTCTGAGAACACGTTTGAGGTCTGATATACCCATGCTAAGTATTTGAGTATGGTCGATAAGATGCAGCCACATTCTCTTCCTGACAGTAACAGCAGAGAAGTATTCCCATTCCCTTTGGTTGCCCTGCAGTGCACCTGTACAAAAATTATACTTATAGCATGTTCTACTCTGTTGTATTTTTCTACACAATAAAATGTGCTTTTTTTTTGCTTTCCTGTAGAGTTTTGATTAAGGACTTAAATGAAAGATGGAAATACCTATTTACAAGATCTTAAGTATTAGTGCAAAGTCTTTCAAATTTCACTGTGCTCCCCTTTGAGATTTGACCTATCAAGATTTAATAAAATGTGCAGTGTTCAGAATTACTCTGCCACATTTAGAGTTTCTGCTATTCTCTGCAGATGCTGAAGGTTTCTACTAGAATTTCTTTTCATGCTTGTTTTAGTCTACTAATGAAGTGACAAGTAATACTTAATTTCTTTAAATAAGTGTTTTAACTACCAGTGTTTGCTTCAAATGGGTCCAGATTAGTTGTTAGAGTTTATTTTAAGTCACTCAGTTTCATCTGGGACTAATTCTAACGTGATACCGGAAAATTTCTGTTGTCAGTGGTTGCACACTGATCCCATTTTGGATGTAACGGTACAAATGCCAGTAGAAGGGCCATTGAGTGTTCTTTCCACCACCATAAGGGACACGGAAAACCAACCACAGCTAATGTTAGGGGGGCGGGGGCAAATGAATTACTCAATCCTGTAGTCATACACACTGTATAAAAATGCTGAATAGAAAGATGCAGTCAAGACACTCAACAGCTACAAAATTCCATTAGTAGAAGTGTTAAAAGGAAATCTGAGATAGCTAATACATTCATTTCCTACTTCTGTTGCAAGGGCAGTTAATTGGTTATGGAAAGTGAAGAGTTTGAGGAGGCAGTTGGAATTGCAAAAGTATAAGGTGCAAAAAACCAAGGATTATGTCAGCAGTATCCCTCTCCCTTGCAAGGCACAATACCAGTATAGGTTAGTAATTCAGTAAAAAACGCATGGTTTAGATGTTGAGTCTCACAAAAAGCATGTGATTTGTGTATAATCTATAAGGTATCATCATACTGTTGTGTTTAATCAAATTCCCCAGAAAGTGTGTGTGTGTATGGGTTTTTTACTTTCTTCTTTTATTTTGTTTGCTTGTCATTGTTTTTTTTTTGTGGGAGAATACCTCTTTTTTTTAAAAAATCTCTCAGATAAAATAGAAGTGTTTTTTAGCTTATGTAGCTTTTCTACTTGGATTTTTCCAGTTAGATGTGACATTTTGGTAGAGGGTAAGAAAAGTGAATGTGTTTGGTTCATGAAAATTCATTGGCATGGAGGAAATAAAGACAAAATAGTGCCTCTTGTGGCCATAAGTAAGGACTTTCAGTGCTCTTGGAATTAATTGAGTGTAAGCTCACTGACTCAAGGAGACTTGATGGTTTCCTTGAGACTTGGAGACATGAAGCGAGTGTTAATGGTGGGTAAGCACTCTCCTAACTGTGCCTTGCCAAGACTCTGTCGATGATGGGGTTGGGAGAGGGGGGAAAAAGGCAGGTAAAACACTGGCAGCAGCAAAACTGGCAATGAACACAAGGTATTAAATCATTACTGGGACTTGGAATATGATTAGGGAAAGTTAATGGAAAACAAAGCCACTGTGCCAAATGACTGTTGCTGGGTTAAAGGAGGCTAATTTGCAACACTGTAATGAAATTAGGCATGCTGCCTTTGTTTCTGACACTGAACAGCATTTAAAAAAAAGTATGGGTCGGGCATTTGTGGGCCCTCAAGTTCTCTACCGGATGTAAAAGCTGGAATGGTGCTGCCAAGGTGGAGTAGCAATGCTTTCTGAGGGGCTTTGGAAAGTGACTGGCAATAGACAGGTGTGTAAGATGGACACTGAACCCATCAGCCAGAAACTGGTCTTAGAACAGAGGAATTATAAGGACATTGTCTTGTCTGTCCCCTACCTTTTAAACAGAAATAATTTCCAAGAGGTATCAACTCTTTTACCAAAATTCAGAGAGTTGGACATTCACAGCCTTCTTAGGAAGTCTGTTTAGGCTTAGACAGCAATTAGCTGGCCATTAGAAAGTTAATCCTAACTGGAGGTCTAAATCTGCATTGCTGCAATTTAAATCCATTGCTGGATCTGCTGTCCTGGGTGAAAGGAGAAGACCTTTTATCTCTCTCCTTTTTGTAGGTAATGGTGTAATCTTACCAGTACCTCCTTAAGTAAAACCTCCTTATCTGTAATATTTTTCTGCAGTTTCTTTGGGAGAGAGGGAGTGTTGTGTTTTGGGCTGGGATTTTTGCTATCATCTGGAAATAGTGGGTAGAATTCAACTTAACTTTTGAGTATGTACAATTGCAGCCATCAGACTGTGATTTAGCAACTGTTTTTAGCGAAGAGAAACATTCACTTCTGAAGTCAGTTAACCTAAAGCAGATGTATGAACTAAGCCAAATGAGCCATCCTCTATATTTATTCCTGTCTGACTGTAAAGAGAACCTGAAGTGCAGATGTCAATACTGTTCACTTTTTAATTCCTGCTCTTTAACAACCTTCAGTCCTATTTGTAAAACTCCCAAGGAGTATTTTAGCTTTTTTTTTTTATTGTTTGCTTAACAGTTTCAGAAAATGAGTAATATTTTACATTGCTTTTTCAATTTATGTAAATAGCGGAAGTGGCAAAAGCCAGCCTTTTCAACATGAGTCACTGGACTATCAGGAACTTAGTATTCGTATATATAATACACTTTGTTGAAATACAGTGCAAATACAAATTAGTATTTTAATTCATCATATCTCTGGTAAGACTCATAACTGAAATTTGGTTATAGTGTGTACAATTTCATCTATTATTGAGCTTGACCTAGCATATAATATTCCTCAGCTTTAAAGATGCTCTCTTAACCATAATTTTCCATATTCAAAAATAATGAAATGGCCAAAACATTTTAAACAGTGTAAATATTTTATTAAACTTGAGTAGTTATCTCAGTGGCATTACAGAGGGGGGTGTTGAAGTGGAGTAACTCTTTTGCAACTTCTTTAAAAGGTGAATCACTTGACCCAGTGTGCATTTTCTCTAATAAATGAGTAATGTTTGTTTAAGACACTTCATCTTGTTAGTGTATATGGATGCTCCTGGCTCATCCTGTGGCAGACGGGCTGTTTGCAAATGTGCGTGTGTCTCCTCTCAGATTAAAGGTAATCAGATTTTGGGATGGGAGCTGTATATGGGGGCTGAGGAGATGATTTCAGCTGATGTTTGGATATTGTTGCATTTTTTATTAATAGACTCCAGACAGCAGGTGTGAGTTTTGCTTTACAAAGAACTGTGCATTTCAGGGATATCTGGGTGAGATTTATGCATACATGTTACATGAGAGAACATACTGCTCTTTTTTTCTGTTTCTGTACAAAAATGGATGTTAGAACAAAAATGGCAGCCAGAGTGGATTATAGCTCTGCTGGATCAATGCCAGAAACTCAGTAAACTTCATGTAACTCTGTAATTTATCATACTGTTTTGCCTTTTAAAGGGAGGCTTTTTAGTTCTAACTGTGACCTCACCCTATAGGCTATTGCTTAGGCAATGTTCCCAGTCAGAAATTACTACCAAAAAATTACTTCTGTGTCACAAGCACATTCTTTGCATAATTTTATTTATATTCTCATTCAAATAGAATACATTTTAGATATTATGTATATCACTCACGCTGAAGGTGGCATAGTATCATTTATATTAGGAGGCTGATTCTCTCCTTCATTGTATCGGCTAGGGTAAATGGCAAAAATTGTGATTTTAGTCTCATATAGAGCCACTCAAGGCTTTCGAGTACTTAGATAAAAATGATATTTCCTGCCTAAAGATGAAGGGCCTGTGCCCTTGTGCTGATCAGGAGGATGTGGAGGAAAGTAGAGTTCAAACAGCTCATGGGAGTCCCCTTTGCCAGGGAAGTGGGAGAAGAGGGTGTCCTGCCAGCTGCTCCACACTCCTTCTCAATTCATCACCTGAGGCTTCCCAGGGAAGCAGGACACTTTCCAGGCAGAGGATGCATTTTCTGACTGAGGTTGGCTCTGGTTGTGTTGCTCAGGGCATCTCAGAGCACTGCTGTGCGTTCTTGTAAAGGGGGTCCTACCAGCTCAAGGCACTGGGCTGCACACCTCTCTCTGCCATCCTGGCACTGCCTGAAGATGCCAGAGAGGATTGTCATCTGAGACATTGACCACTGCTAGACATGTGCACTTACAGCCTTCTCACGTGTAATTACCCAAGAAATAGATATTTAAGTACAGGTTTGCAATCCATAATGTAATGCTAAATACTAGCAATTAACATAACTGCTTCCTATTTGTGATGTGTGGGGATACAGAATTGTATAGGTTTTTCTGGATACAAAATATTCCTCTTACAAAATGAGTTATTTTAATTTATCTTTCCCTGCAATTGTCAATAGCAGCAATTATGTAGGTAACATGCATTTTTTTGAAGGTCACATAGATTATGAAGCAATTGCATGTATTTTTATGTAAGTTTACTTCATTAAATTCAAAATGCGTGTGGATTCATGTCCTACAGCAAATTTTTATTGTGATTTAATTTAGCATTTCAGGCATTTCGCTATTCAATATCTTGCTTTCTGCATATGTATATTTAATATGTATAATTTTGATCTACTGCTATCAAATAAGCTGAATTAGGAAAAGGCAACACAGTGTTCAAATAATTTTGCTTGATGAATACTTTAAAGCCTAGAGAAAATACAGTGGAAATGCTTAAATTCTCATTAAAATCTGTCTGTTTTACTCAGTGTTTTGCACAGTAATACAACTAAAGCCCACTATTAGGTAATTTCTTGGACAGTTTTCACAGTGGTTACATGGTTATCTGTCTTTTATCTAGAGATACTTCACTGTAAAATACGCTATAAAAAAAGAGGGATTTTAATTAACAAATCAAGTAGTATTAATTTTAAGCCCAGTTGAAGTACTAAGCCATGAAACAAGAAGGTATGTATTTAAATAGTATCTCTCAAGTAAAAAATGCTGTTCACATGAACACTGATCTCATCTGCCACATTAGTTTTTTTTAAAATGGAGGGTCATATTTCTTCCTTGGGAGCTGAAAAGCTGTATCAGTGTTTCATTTCCTGAGTAGTAGAGGTTTGGACCAGGTTACCTCAAATTAATCTGTATGGTCATATGTCTCGGTCTGTTGGAGGGCTCTGCTGACGCTAGGGGTCTTCATAGGAGCAAAGCACAAAAATGCAGGTTTCTTTCTTGGAAAGGAACAAAATTTTTTGTTTGAAAACCCGTGGTATTGTTACTTAAAGTATTGAAAGTTCTGTTGAAGTCTTACAGGATCTTGTAATTTAGCATGTTCAACTGGTGCTTCTTTAAAGATGCATCACACCAACAACTTCCATTAGAACCTTTATTTGTATCTCTGTATGTTTGAGCGCTTTCATCTAAACTTGATTTTCCCCTTCCCTTTTTAAGCTGAAATTCAAATACTGGGAATAACAGTATTTTCAGTATAATCAGTATAATAGGTATTGTTTATTTAAAAACTGTTGAAGTGTTGCAAGATGTAATGAGATGGAGTATCGGCCTAGATGTTTCATTTCAGTTTTGCATCATCCTGGGGTTTTTCTCCATTCCTTAATATGTTTCTGTACCCTTAACTTGAGGTGTAGAATGCTGTCTATTTTTGCTTCCTTGGTGGATGTATCTGAATTAGGTATTACATGTAATTTTCTTATTTATATTTGATTTGTGCTTATAATAGTGTGAAAACTACCAAACAGTAGAATAATAAAATAGAGTATTTTAAAAAACAAATGCATTACATTTCTTTGAAGCGCCCTTTGTGTCTTCAGATTACACTCCTCATAAAGTAGCACATTTGGAAGATGTTTTGTGTTTTCATGAGGTTAGTGCCTATATTAAAAAAAAGTGCTGATAGCAATTTAATTGTTCATGCCATAGGGTGAGAGTAATTCCAGAGGAGAAGCATTCGCTTTGGGGTGTTGGGGAGGCCTCAGTGAGCATCAGCAGCCACCTCTGGGCAGTGCCTCAGACAGCAGTTGCTCATGGAGCTGCACGTTCACAGCAGCGAGGGAACAGCTGCTGCCTTTGTGTGCTTTTGCAGCTCCCTTAACAAATGGCTGATTAGAAATTGAGCAAAAAATGATACTCAGCACAAAACAGGAAGGTGTCTTGTGCTTCTGAAGTGTGCACGTGACATGGTGAGAGGAAAAGGAGATGCAATAGGAGGAAACATTGTATCCCTAGAGAGATTTGGCTTTTCAGCACCATGGAAAATGAGTTTTGTTTTGTATCATGGAAAGTCAGGTGCTGCAACCCATCAGCAGCTTTTTTTGGGGACGTGGCAGGGGGAAGAAAAAAAAATCAAATCAAAATGTGTAACTGTGGCTGAGGCAGTATTTTGGGGCCATCTGCTGTGAATTGCTGTAATTGATATAAATGTCCTTTAAAATTGTCTAATTCCTTCTGTCATGTGAAGATACTCTGAGGTGAACACCGGTAAGTGTTTAACTTGGAGGTTTGTTGCAAGTTCTGGTGTAAACGGTGCACATCAAATGAATTGCTAGAGAGCTAACTGTGATCTTACGGTTTTTTTCCCAAGTGTTGTTCTAAGTACTCATCAGTTCCAGCTAATTTTCAAGGAAACCATGGTGGCAGATGCCTCCATTTGGTGATGAATGGCAACCCATTTTAAATTTACAGGGAATAGGCAAGGATGTGGTCGATGAGACAGCTGCTTTTGGCATAGGGCTCCTCCCTATTAATCCACCTGGGTAACCGGTCTGCCTTTAGGCAAGAGAAAGAGCAGAAGATAAATCCAGATTGAACAGAGAGGTGTGAAGAAAAGCACCCTTGCTTATAAAAAGTAGGGATTGCTATCATACATTATTGGGTCACCTCATGCCATCATCTTTTCCTGTCCATTTCTCCTGGAAATTGCAACAATACTTACCTTTATCATGGAGATGCTGTGATGACTGCATTAAAAAGACAGTGTAGATTTATTTGGAAATCTTTGGTGACCTTCAGGCCACAGGCCTGTAATTAGTCGAAGAGATTTTTTTCTTTGAATTATTGGCCGTTGTACTGTCATACATAATCAGTGGGGGCCCATTTGGGTTTCAGCTACAACTGCCTCCTGATGCTGAATTAACAGCACTTTTTAAATACGAAATAAATTGTTGGCACCTGATGCTAGTTCAGAATTAACATTATTTTAAAAGCCCTGGTGCTGTGATCCTCACTGCTCAGGCTTATTTTGTGGCACACCAGGTACTGTAGAAAGCAGGGCAAGCATGGAGAATGGGTTTGCACCCCCTCTCTCCTGCCACCCTCTTGTGCATATGAGAGACCTTCCTCAAAAGCCAGACCTCAGTATGAACACGGTCCAGACTGTTTACAATGAGAGAACACCTCAATTCAAACAGCTGTCAGGGAGCAGGTATTAATCATGCCAATATTCAGCAAGGCATGTGTGAGAGCTTTCTTGTTCCTTTGAGCTTAATATGGATAAAGCCAGTAAAGAAAGAGAAAATGGAAAAGGTGGCCTCACTGATAAGAAAACCTACCATAAACTGAATTAGTGACAGTGTGTACCAGATTTGCCTCTGGAGTGTTTCATTAGGATTGTGTACTGCCTCTACTGCATGTTAGCTTTCTGCTGACATGTCACCTGAGATAACAACAACATCATCTATTTAAAAGGCTCAGGAAAGAGACAAATTAGTTTCCTACTGTCCTAAGAAAAATGTGAGTACTAAACACATTCACAGTGTTTCCACACTCAGTGGAAATGGTTCTGTGTTTGTGTTTACACATTTTTCTTAGTAAAAAGAAAAAAAAAAAGCCCCGAAATTATTTTTTTCCTCAGATCATGTGACAGACTGGATCAGGGAGATAAATCTCATTCGGGAGATGAAGCAATGTACAATAACATTATGGGACCAGCTGCTCTCTTTGTATAATTTGCTGCATGGACTGCATTTGCAGAGCCCAACAAGGTCGAAACCAATTAGCTGATTAGAAGGTGCCAGTAATAAGATGAAACATTTAAGTTTTTTTGTTTTAAACTTAAGCGATCCTGATGAAGTTGCAATACTAACAAGTGCAAGTTGTGCAGATGAAATGGCAGATTTTAATAAATGAAACAGCTGAGCATGGATCTAAGTCAATACTCAAGAGCTGCATAAAAGTGGCTACATTAAAACTGAACATTTTAATAGGTTTGCGATAACAAGATAGGTTATTTTTTTTTAAGTAGTATCTTATTTAAATGTAAATTTGAGGTTCAATTATCAAAGTGATTTTTTTGATCATTCTACATTTCTAGGGATATAGGATCAGAGTCATGTATTGCACTTGCAAGCTGAGTATCTGGTGATGTGAATTACCTGGAAGGTAGCATTCAGAGCAAATACTAAAAAAATAATCAAACAGAAAGTAGATTCTGGAGGGCTCCATGTTTTAAATATACGAGCTGTACTTCTCAGCTCTCAAATAAGCTCATGAAAACTATAATTTATCAAATTCTGTCTAGGCTAGTGCAGAAAAGCCCAAGGGCGGCAAAGAAATTGGGAATGATGGTAGGCTTTGCGCGTAGGGTCTACAGCAGCACAGCAGCACATCCCATGACACCACTTATATCCGTGGGTGCAAGACAGATCGTATCTTGGGTAGGAGAAATGAAGCCAGCTGAGTGTAAACAGAAGCATTTATAGCTCTCCCGTCACAGGCACCGCGGTGACCTCAGCATTGCTGCAGATACATATCCTTGAGCCCTGCTGGAGCAGAACATCGTTCATTAAACTCAGTGCACCTATCCTAGACTCATACGAGGTTCTCTCTAGGATGGATGTCTCTGTAAGCAAAGTCCAAATAGTTCCTGCAAGTTCTGTGGTAAAGGAGGGCGAGCAATATTTTATTTAGAGCAGGTTGAGTTGAAGGCACTGAGCTATAGTCTTTCATCCCTTAACATGCATAAATTCTGTGTAACACTGCAGTCAGGAAGTATTGGGAAATAACTGTAGTAAGTGTCATACTAAAAGAGGTGGCACAAGCGTAAATACCTGTTTCTTGTAGAGCAGTGTTGGAGACAGTATACTTGTGTACACTGTCACAGATAATGGTTTTCTGAATGAAGTTGTTTGTACATAGTTGTTTACTCTTTCTTTTGTATTTGTGTAGCAATAGTGGATCTCTGATGTTGCTATTAATGTTGCCTTTCCTTACTTACATTTTGCTAGGGTTGAAACAGGCTCTAACTATCACTGTGGCTAATGGTACCATTTTTTCATCATCTGTTTGTTTATTATATAGGTGGGTTTTTATTAATTTCTTTAAAATAAAGCAACTATTGCAATAGGCAACTGAGTATATGGCATGGGCTTTTTCTGGGAAATGCACAATTGACTTAAAAGAAGGATGGTTAGTAATAGTATATGGATTTGCTTACTAGTTTTTGGAGCAGTTTACAGCCCTTTCAGTCAGGTGCCTGGAGCTGTGAGCAGTGTAAGATGGTAAATGCTCCATCAATATGGCAATACGAAATGTATAAAAAATGGGAAAATGTACTGTGATCGTGGCCCCAGAGGCTGAGCTGGGGACAATTAGCCAGGATGCTGTTCAGTCAACACCTGGATTACTAATTTAGCTTTGAAAATTTCTTCTCAAGATTCTCCTACACTGGCTTTCCCGGTCAGTTCTTGGTTCTTCTTTTGGTCCAATAAAAAGTCCTGACCTTGTCGTAAAAGAACTGCCAAGGTCTCACTGACACTTACTCTTCCTTGCTCCTCAGTCATTTCTGTTCAGAAAAATGAAAAGGTTACTGCTCTTTAAATATCGCTTCACAAGGGTCTGTGATAAATGAACTGTCTAAATTCATGTATCTGGTTAGGTAAGCCTCTTTCTTTACGAAAAATAAGTACTTGACTTTTGTCAGTTCTTACCTCCTCAGGAAGAAATCGCATGTGTAAGCCTGTTTTGGAAAGTGGGTATTAATGAAAGAGAGGTACAAATGTGCAGTGGTGTTGCAAGGTTCTTTTGTCCCCTCCATTCAGATTTCATCAACTAACAGCATCTCTTATACTACATCTGAAGACTTATGTAAAAAATGCAAAAGAAAAATTACTATGCCTGAAAAATTATTCTGTCTTTAATCTATTAGGAATGTAGATAGATTGAGATGAGGGTAAGTTACAGATTTGTGATCTCAGAACTGGAATTCTTCATGGCTGGTGCTGGATAGTCTTTTTCCTATGTATTCTGACTTGTATAAAGTAGAGTTGATATTCAAGTTTATGAAAATGTCACTTAACAGTTCAGTAATAAAATGTAGTTGAAGTGGAAAGATCACAAATATCTCAGGGGCATGAAACAGAAAGTTCCACAAAAAAGTTAGATAGATTGTTTTAATTAGCACATTTAGTCTATGGAAAAACAGTGTATGAGTCTGTAAACTGAAGACTTATATTCCGTTATCTTCTGTTTATTCTTTATCATACATAGCTGCTCCTGAAAAATGCTAGATGCTGTTTAAGGAATTTTGAAAATGTAAGATAGGTAGGGATCTCCTTGGCTGCCAACTCCAGCTCCTTACTGTTTCAAGTAGCACTTCCTATTGATCCACCATATGTGCTTGTAAAGCACAGTGTGGGTACGTGTAGTTCCGGGAAGGAGATGGGAGCTGCATCCATTTTTTTCTATTCCAAGGCTGTTACAGAGTCTCATTGCTTTAATGTTTAGATTTTTTTTTTTTTTTTAATTTACAGCCTAAATTTATTCATGGCCACCTTATATTTATTTATTTGTTCTTATGCCAGCTGTGGCTCCTAGACTGAATAATTTTTCCTTCCTTTCACTATTCAGTTCCCTGGCATATTTTCTCTTGACTTTCATTTCACCAGACCAGATATGCCTAAGCATTTTCAGTCTCTTTTTGTCAGATAGATTTTCCATTTCTCTGATCATTTGGCACCTCTTTTCTGCACCTCTTCCAATTTAAGCTTATCATTCTTTAACATGAATGAGCAGGGTTCTATGGCAACTTAGAGATAGCAATGATTAGATTTTGCCCATATCGGTATTCCTTCTCTCCTGAAAAATCTTGTTTGATGCAGCTTAGAATTGCATTGTCCATATAACACTAACAGCTCATACTTAAATCCTATGACTTATCCTTTTCTACCTCGGTCATTTTCAACTGATGAAATTCTGGCTTATGGAAGAAATGTTTTTATTAGTCCTTAGGGGAATGGCCTTGCCATTTATATGCTAGATTTTTATTTCATTGGTGTTATTCATGTTCTCAAGGTCATCCAGTTCTTTGCATGAGGATATCCCAATGCTCCTCGATATTGATTATCTCCCCAAAAATGAATTACCAGGATAGGTCACCAATATAGTACTGACACTTTGGCTAAAGTAGTTATGAAAATAACAAGATTTCTCCCAAGACTGATCATTGAGGAACTCTCTTAATAGCTTCCGTTTACCCTGAAACTTTCTGACAGTAACCACTTTCATTTCCCCTTTAGTTACTTATGGACCTAATATTTCTGATATCAATCCTAATTTTATGTCAACTGAGTAATGATTTACCATGTGGCATTATATGAAAAATGCTTATCTGAATTTCAGGTATGTGAGGTCTCTCACATTTCCATTGTCTAATAATCCCCAGAACCTTGAAGGTAGCTACTGAATTGATACAGTGTGATCTGCCTACTCATCCTCCTTTGACCTTCATGTCTTTAAATTAAATACACTTACTTTGAAAACTTTCCTTGAAAAAATACACATTTTTGAAAAGCTTTCCAACTATCTATTGCTCTGATTGCTTTCTCCTGTCTCCTACTTTGCTGCCCTACTCTATTCTACTCTCTTCTATACCTATAGGAAAAGTTAATGATCTTGCTACCTGAAATATCCTCTTCCTGTTCTTTCAGACTTTGGGCTGGAAACTGTTCTGTCACCCTCAGCTTCATCTACTTGAGCCTTTCTTCTAGTTTTATAATTAACTGATAATTTATGTTTTTTTCTCGTGTTACGCATCTTCATCCCTGTATTCAATATTTTCACCATCATCCTAAATTCTGTACTATCTTCACTACCTTTCTCATTCTTCTTCTTCTTTGTATTTTATTCATATAGGTGAAAAATATTTTACTATTTGTTCTTATGTACAGACTGCTGTATTTATTGCTGATCCCACCACATGTATATGCATAAAGTTGTTTACGAAGAGCAAATATTTTTGAGTAGTAAAATATCTTTGAATTTATCTTTGAACCCTCTAGATCTTAATCCTTAATTCCGTACACAAAACTTTGAAGTAACCTTTTGCTTACAATACACTCCTTATACATAGGGTTAGGCAGCTATTCGAAGGAGAAGCATAATTTATTTGCTCAGGCTTTAGTCTAGGCTATCCTGTGCAAATGAAAGAATAGTTTTCAGACTATTAACAATCTGTGTAAAAAGAACAAATTAACTCCTCTTTTATGTGTCAAGTCAACCTAGTATTCAGATAAAGTATGGTTTTGGAAGACTGAAAGGAGGAAATGGAAAAAATCAGTCTGGTGGTAGTTGGGAGACTGTTCCCCAGACAAGTTGAATGTGTGAGATTAATAAGGATGAAATAAAACACTCAAGAGTGAAAACTTTGAAGTTGGACACCGAGAGCCAAAGTTAATGCAAAAGGAGAAAAAAGGAAAAGAAAAAAAAGCAATAAGGAAGGCCATCACTAAGCAGGCACAGACTGTACAGGGGAAGTAAGAGCCAGGCAGGTCATGGGGTTTAGGTCTTTTACTGGGGTAGAACTGTGTTTCCTGCTGTGAGAAGAAGGGTGACAGAAATTTCCCACCCAAAGCTATGTGAACGGTAAGGGGAGAAAAGGAAGAGAAAAAAGATTTTGAGCCTTAAGGAGAAAGATGTTCACTGGAGGCAACCACAACTTCAGTGACACAGTGAGATAGAAGTCTAATATAAAGTAAGACAGTGTATACTAATGCACTATAATAATTTATTCACCTGAGAGCACATAGTGACAGTGAATGGTTCTAGCCATGTTTGGGTTAAGTGAAAAAGGTGAAAGGGGGAAAAAAAGTGAGAGATCAAAGTTTAATTATTTACTATTTTTATGTTTACCTAGCATGTGTTTATGTTTACAAACATTAGAGTAACTTTTGCTAACTTTGTTCACCTCCTTTGTCTGTATGAAATAATTAATAGTGGGGATGTTTTTTGCCTTTTAGAAGGAATATAGTGTCTTTCAAGCTTATGAATAATTCAGGTATTCCACAGTGTGTTGCATTGCTTGCCAGATACTGGGCCACTAATCTGATTCAGCTTGGTGTTTCAAGAGAAATTACTTTAATTTTGATAATTCGGTACTAAGAAAACTTCCAGCTCCTTTTATATGGATTTTGATAGTAGATACTGTAATCATAGTGTAAAAGTCTTCAGTATATTAATTTAATAATACAGAGCAAAATCCAGAACTGCTTGCCTTGAGAGATCATAGGGTTTCTTTAGAGGTTTCCTGCCTTTTTCCTTTTTTTTTTTTTTAATTATAATTATTTTCTATCATTTTGGGGAACAATGTTGTGTAATTACATTTGCATGTCCAGGAAAGGGATCGTAAAAGTGTCATGGGTCATTTGGGTTGCTGAGAGCTGTGCATGAGTGTGTGTGCCTGCATTTGCCAAATTTCTGTTGAATAGCACCTACTACAGGAGAGCAGGATATGTTTTATAACAGAGGTGGCCAAGCTTTGAAAAAACTTCTCTGGCTCCCTGTTGGGGTAGCTTGTGTAACTTAGAAGAGTCCTTAACTTGTTCAGGAGTGCATACTGTAAGGAATCCATCATGGTGGTTCTTCATCCTCGATGAAGTACCAGCTCATTCCTCCAAGAAAAAGTGTCGGAGCTGTGCTATGCATATAGCTGCTAGGCAATTAACCGGGGTGAGACTCTTCAGTATCTTCTTGAGTGGTAGAAAAGAGTTCTGTAAGTTTTAATGAAATGAAACTGATTGTGTAATCTTTTAGACTGTGCCAAACATCCAAAGTAAGTGGATGAAAACTTTAAAACAGAAGCTTAACTCTTGTGCTTGTTGGAGAATCTCGTGGAGCTCACAGCAGTTCCTGCTATGGGGATGCTCTAACACCTAGTCAAGAAATGTAGATCCATCATGTGCAGTGCTTAGTAATATAATATAAAATGACCAAAGATGTCAGTGGCATAGGAGTCCAGTTAAGACAAGAGGCAGCAGGTGAATATAACAGTGAAAGGGGGTACAAGTCCCAGAAAATAGGTTCTAAAGAATAAATATAAAGTCACTTTTGATCACAGCTCATTTCTTCAGCCTTTGTGCTGAATAGGGTTTGGCCAGGCTAGTAGTACTACTGAGTGCTTTAATACATACTGTACTTTGCAGACACTATCTTTTGAGGCAGTAAATAGAGTCAGGAACCCCTATTTAGTTTTTTTGAATTTTAGTGGCCTCTGCATCATTGAGAGGACTTAGGAAATGTAAACTTTGATTTCTATTTCTTCCTCAGAAGTTTGATTTATAACAAAAAATAACTAATGAAGGCTGAGTCACAGCATCTGTTATTAGAAAAACTTATTTTTATCAGGAGAATATATTCTCTATAAGTGATTTGTTGTTCTCATAATTTGAAGTATTTATAAAGGATTCCTTTTAAGGGTTAGTTAAGTTATATGGGGGGAAATTCTCTCGCTAACGAATAAGTTCCCAGAGGAACAGTAACAGCAACTGAGAAACCCTGTTATGGTAATATAAAGGTTTATAGCTTTATGGGTCTATATGGGAGTCGTATGCAAGCCTGTACTCTCATAAATCACAGAGATACTAGATTATGCTGAAAGGGATGAAGATGCTCAGCTGACTGCATTTTCAGCTACATCAGTAGTTAAGTCAGTGCTAAGGAATTATACTGATGTTTCAGTGATTTAGAGGAATAGAATAAAAATGCACTTTTATCTCAATGGCATGTCAGTTTAATGAGTAATATTAAGAATGGTCATAAAGAAACAGTATGTAACAAAGTAAATTCTCTTCACTCAGTTTTAACACTGTAATTAAAACACAAATGCTATTTATGGAAAAACCTGTTGTTAAGAAACAATTACAGTAGCTTCTTTTATTCTGTTCTTTCATTGAAAGACAATAAAGAGTGTTATTCAATTTTTCTGTTTTCAACTAAAATACTGTTGAATTTTCATACATGATCATTTTGCTCTTTTTCTCCTCCCATCTGTCTATTTCACCTTTACATTTTCAAGAGCTATTTTTTCCAGAAATAATTAGGTCATTTTTAATTGCTGTCAGCAATTTGTTAGTGACAGTAAAGCTTATTCTAGTTTCAGTCATGGATTTGTGAAAGTTTCCAGTATTAACTGCTGCAAATAGCTTTTGTGGCAGCACACTGCCCTCCTCTCCAGCACAGCTCGTTGGACATCCATGTCCTCTGCTATTTAAATGAAGGTGGAACATCCTGCCCCGAGATGTTGCATTCTCGTAATACCAGTTTTTTTCTGAGTGTGGTATTCAAGGAATATACAAACCCATGCCAAAATAGTGATGGTTTTTAGTATATCCAAACCTGCAGATGTAGCTTACATTATAATCCTTATTTTCACGAGTTTAATAAGGCATGTTAGAATAGCTATATCAGAAGGGTTCAGTATTTTCAAATGGATACATTTCAAAGTAAGCTCTACACAAACACAACATTGTGATTAGATAACATGTCACTGCTGTGCATTTTTGTTTGTTTGTTTGTTTTTCTACTGCCTTGATAATTATTGTGGTGAGATGATCTCCTTATTTACTGACATTCTATAGGATCACACCAGTAATTCACCTGAAATGACTGTCTGCAGTCTTACAGGGTCTTACTGGTGAGGCTTTTTAAATGCTAATGTAGGTCATAATTAATCAATAGTGATTGTGCAAAACATAAAACATTTATATGATCTTCATAACTGGCACCTAAATTCTCCACAAGAGACAGCCTTAAATAGTAGCAGAGCTTGTCCTTGCATCTCTCTGTTGTAGGCTTGTCCTGTTTGATGTGCTGGCGTGCTTGCCCTAAATAGTCTCTGATGTGAGTTGTTTGGATATGTCATTTCAACTGAATATAGCTTTGCATACTCCTGTAGCACATAAAACAATAGAATACCAAAAGAAATTCTAAATAGCATACAGCAGAATATGAAACATTATTCTTTTCTGGTAGTCTTACAGAAGCATCACTTTAATGTGTCAATTAATATTACTTCTTGAAATACCATTTCAAGGACTTAATAAAGAAAATGCTTTATGTGCTTATTGAAAGGCTGGTGGTTTGCTTCCTGTGTAAAACACAGTCTTAAGCTTCTTCAAGTATTAAGAATAAGCGCGCTTTTTTCTCATCTGTTTATGTTTTGTCTTTATACCTTCATTAGGATGGGAGTTTATAGCTTACATTCTTACTACTGTTTCTGCTTGATAGGAATTACAATAGGACTTAAAAGTGGCAGTTTACTAAAAGTAACTGGGTACTGTGTTGTGGTTCTCTAATGCCAATGTCAGTATATATTTAAACTCTTTGGTTTATTGCTATAATGTTTTTCTTTCTTTTGACTGCATATTTGCACAGTACCCAGCACGCTAGGACTCCGATCTTAATTAAATCTCAGGATTGAGCTGAAAAAGGAATGAGTATTTATTATCTGGGAAAAATGTGGAAGGCCAGGATCTGGAATCCAATAAATGCATGTAAAATGAATTCAGCAATTCCCTCCTCACGCTTGTCCACCCAAAAATCAACCCACCAGCAACTAGAGGAACAGTTAAAAAATTATTTAGGTCCTTAATTCTTCAAATGCACATGGGATACCAAGTGGTTAGCAAATTCATTAGTGTTGTATTATGTCAGCACTGACACAATACTGTGTCTACAAAAAGTGATCTATGCAATTAATTTGTTACGCTTCCTTAGAAGTGCGTAAAAAACTGAAATCACATGAAGGTGAGGGAAAACTTTGGTATACCATAAACGTTCTATTGTATTATACGGTATAAAGCTAATAATCTAAAACCGTGTGCATGCCAGAAGGAACAACTTTGCAATTGCAAAATCTGGAGATTAAGCTGATTCTGTTACCTAAGGTGTTGTTTTTTTCAAAAGATAGAGCTAATAAATTTTTCATACCCTAGTTTAAATTCTGCTTTATTGCTTTGAGTGTTAAATTTTGATGTTTGCCTTTTAGAAAAAGAGATTTCTGATTGATGTTTTTAAGGATATTGTTAAGAAGTATTGGAGGTGACCAAAGTCAGTAGGTAGGTAGGTTTTATTGAAATGACTAACTATAATAGATGCCTGACTCCCATGAAAGCTGCTGGAAATAAGGTGCTTACTCATTTAGATGCTTTTATAATCTCCATTAGGTGCTTTTGTGCATCTTTAGACATGTGAATACCTCATCTGCTGGTCTAAACAAAGAAGCTCATGCACTGGCAACATTTACACAGACAGAAGTCAGGTGTGCTTTGCCTCAAATCAGTGGGCCTTGTTTGTTTACGCCTCTGTCTGAAGGTACTCTAGCTGTAATCAGTCTGGTTGCTAGCTGACCAAAAAAAAAATTCAAGTGAGAAATTGTAGTTCAGGAGGATAAATAAATGTATTTTGAAGATGAGGAGACAAAAACTAAAATTACTTCCATATGACACAAAGCTGTAAGTGCATGATATATCTGGTTTAGTTTCCTATATAACAATGGCTGATACTAAATACTTGGCCAAAAAATAGAAAATTGGAATCACGCAATACACAGCTCTTCCGTTTGGCATCAGTTGCATAATACAATAAAATTTCTCATTTGTAAGCTTGTCTGGTTTTCAGAAAAAGACTGAGAACAATTCGATCTGTCCTGATACATCAAACAATACGGTGCAGGTGGTTTAAAAACAAAACAGTTAATCAAGCAAAATTTTACTTAAACTACCTTACGATTCATCAACCAGTCTATGCACACTGTCAGTTGTGCCTTTCTGAGCAATTATTTATAGAATATTTAAATAGCCTGGACAGCATGTGGAACTGCTGAGAATAATATTGTATTATGAATTACTTCTTCAATTTGTTTCAGTTCAATATGGACTGACAACATGACAGTGAGTCAACCTGCTGTTTTCTTGAATGCAATACAATATACCATTTATACTGGAAATTAAGTTCTGCCTCAAGTATTGTTTTTTCCACATTAAAATATTCCTGAAGTAAACTATGAAATGGTGGACAAACAGAATTACTTATTTAATCATATTTCTACTTCTTTTTACATATGTATTATCACAAACTTTAGAAGTCGCATTTCTGTCAGTAAGGGTCACTTCCAAGTTCTTACCTGCATGACTCCCATTCAAGCACAAAGCACCAGCTTGGAAACAGACAATATGATGGAGAAGTTCCTTAGTGGACTGGATGCTAGTTGAATTTTTTAGAGAAATCAGAGAAATGTATGGAGTAGAAGGAAGCTGAGAGATGTCAAATACATCAGGAATGATATTGTCAAAAACTGGGCAAGCTTTGACAGGCTGTAAATTAAGGAAAAGGAATTAGAGAAATTACAAAGGCAAAAAAATAGAGGGAAAAGGGGGGTAATGCAGTTATGGACAGGAGGTGTTTATATAAAGTTTATAGTATACTACCTGCAGCAAGAGAGTTGAGTAATTTTTCTTGTGCTGTACTTTGGGAAGTGGTACGACAAGGGGATGGAAATGAGGCTGGTGGCAGCAGAGGTGACATCTAGTTTGAGGACTGTGACCTCAATAGTTGCATTTAGACTGCATGAGTAGTGCTTTTGGGTGTCCTGATGGCTTGTTCATCAGTGTGTCTGGAAACCAGAGTGGAAATGATAGGAGAAAGAAAATGAGGGCAGGTCACTGTGTGCAGTTAGGTATCATTGTGGCAAACTTGAGACATGAGCTGTGATAAATATCCGTATTGAGTCTGGGTCAGATGGAACTAGCTTCCTTCATCACTGCTCATAAGCTGTGACTAAACAGTGTCTAGTTAGTGACTAAAACGGTGCTGGTAACACACCAGGGTTTTACCTGTTGCAGAGCAGCACCTGCACAACAAAAAGGCCTTTTCTAACTCTGCCTGTGGCAAGTTGGCTGGGAGCATGCCAGAGCTTGGGAGGGAACACAGCCGGGACAAGTGACCCAAATTGACCAAAGGAGTATTCTGTGCCTTAGAGTATCAAAAACTGCAGGCTGGTCTTTCTGAAGTAGTTGCTTGGAGGCTATTTGAGCTCTGGGATGCTGGTGGGAGGGAGGGATTGCCTTTGCTTCACTTGTGTATTTTTGCCCTATTTTTTTCCTTCACTTCTTAAATTGGCTTTGTCTCAGCCCATGAGTTTTTTCTTGCTTCTGTGATTCAAATTCTCCTCTCCATGCTTGGAGGTAGTGTGAATGGGTGGTTGGTGGGCACGTAGTTTTTGGCCAGGGTCAACCCGCCACAGTATCTGAAACTTCAGTGTCCTTCTGAATCCTACTGTTCGGAGATAGTCGGAAAGCTGCCAACTAGAAATGAAGTGGTAGTGTCGGTTTCCCTCTAGTTAAAAAAAAAATATTTGATTGAAACATTGAAAACAAAAGAAAAAAGTAATATTAATACAAATGTTTTACAGAAACTGATTATGTCAGTGGCCTTTTGGGGGTTTTGGACATTTTTATGGCATTGTGTTATTACTTTTCTGCTAAGTAAAATTATCTGTATCACTTAATATTCTGTTGGAGGTTCTCAGTAAGCACTTGTTTTTATGATACATTACTTCACACCTTTTAAGCCTGATCATGTAATATTGACAAACCTCAGGAAATCCATAGAAAACTAAGTAGACTTTTCATCTGCCTGTAACAATTTTTTGGGTTTTTTCAGTAGTATTTTTGAGCTAATGGCTTAAAGACTGATTGAACAAATGGTCATGACATTTTCCTCATCACATGGGGACTATCTCAATGAGTACAAACTTACTTTTGGTACTCAAATAATCAACCAGTACTAAATTTGTATCTGGTTATTTACTTTGTATTTTGAGTCTTGAGAGAAATAATAGTATCTATCATAACTTTGTGTTTTTCAGAATGTCTTGTTAAGGTGCAAACTAAAAGACTATAAAACTGTAATCCACATACCTTCGTAGAGGTACTGCAGACTAGTTTCCTCTCCTGTTAAGTGACAGGCATTTCCTTATGGTTAAGAAAGTAGTACTTCAGAGACAAATGAGAATTATTTAAAATGCTATCTTTACCACAGCCTGGTTAGTCTGGAATGATGGATTGGTTATTAATACATCTATGTTCATAAATCTATTTGCATGTAATATATGTGAAAGTTAACAATAAAAGATGCAGATTGAAAAATATGTGGGCCTTGCACTCTTTCCTCTACCAAGGCAGAATTAATTGTGCTATGTATTTGTTTGTCTGAACTAATTATAAAATCTCATGTGTGTTGTAATTTATATAATTCTTGATGGAAATGTGGTTTCACTGTTGTGAATTAGATGCAGTGTTCCCATGTTTTCCTGTTTCCAAGTAAGTGCAACTCTAAAAACTTGCTATCTAAGCTGCCTTGCCCAATTGGGCAAAATGAAAAGCATCCCACTCTTAAATGACACTTTGTTGTAATTTACCATAATTTGACTGCTTTATGAGTGCACCTATTCATGGTTTGGGTGTAGATTCTGACAAAGAAGCTTCCTGGAAAGTGGATTATAAAGAAGTGATGATGAACTTGTCATTTGTTCTAAATGCAAACACCAGTTTTCAAGGGAGCTAATTAAAATCTTTATCTGATCCCTAGTTGCAAGAGAGCTCTGCCTGGGTGTATGTGATAAGTTCATGCTGTTAGAGATTTCTAATTTGATTGGGGTTTTTTTTTTCTTGATTTTATGAGTACAGCTTTTTTTTTTTTTTAATGTTCATAAGTCTTTGCCAGGGGAAATGGCAGTCTTCCCTTTAAATGTTGCAGTTGGGAAACAATGCTTGGCAAGTGGATTTTAGGTTTTTTTTCCTTTGTGTATGTGAGAAAAATGGCAACTCAGCTCATCAAAGCTGTTTGTAGAGGAAAATGCTTCTTTCCAACCTAATCGGCTAATAAACTATTGTTTTGAAGAGAGTCAAACCTAAGGTAATGTACAGGATTTTGATAAACGGTGAGCTTCTATTACCAGAGCTTTGTGAAGATTTTTTTGTCATCTTAACAAGGACATGCTGAGTTTTCTAGGTACAGAGGGGCATACTGTACATCAGCTTGATTCTGGCAAGGAACATAAAACTCTTAATCTGGCATTACAAGCTGGTCACGTTAGTTGATTTTAATAATTGCTAGTTGAGCAAGTCCACAGATCTGGAAGACAAAACATCAAAAACTTGCCCTTTCTTTGTCAACTTGTTAATTGTATGTCTTTAAGTTATTTTCACTTGTGGCATTAAAGAACTCAATTGTTCCTTCTGCAGAGAGTTCTATATGAGATATTTTGTTTGATGCCTTTGATAAATTAAAGGTTATGCTCATAGTCTAAGCTGGAAATTGTTCTTTAGTAGCAAGTAAATGAATTGATCAGTGTGGAATGAGAGATCATGAAATTAGTGTGGTATGAGAGGTCAGAATGAGAGTTTGAGGGTAGGAGTTGGCACAGTATAAGGAAATGTAATGTTTTTGCTGTGTGGTGAACTACTGATTCTTACTTTTAATCGCATGCTTCAGCATTCATGTGGAAGAAAAATGTTTACAGCAAAGCAAGATGTCTGTCACAGTCTGCTTTTGCTGTAGTAAAAAAATTAATGTTAACGATCAATGAAGCAAAAGCAAAAAGAATGTTACTGAACATCTATATGTTAGTGAAGTGAAGCAGGAGTGTGATATTTACACAGAATTTCAAATGAGAAACAATAAAGTAGGGTGGTAGTAGAAATACTACCTTGTCTTCCTGTCATTTAAGTGCAGACCAAAGTGTGTATTTGCCTGTATGTATTGTGTACTGGTTTTGATTAGGAGGTAGAGAAATGGACCGGAATTTCCTTCACTAATTTTGTATAATTTCAATAGATAAACAAGAATTTCAGTCCAAATTTTTCTGGGAAAAAATATCCTACTGAAACAAGAGAGACCAGAACACATATAAGCTTGAACACTGACATGAGAGACAGGTGCATTTTTTTGAAAGATGACAACTCAAAGATGTTGGCCACATGTCACCAAGGTCATTTTTTTATAAATGTCTAGCTGTGTGCTGCCATATGGATACTGAAAACAACACACAGGGAAAGAACGAATTTGCAAGCTGCAATTACCAGATCAGACAGTTCTGTGTGTTCACATGACTCTGACTCTGTCACTTTGTGTTCTGCTCTTGCTTTACCAGATAAAGTGAAGCGTAGCTCCTCCTAGGTTTTAGACCGTCCTGTTGGAATCTGTGTTTACACTTGTCTGTCTTATACTTGTTTATGCTATGTAAGGAAAGAAAATTGATCTAAGATTTATTATTATTATTACTTTTTCTCCTTCACCATTCTAAATAACAGGAAAGGCGGACATGCTGGAATAATCTTGCAATTTTTGATCTCAAAGTACTAATAGAATAACAGTTTTGATATTTCAAATACATTTCACTTGTAGTAAAGTGTGAAACTTTCTCATACATGTGTTTTGATTTATATATCTTTCTAGGTCATTAAGTAGTTGTATTCTAGGTGCAGTTACACTGCTACTAATGAAATTATGATCATGGACATACCCAGTTTTAAGCCATACAGATTTGTTCAGTACAAATGGAGTCATTTATAGTACTAAGAACCAGTGGGTGATGCAGATGTGTCATGTAGTGATTTTAACTAATTCCTGGAATATGAAGGCATCCATGTCCTTGCCTTTGCTTAGGCAGAGGTATAGACAAATTCAGAGCATCTCACTGGAATGGAAGAATGGTTCCAAAAATTCAGACCAGGGATTCTCATAGCCTTGGATATACAATGTTAAGCATCTTATCACCAATAAGCCATAGCAGATTTCCAGAGGAGAGTGAGAATACATAACACATGTCTAGAAAATTCCCAGCTTCCAACTGTTTTCAGCTCAAGGAATTTCCTGAACCTGGTGTGATATCTCCAGCTCTGAATGAATCTCTTTTCTAAGTTCCTGTTAAGTTTCCCTGTACAGCTTTTTAAATTTTTCTTGTACTCCCTGATATGTTTCTGAGAGTTTCATAGATCTTTCACCTGTTGGGCAAAGAACCACTTTCTTCTGTTTATTTTGCACTCTGCTCATACCAGCATCCTTTAAAGTTGCTAGTTTTCCTATATACAACGTTATGCCAAACTTAAAATGATACAAAGGTAGAGTTCTGAATCCTCTGTCTTAAAAAATTATTGCAGAAGAACACAGAAACCCAGCTTTGTAATTGAATTTATTTACAAACAGCTTTACAGAAGGAGAATATAATTTTTAAAGCACTGAGAAGATAGAAATTGTCAGTTGATACTTTTCCTCACAAAACTCTGTTGCATACCTGGTCTGTATGGACGATAAAAGGCACTGAGATCAATTAGCCTGTGTTTTTAGTTGTAGGTACTCATACTTAACCAGGTTGTGCTAGAAAGCTACAAGGATAGTGATATAAGCTTGGTTTTACTGATAGTTTGAATAACAGCCAATGTTTAGAAGATGAGAGGGAGAGCTGATAAAAGTAATACAGGCTAGAATGATGTCTGTATTCAGTTCTTATTTAAGTCATTTATCATGTAACAAAGACTTCATAACACTGCTTGGGTTGAAGCTTAAAATTTCTGCTTTGGTGTAATTAACAATCATTTGCAGTAAAGTAAAGAAATCATCCAAATCTCTACATATGTTGCCTATTAAATTTAGGTCAAGGCTGACTGAAAGATCTTACTGGTCTAGATTGTTAAAAGGCTTCTGTGGTTGTTTCAGAGTGGGGGTAACTTCAGTATGCTTCAGACTGAAAGAAATCTTATTTGTTTAGTACAGGAGATTAAGAATACAGTCAGAAATCCCTGAAAAAAAAAAAAAGGAACTATTACTACTGTCTTTCAGAACTAAAAGAAGTTCGCAGTTTTGTGAGTTTTGGTCCTTTTTTTTCCCCTTACCCAAATAATGATGCTCCATGGAATTTTTCGGTCTCTTTTTATGTTTCTAGATAATCTGAACTTTTGAAAAAGACACCAGTGCACACAGTGGAGAGATACATTTTGAAAACTAACTGAAGGGATTAAAGAATTTGTGAATCTTGTACCTCAGCAGTTTGTGTTAGTAATAAAAATATTTTGCACTACTAAGTAAGTGCATTATAAGCACTGAATGTTAGGAGCATGTAATAGTCAAGTATGTGGTAGGTGGGCTACAGCTGTAGCATTATCATTAGCAGTGGAAGAGACTACTATACTTATTGACAGGAGCAGAAGAATCAATTAAATGGTTTTCTTCTGAACGTCAGTTAAAATTAATTTGTTGACAAGATACTCTTATATTGCAATCCCAGGTAATGTCTGTGCTTTCTTTCAAACATCACATTAAGTTTTCTAGTGACAAATAATCTCAGAAAATACACATCCAAAGGCATTTTATCCCAGTCATTTGTGGTAGAGATGGCAGCAGGATGACATTGTAAATTTGCTCAGTTTTATACTTTTTCTCTCTGAATCTGCTTGTTCTTTATAACATAACTGCAGGCAAACCCTTAAGTTTGCAGATGTAAATAGCCACTGTCAGTATGTGTCTCAGAGCAGAGCTATACCTTCAGCTGAATACCTCTCAAGGTGAGGCTGTCTGCTAACCCTCATTTTAGCTCATGCTTTGGAAATGAACAGTTAATCTTTTCTATGGACAGATTTGGTTTTTTCACCAGAAAGCAGTTAGAGTAAACTGAATTTATCTTCATCTTGCAGTGTTTCTGGTAGCATCCTTCATAATTTGGTCATTGACCTTTCTTGATAAGAAAGCCTTTTCCCATCGTCTTTTAATACCTGCTGCCTTCTTTCTCTCTCTCTTACTGCATTTCCCCCCAGATGTTCATACTACTGAGGAGGTGTCTGAGAACCAGGCTTTTGATGGAGAAGAATGAGTTCATTAAAAATATACCACCAGTTTAAGTATCTTTTTATGCAATTAAAAAAGCAAGACACAGCAAAACAAATAACCCCTACCCCCCAGCCTCCCTTTTGTTTGCATTTTGTATCTCCATAGACGACACGTACAGGTGTTCCACAGACAGTACCAGTATTCTGGCAAGCTCTCCCTTGTGGTCTGTAGACCATCAAAGTGCTGACAGATGCACTATTATACAGAAATGCAAAAATTGTATTTCTGTATGTATCCTGCAAAAACCCAAAATATTCAGATCTCTCCTTGCTACTCTGTTCCAGCTCGCTCAAGCCATCTGCTTGGTTTTCCTGCTGCATTTGGTCTCATTAGTCATGTTCACATGTACTTCAGGCTGCTTAATTTCATTATGCAAAGTATTATGCACTGTTCATCCAATAAGTGAGAGAGGATCATACTGCTCCCTAAGGGACTTGTAAAAAGAAATTTTAAATCTCTAAGAAAACCTAAAAATTCTTGTTGAAACATGGTTCATGCTTCATTGTTACCTGTATTAAAGCATACTGAAACTTATAGATTTATTTTTTCCCTGACTCCCAAATGTTAACTCCTGTCTCCTTAGAAATATTGGCATCTAACTAGGATTTTTCAGCACAGTTAAGATCTCAACACAAAACTGCATGTCATATTTGAAAGTTTCATTTTTTGGCAGATTTAGGTTTTCTGCTTAGCTGTGAGTTTGCCAGTTCTGACAGAATGTGGCCATGCCTCTGAATATTCACTAGAATTAGTGAAATCATAAGCCTTTTGGAAAGGAAAAGAATTCAGAGGGAAGAGGGATCTGTTAAAGAAACAAAGATGAAAAATCTCCATTTGCAGTCATTGCTGAGCGTGCTCTGGCTTCTCAAAACTCCGGAGGCTGACTGTGATAAACTCATAGCATCCCTATTACCCAACAGGCTTTTTGTTGCAAGATGAAAAAAATGTAAGTAGAGTTTCCTATGATGGCTTCTGGTACTCCCTCTGTGTTATCCCAGCTAGAACTCTGCCAAGACCCCAGTGGACAGAAGAGTACCAGAAAATTGGTCAGCATTGAGCTGAGGAGGGAGTGGCCGAGGCTTGATGAGCAAAGGCAGTGGATTAATAGTCAACCTGGATAATGAGAAAGGGCATAAAAATTGGACATGGAATGGGAAGCTGGGACTGACTAAACAAAAAGAGTCAGAATTGGCAGGGAGTGGTAAACAAGACAGATTTAATAAGGAATTGGATATCTGGACAGCAGATGTAGAGCTGCCAACATAACTGCCAGTAGTATCAGCCAGTGATCCTAGCTCGAGAGAACTGGGAATGGTTGAGAAATGAGCCAGGAAGGCAGGAAAATGGAATTCAGTGGGAGTTGTCTTGGGTATATAAGAAATTACAATATATTCTACATGTTCTGAAGGAAAAAAAAAAATAAAAGGCAGGTTGAGAGGAAATGGGGATCCATTCTTTGGTGTATAAAATGAGTGGATTTTATTATCTTGAAAAAAATTTCATAATTAAAATAATAATTTTATTTTAAGAATCTGCTCTATAGGGTTTATGAACTCTAGAGCATTCATAGAATAGGAGGGGTAAACCCTTTAAATTCCTTAAAAAAACAACCTAGGCACTGAATGAGCATAGCTCCCCACAAAAAATTTGTGGCTCAGAGACTGTCATAAAGCCTCAGAAATAGACTGAATTAAACTTTGAGTGCTTGACATTGCAGTGGTATTCTTTTATTAATGTTGTGGTCTGCACCTAATGAGTTTAATTTCACTTTGTTGTTTTGATAAATAAATATATTCTATCCAGACAGCCACAAGCTACAAAATAATTGTTGACTGTGAAAGCCAGAACATTTTTAACCAGCTTTTCCTGATAGTTATTTCATTAAAACCCTAGGTCCTGGAGTAATTTAAAGGATTTAGTCTTTCTTTCCTTTTCTGATGGAAAACAGAGATTATGTGGAGGTGTCAATTCTTGTGCTCCCTTACTTTGGTGACTGTAAATTCAATGCAATGCACCTTGCTCGTATGGACTTTATTCCCTAAAAATTAGAAGGCAAATAATAGGTATATATATTTATAGAAAATTCCATCACTTTTACAGTATTGATTTCTTAGTACTTAACTGGTAAAAAATGAAAGCTTCTGAAGTATTTGAAATAATTTTAATGAATTTTTGATTCCATGCAATGCTTTTGTTGTTTAAAAAAAAAAAAAAATCTTTATTTGTAATTTTACATTTTTAAATATTGTCAAGTCTGACGAAATGAAATACTGATAGTACTTCCTCCTAAGGAAAATAATCAAAAGTGCTACATATAAGGTATGGGGACTGAGGATGGGCTTTATGGGGTGTGATTCAGGTACTGGGTAAGGATTCAAGGCATTGAAGACTGAGAAGGATCCTTAAACCAGACTCGTGTGACTTTCAGCATATTGTTTAATATTTGTGTACCTTAGCTTTCATCTGTAGAACAAATATGTTGATACAGCTTTACTCCTATCCTTTACTGTCTCAGGGATTTGATTTATAAAAATCCTAAAGATCTCTAACAGTCTTGTTCAAACAACTTCCAGCACAGTGAGCTTTAATCTTAACTGGAGCTTCTAGTTATAGCTGTGGGGAAAAAGTGAATTCCTTTGATTTACCAGAATAGGAGACTCTATAGAAGGAAAATAGAAGAGCAGAGAAGGAAAAAAAAATCTAGTATAATCTGAATAGTTCTAGGACATTGTTTTGAGTCTAACATTGAATTGACAGATGTCACTTTTGCCCCTTAATCCAAACTGTTCTGAAATTGTCTGTTTGTGTATAGAAGTTAAAAAATGTTCAAATGTAAATCCATGTCTTTCCAATATCATATGAGTTCATGGAGCATGCCAAATTAAGGAATCTGTGGGTTGCAGCAGTAGAAAAATATGATATGAGATCGCTACGATTCACTTTACTTGGCTCACTGATGAAATCTACAGAAATATGTAATACTGAAGCACACTAAGAAAACAGTCCAAATCAGTCTATGATGAAGAAATCTTGTCCACGTATTTTTTTTCCTGTGTCTCTTAGTAGTCTGATTAAATCTCATGATAATCAGCTATGGGCAATCAGCTGAAAGGCAGTGAACAAACCAAGTATATTTCAAGGAGTTTTTAAGCAGCAGTTGTTCATGGGCAAAGATGGGAAATACAGTACTCTAGGTGCTGGCACATGTTAACATGGAATGTCTTTCTTTTAAAGGGAGAAAAGGGATATTTTTCTGAACCGTGAAGAAGAAGAGCCTTCATTCAAGATTTCCCTGTGAACACTGCATTGATGCCAATCATATAAGGTATTTTAAACAAGATTCTGTTACTTTTTATAACCTATTAAATGCTTTAATCCATGGCACTTTCCAAGAATTAAAATGGAGATAGTAAAGAAATTAAAGAAATAACTTTTTCTGATGCAAAGTCTGTTAAATTAATGAACATGTAATTTTGTGGTAATTCATGATATTTCATTTTGACATTAAAGGTGAAAAAAATCCAATTGATTTGCTTTTGTTGTTCAGCTAGTAGTTGCATTCTTTGCCTTCTCTCACCATCAATTTGTGTTTTATCAAATCCCGAACTGTCATGGTTCATTATCCATAGATGATCTTGAGCAGCCTTGCATCACAAAAAAATATGCTGTGGCATCTGCCACTGTGCACCACTAAACAGATCACTTCTGAGTAAGGTTTGTCTTTGATTAGTACATTCATTAGTGTGTGTCCTTATATTTTTGCCTGTGAGTATCTTATGCAATGTAGCTGCATATAGTAAGGTACTGTGATTTTTCAGGTTGCAGATAGAAAGTCTGCTGTGCCTTTTTAGCTAACGAGTTCCGTTTGAGTTAATGCTTGTACACCTCAGTCTCCACCAGGCAGTCCCATTGCTTCTGTAGTCATTTCATAAAATTCAGTGACAGTGATATAGACAGCACAGTGAAATTAGGACCTGTGATTGTAATATCAGGCTTGCATTCTAGACCCTTTTCTGATTTTAGGAGCCAAAAATGAAATTTATGTCACAATTGTATTAACAGAGTAATAACATCCAGGTATAAATATATTTAATACGGAAGTCTTTATTTCCTGAAATGTACTTACATTGGTAATGAGACTTGTCATTTCTGAAAGACAGGAGTTAGACTCGGTGATCCTGATGGGTGCCTTCCAGTTCAGCGTATTCTGTGACTCTATCAAAAATATTTGATCTTCTAATTCCCCTGAATCTGTTCCTGTTCCGCCAAAACTTGCAAATAAATTTTGATTGAAGTAGTAGTGTGTTCATCACAGTGATAAAATTAATTTCCATCTCTGTTCACTATCATGCGTATCTCAGTTACAGGCAGTTTCTTCTGAGAATATCAAATACTGTCTCATGAATGTGTCTGGGAGTAAGTCACCAATGTTATAACTCAAACTAATTTAAATGAAAGCAAATGTTTTGGGATTTGAAAGTTGAATTTCCATTTGAACAATAGCTTCAAGGACTTGCATGCACATTTGACTGTCTTGTGCCCTGAAGAGTATTGCTACTAAAGAGATTATCCACATAGCCCCATGAGCTACAATAAGGTTCACAGGAATACGAAATAGAATAAAGTTGTCTGTAAGGTAAATATGAAGTGGAAAAGCAAATTAAAGCAAAAATGGAATATGAATGAATCCAGGAGAATTTTTAAGAAATCTGTACTAGTAACCTAAGGATGCAACAAAACCTGAGGATGTCATGCACAAATCTGAACTAGAAATGCTTCTTGTCACCTGAGTTACAAAATTTGTTTGTTAGGTCCCTATTGTGCTGATGATGTCTATATAATATACTACAAATTGGGTTAAAGGGGTTACTGTAATAAGCAGAGTCGGTAGGAAATGCCTTCTGCAACTTTTTGAGTATAAGGAAGTGTTTACTGAAACACACAAAAAAGATTGGAAATTGTTAAGTGTTACAAGGAGTCTTCCTACTTAAAAACACCATTATACTGGCAAAAATATTCCTTTATGTGTTTTAGGTGCAATTTCTCTTTAATACTACTTTCCATTTAGAAATATTTATGGTGTGTTGATTTTAATGGTATTTTTCACTTTGGAGGTATTTTTTGCTTGATAGCAACAGGGATGAAAGCAGTTCTCCTCTCGCAGGAGCTATTACTTCCAGTGTAGTTGCTTTGAACATTCTAAAAAGGCAGAATGGTGCTCAGGCCACCTAAGGGAATCTCCACAGAGCACAGAGGAAGGCAGTAAATAGTACAGATACAGAATCAGGAGGCCCCAGACCAACCAGTCTCAATCGTCTGACCCTTTTAAATTCAAGATACCATGCCGGTTGATAGCAAAATTCTCATGAGTTTTTTCCCGTTTTCTTGCCCTAGAAGTGTTTAGTTTTTAGCCCATTTATGAGAAACAAGGAGCCCTGGAATCTTGGGACTGTTCAAGAAGTGAGGACTAAGGTATTGTTGCAATGAACACCAAAATTATAGGCAAACAAAGGTTGATAGATTGTAAACCTGCCTCTAAAAATAGAATTATTTCAAAAATTTCTTAGTACTGTGTTTTTTTCTGAAGTAACACTTCACTTAATTTCTCTTTTGGGATCCAGCTTTCCATTGATAAATCCCTAGGCTGTAGATGGGTACATCTTGCCTCCTTTAACCATTGCCATCTTAAAGGTAAACCATTAAGCAACAGTGAAAATGGAATGTTGCATAGGTCTAAGGTGCATGCATCCATTAAAAATAGGGAGAACAATAAGTGCAAAAATTACTTTAATCAATGTGTTGAATTTTATGTAACCCTGTATAACCTCCTTAGCTGAAAGTAAATTCAAGTATTTTATACTGGCAACATAGGCTGCAATGAGGTTTATGGGCTTGGACGATTCAGGATGAATCAGCAACACCGAAGACTTCTTTGGACAAAATAAAATTTCACAAGGTAGTACAGTCAAGTTTAGATTTTACTCTTCCTGAAAGAAAGAGAATAAAACTGCTGGTGCAAAAAAAGGCCTCTTACTTCCCACAGTGCTGCACTTACGTGTTACGGTCTAAACCAGCAGCAATTATACATATACAATTAAACAACATGAGAACAATCAAACAATTGGCTCACTGAGCCAGAGGTGGTACTTGGAGCCCTTGCTGTTTATCCCAGTCAATCTCAGCATCAGTAATGGTCAGAAACCAAATGCTCATTCTCCTGCATATGTTTATATGGCGGGGGGAACATGCCTTTTCTTTCCTTTTTGGCAGGCAAAAAAGAAGCTAAAACTACTTGGGAAAATAATAGATTTATGCAGAAAGTTTGCACCTACAAGTACATACCGTATTTGGGAAGAAAATTGTGGTTTTTAACTGGCTGGTAAAAGCCCCACTAGATTACTATAGGATGAAGCCAAGAAGCTGGGAAAATTCAGAACAGTTTTGAATTTACAGGGCAATGAGAGTTTTAACAGTGGGGTTCTGCAGACTCCATCCTGGGCCCAGTTTTCTTCAGCATCTTCATTAATGGCTTGGACACAAAGGAATACTAAATAAGTTTGCTGACAGCACTAAATTGGGAGGAGTTGTCAACTCCCTTGAGAGCAGAGACGCCCTGCAGAGAGACCTTGACCAATCACCACCCATCTGAAGTTAAACAAGGGCAAGTACCAGATCCAGTACCTGGGATGGGGCAACCCTGGATGTACAGGCAGACTGGGGAATGAGATGCTGGAAAGCAGTGCCATGGAAAAGGACCAGGCAAATTCATGAGGCAGCAGTGCCCTGGCAGCCAGGAGGGCCAGCCCTGCCCTGAGGTGCATCAGGCACAGCATCACCAGATGGGCAAGGGAGGGGATTGTCCCGCTCTGCTCTGCACTGGGGCAGCCTCACCTCGAGTCCCTGGGGCAGTTTTGGGTGCCACAATATAAAAAAGAGACTAAGATATTAGAGAGCATCCAAAGGAGGGCAACAAGGATGGTGAAGGGTCTGGAGGGAAAGGTGTATGAGGAATGTCTGAGGGCACTTTGTTTGCTCAGCCTGGAGAAGAGGAGACTGAGGGGAGACCTCATCATGGTTTTCAGCATCTTCACGAGGGAAGACAGAGGGCTAGGTACAGATCTCGTCACACTCATGACCAGTGACAGGACCCAAGGGAATGGCATGAAGTTGTGTCAGAAGAGGTTTAGGTTGGATATCAGGAAAAAGCTTTTTACCCAGAGTGCGGTTGGGCACTGGAACAGATTCCCTAGGGGAGTGGGTGGTCACAGCACCAAGCCTTGACATAGTTCAAAAAACATTTGGACAATGCTTTTTAGGCACATGGTGTGATTCTTGGGGTCAGGACTTGGACTCTTCCAAGTCAAGTTGAGTGCCATCCAACTCAGCATATTCTATGATTCTATGAGTAAATTATTGCAAGATTTTAGGAGGAAGAAAAAAAACGCCATGTGTAAGGCAAAATAAATGGATAAGTGGGTAGGGTGTTCTTTCATGGGATGAATTATGTTACAGATAACTATTGCAGGAGGTCACACACATTTGTCAAATGATTGACCTTGTCATTTGTCACAAAGAGGATACCAGATTCGTAGATGATAAATTTAGATTGGTTCAGAAAGTCCTCTGGTCCTGTCACAGATTTGGTCAAACAATGTCAAAAAAATTTTGTGACAAATTGGCTCAAAAAAACCCAGTGGGATATTTCTGACTATCTTTACATCTGAATAAATCAGGATGGACATTTTAAGAAACCCTAGTGTGAAGCTAGAGGAACAGCTATGATCCAAGTCTCATAAGCATAGTTATTTTCTGAGATACATTGAACTCCTGAACCTGAAGCACTCCAAGGGTGTAGTTTCATGGTAGCATTTTTGCTGGAAGTGATGATCTTATGCTCCCTTTTTGTTCCAGCACTAAAAATGAACAGTAGTTTTCAGCCAGATAAGCCTTATTGCTGCCTCACAAGAAAATAGTGCAGTGATGTGCATGTGAAAAGTAGGGCAGGATGTCTTCTCTTTTGGCAGTAGCAAAGCCTTAAATCAGTTTAAGCAGCTTTTGAAACCACTCCAGAACTTTAAGCCTTCACAGAAGGTGGCTGGGGGCAGCAGGTGGTGGAACCAGCGTATACTTTCTGTGTAGCAAATGTTGCTCACCTCACTATTAGTAAGTGTGCTTAGCATTGTAATGAATAACGAACTTTGGTCACTTTTATATAATTGGACTACCTAAATTTTTAAAATTCAGTTCCCAGATTTGATTCCTGAGTGGGGTGGGCTGACCTCAGCTGGCTGCCAGGCTCCCACCCAGCCTCTCTCTCACTCCATGTGTCTCAGGATAAGGGCAGGCATATCACTTGCCTTAACAGACAAAACAGACTTGACTTGAGGAAGATTAATTTATTGCTGATTAAAATAGATTTTTATGATGAGAAACAAGGACAAAACCTAAAACACCTTCTCCGCTTATTCCTAGGCTCAACTTCACTCCTTCCTTTCCAACTCTTCTGCTTGTCCCCACTGAGCAGTGCAGGGAGGTGGGGAGTGAGGTTTGTGTCCAGTTTATAACAGCTGGTCCCTGTCTCTCTTTATGCCTCACCCTTTTCCCTTTGTCTAACATGGGGACCTCCAGAGGCTGCAGGGGAATCTGCGTGATCATGGTCCCCACCATGGGCTGCAGGGGAATCTTTGCTTGGGCCCCTGGGGCTCCTCCTCTCCCTCCTCCTTCTCTCACTTCGGTTTGCACAGGGCTGTTTCTCACTTTCCCCCCTCACTTCTCACTGCTGGGCAGTGGTTTTACACCATCTTAAATGCATTTCCCAGAGGTATTCCCAGGGGGTTTTGTCCCCACCTCAGCTATGGGCTCAGCTGTGCCCTGTGGTGAGTGCAGGGAGCCATCTGGAACCTGCTGTGACCAGCCCTGGGCAGACCCAGCCTCTCCTCACAGTGCCCTTCAGCCTCTGCTGCCAGTGCCAGGACGGCGGTGCCCCAGACACCACAGTGCCTCTGAAACAGTTTGAGCAGCCAAGGAAAGTAAAGGTCATTTTCTCAGGATAGTCTGGAAGACTTGAGGGTTTTTCCTAACCTCATCTTGCAGCAAATGAGCAAGTTTTGCATCTAATCCCTTGTGGATGGCATTGAAAAGAAAAAATATTAAAATTACATTCCTTCCCTTAAAACGTTAAAAAATATTTGCCTTCTGTATCACTGTGAATACAAAATTTTTATGTCCTTCATGTGCAAAATGTGTCAGAGAACAGACCCAGCCCATGCTGGGGCAGGCTCCCAGTGGGTGTCCAGGTCTTCAGCTGGCGTCAGGCAGACCTGCTGTGTCCTTTCCAGTGCCTGCCTCTGCTTTTGGGGCTTCCTGTTTTCTGCACCCTTGGTTAGGACACTGTTCTGAGATAAATACATCCTCTGCTGTCCTCCTGCTATTTCTTTGGTAAACTGGGTGAATACAGATTCCTGCTTTATTATCTATAAATTCTGTCTGTTGGTGTCAGAATGGTGGTGGCCCAATCAGAGCGATGCTTTGTCCTTCGTGGTGTGACAAACTGCTTGTAACTGTTGTCACAAACAACTGGTTTGCTTTGTTCTCACATTAAAATAAGATGCGATATGAAACCTTGTGTATTTTAAAAATACAAATTCTTATCTGTGTCTGACAGATCTCATCACTTTGAGAGGTCCAAAATTTGTGATTCTCTGTAAAATTTAATTATCTGGCACTTTCCAACAACAGCTTGTCTACTGCTGACATGTAGAATTTCATTTTGTTCAAGCATCTTTTGTGTGTGTCTTCTTGGTATTGATAACAGTGGCTCGTGGTAATGCTTATCTCTTTTTGATTCTGAAAATGTAATAAAGAAAAATAGAGAGTAATAGCTAAATACATTAGTTAGGCAGACATCCATCAAATCTTTGTATCAGACTTAGCTTTTCGGATACCTCAAGAAACAGAGACTATAAAAGCAGCTGTGGCATGGCAAACGTGCCCACAAAACCAAATAAATCATTGCCCAAACAGGGAATGAACCAAGACAGACCTTTCTTGTTTATTGATGAGTTTCTTTGTTCCTTTTTCCAGTTAGTTTTCTGAACAAATTGTTCTTTACTAATTAGCATTAGTAATGGCAATAATTGACCATAATTAGTCTCTTCATAGCTACCATAATTGGACTCTTCAACATACATGTATCTTGGGTCCATTCCCCAAATTCTGAGGAATGTGAGTGGGGTAGGAAGTCACTGAGAAGTGGGAAAATAGTCTTAATAAAATGTTGTATACAGATAAGAGTAGTCATTTAGAAAAAAGCATGGAATTGCAAACACATAGAACTTCATCTCATTAGTAGAAGAAATCGCATCATTAAAGAACTAGTAATATAAATACATGCAACTGTAGGCATAACTCTTACTTTGTAGTTTCCAGTTTAAATGCCTGAAAATAGTGGATATTTATGTAAACATATTTATATACATTACTTTTATCTGTACTTGTGAATAATGAAATGGACAGATGTACATATTGGGGGTATTTGGGATATATTGTAGAAAAACAGGAAAATGATGGTATTTTTCGGTATATGCAGAGGTCTATTTGTATAATGTCTGCAAGACACTATTTTTTTTGACATGTATTTCTTTGTTGTACATTGCTGTATGTGCACAATGATTCTGTAATGAGGCTTTGACTTTGTAACCCTTGGTCTGAGCAGCCGGGTTCAGTGCTGACTGAAGACTGAATGCAGAAGCCTGTATGTTTTGTTGGCAGGGTGTCTGATTTGATGAGAAGTACAGTGGCAGTCTGCTTTATATTGTGGGAAAATTAAAAGTATTTTTAGCTTTCTGACAGGCTGTAAATAAGCTTTGATAGCAGTAAACAAGATTCAACTATGCTGTGTGACACAGAAGGGTGTGCACGGTGTAGCCTGCTTCTTAGGAGAAGCACAGATAGAAGCCAAGATTTCCTGAGCTCGTCATGTAATTCTTTAAAAGCTTGTATTGAAGAAAAAGCAAGGTGGGAGCAGCTGTGTGAAAACCATATCCCTGATGATCAAAACACAGGTGAGGAAGATATGTGCCAACTGATGAGGGATTGTATATTTTTTCTAGGCAGAGGAAGCTCATATTGAGTAGCTAAGGCTGTTGTATTTCAATTCCCAGACCAGATCCTGCTAGTGTGGTGACTTCCAAGTCAGCTGTTACAGGATTGTCAACCTGGAACCTCCTGAGCAAAGCACATGAGGCTGTGCAGCTAGAACTACAATAAAAAGCTCTAAAACAAACAGCTGTCACTCTTCACGTACCCTGTACAGGTCCAAGAGAGAACACGTCATGCACGCTGCTCCGTGCTTCTTTCATGTATGCATGCATGAGGATGGATAGGTGGATCAGTTCTGGAGAGTGTCAACACAGCCACCAGGTGGAACAATCAAGGACATCTGGTATATTGGCTTTTGTAAATAAGATTTAAAGTCTACTGGAATAGTACTAAAAAAGTTACAGAGGGAGCAGGTGGAGATAGGAGAGAGCTTCCATCCTGTCACACTGTTACCTCTCTGTCTTAGGAACAAATGGCTGCAGTGAAATGAGATCCCTTTCCATTTTGTAACCCTGAATGCCATTTAAAAAAATGTTGCTATTGTGGAGAAATGACCCACATAAAGGTAGAGAATGCAGCAGGGACAGAGGAAGAAATGGATGACAGCACTTGGACATCCTTAGAATATGTGATTAATTTTGGCAAGGAAGATGCAAGCTAGCTTTAGTGAATTTTGTGAAAGACAGCTGTTGCTATTTTTATTTGACATCAGAAGTCTAACCTGTATCAGTTAGAATTTCTTTGTACTGCAGCAAATAACAACAGTTAAATAAGATTGACAAATTGTTTCAGCACAAACTAGTTATATGTGGAGGGTGTTGGCTGCAAAATTTCATTCCACTGCTGCAAAACTGTATGTAAGGCATATAAAAGGGTAGGCTGGACATACTTGTAAGCCCAAACTGATTTTGTAAATAAATGCTTTACAGCACAGTAATGTACAGATTTTTTAAGAAATCTTTTCAATCTCTCTCTATTGTGTGTTCTGCTGCTTCTTTTTTCGCTAGCAACCACATAGTTATTTCTAGATTAATACAGTCCCCATATGTGCTGCTGAAAGATGGATAGATTTGGACTATACTATAGCAAACAGTGTTTTAAAATGCCTATTTTGTTGTTGTTTGTAAATGACATGAAAGCAACCAACCTTGCAAGTCTCTGTCCTGTATCTTTATGCAGAGAATGTTATATAATAAATGTGAGAAACATACAGTCATGCTGTAGGTCTATAATGCAATCTCATGCTTATGGCTGTTCAGGTGTGTTTGTTCTTGAGCAGCACATAGATAATGCCAACCCATCAGTTAGTCAGTTTAGTGTCTGTGAGTCAGCTGCTTCTGATACATTGTTCATAAATAGGAAGGACAGGTAAAACATCATTTTGAGTTGGGTGAGTTTTACATTAACTTCCTCATCCTGCTCTGTTCCATGTTTGTATAAGACTTCACTTACTGTTGTGTATTGGCAACGTGCAATTTGACACCATTTGAAAACCTCTTTAAATGCTGTTCTGTCAAAAATGATGTAGGATATGCTGTTAATCCAGCTTTTGTAGAAAAATACATTTTTGAGATCAAAAGTGTGCAGTGGCACGGTAGCAGTGGTACAGTGAATAAACTGGCTTCAGTAAAATGAAAGCCAGTTCAAACACTTTGTCCATGGAAAATCCGAAGAAGTAAGCTGTTTGAGCCTAGAGCTGTGTAAGTGTTGAGGCCACATTCTGCCACTTAGGGGATCACCTCCTCCTAGCTGGGTTGTGGTAGCAGAACTCAGCAGCCCTTTCTGGCCTTTCATACCACATTTTGAGTAGTACAGGTGTCTGGTGGGGGATCTTTTATGTGACATGTGTCTAAGGATATTCTTTTGAATTATAAATTACCTGATGGTGTATTTTTTGGATTGCAAATTCTTTACGGGGGTGGGGGGGGGGCTGGGGGGAAGGATGTTTTACTTGTATGTGAGCAATTTCCAGTGAAATACAGGAATTCCTTTCCCTTTTTGAATACAGGTTAGCAGTGGTTGGTTGTGTTTCACATGAGCATCACAGTCAGCCCTTCTGATCTGTCCTGAGGTTTACAGAGAGGGATATATATGCCTACAAATTTGTACCATAAAAGCATCCAAAAGAAGTTTTCTTAATCAAAGTCAAGTGTTGTGTACAGATGTTGTGAAAGGATGCCACCTTGAAATAAAGGTTGTAGCCCACCTGAGAATTGTTGAGGAAACTTTTGCATGTTTGGTTATGTTGATTTTAGTGGAACAATTTGTGAGTTAATACGCTAGCCAAACACACTAGTCACTGTCAGCAACTAATGGCCTCAGTGCTTGGCTAGGATGGGAGATAAATCTGAATCTAGTTAAAATTACAACATGATGTTCATTAGCTTCAGCAAGGGTAATTTCTGAGATAAAGTGTTGCTATCACCCAACATGTTAAATAAGCACTTGGACTAAGCAGATGGTGGGCAGAGATCAACAACTTTCCATTAAACAATAGGTAATTTCACAGTGGGAAATTACTCACATTCCCAAAAAGGTCGCGTACCAAATTTCTTATACTGGCTTATAGTTGTAAGAAATCTCCTGATCAAGTGTTTGTGCTTTAGACAGATGAAGAGGCACAAAACCTTACAGACATTTTGAAGAGTGATCTTTTGTATTCTGGAATACCTTAACGCTTCACTGTGCTGGGTGCTGCATACAGATGGGTCTCAGCTTTACACTGAAGTTTGCCACTAACTTACTTGTATGATGAGTGTTTCTCAGTATTACAGCAAAACTCTACTGTTGCAAAATAACACCCTTACATATAGTATTAAGTCTATAGAAGATTGACTATTTCATATATTTATGTCTGTTACATAGGATTTTGTGGGAATAAGGTGTGATGGTTAAGGATGTAGATATGGAGACATTACTTGGCCTTTTTGATTAACTGTTGTATAAAATCTTCTACATAACTTGAGAAAAAAATCCATTATCTTTGCTTTTCATTTAGCCTTACCATGGCCTATTTTCGGATTTAAAGCAGAAACGTCAAAGTTGAGAATTGCTTTCCCAACATTTTCAGTTCAGTTGTTTCAAGTTTCCGTGCTGTATTTTTGCTTGTTATGTATCTTAAGCATAATTTAGCAGTTCCTGGTTATACTTCTGCTAATCTGTAATATTACAGTGGATTGCAGTGAGATGACTTGAGGAGGAATGGCCCTTTGTCTTGGACCTCCTGATAGATGGTATCTTCCTTGAGTACCGTTATGTCCAACCTGTTCATTTGACTTAGCCTGTTTTTGATTTACCATGATACATTGGTTTAAAAAACTGTTTGACATTTCAGGAGCTGGTCGATTGGCATATCAGTTGTCCTTGCCTTGAGGGTAGGAAAACTATGTGAAGCGCAGGGTGGAGGGCTGGAGGTGATTATACTTTCTGCCCTTCAGTTTTTCTATCTAGACATCACAGGAGTGTGGAACTGGATAAGACTTCCTGAATTTTTAAACACAAATGGTTGTTTATGTCTGTGAACGTTCCTGTCTTGATTTGATAGTATCTTTTCCTACCCAACATAGTAATTTAGAGAAAAACAGCCAAAAGTGTTTGACATAATGAGATACAAATGAGGGGTAAGAAGAAGTAGATTATTATAATAGATAAATAATAGATCATTATTCTTACCTGAGGCTTTTTGTATCTCTATATAGGATAGATATAGATGGGTCTAGAAAGTGCATCTGCATGTTGGCACTGCTTTCTGACAACCAATTTCTAGTATGCTTCACTTGTAGGTACTAATGAATAACCTTAAGATGACAATATAATTTTTTTCTCTCATTAATTGAAACTTACCTTATAACATTTTTTCTTTTGTTATGTTTTGGTTTTTTGCTTGGTTTTTTCTTAACCAAAGTATGGTTGGCTTGTTTTTTTTCTTTTTTTCTTTTTTTTCTTTTTTTTTTTTTGAGGGGGGGAGACTTTTATTCCTTTTTCCCTATAGAGACAAAACTTTTGTCTTTGTATGGTAAAGTCTTACTCAGTCTTCCTTACCTCTTGAGTATTTGTGCAGTACCAAATATACCCGTGAACAAGCAGATGCAAAAATATCCATTAATTACTTCAGGCCAGTGTTAGAAGGTGGTTTATGTTGGGGTATCATTGACTTACAAATGGAATTTCATATTCAGATTGCCTGTAGACTGGGCTCCAATTGCATCAGCCTTCCACATACCATGTACTTAGATTCACGGGGCATACAATTTAGACCAGTCTCTGGTTTAGGGTTTTGCAGCCAAACAGCTTAGAAGTCTATGTGTAATACTTTTATTACAAAATTACCTGATTTGTTTCATTACTATATGATGTTGAGGTGGAAAGATTAATTTGGCTAATGTGAATTAGTGTCTTGGATTCCATGAAGTGTGGTTCTTTTAAAAAAAATGTATTAATATGGTGGTGTTGGGACTAATAAAGATATTTGGGAGTAGCTTGAAAGAAGTTACAAATGAAGCACAGAAACAGAAATTTTGATTTTGATAAGACTGTTGAGTGTATAATGAAGAAAAATGATCTGAGGAGTAAATCAGGAGAGACAAGAAGTGAGCAAGAGTTGAGGAGAAGGCAAGAAGATTATGATTACCAAGAAAGAAAGCAGTTAGGACTGGATAGTATTTTTCACTTTGAAGGGATAAAGTTCTCTTTGTTTGATTTTTGACAAGAAGGAAGAATTTAAGTGAACGGCAAGAGTTAATACATATCCTGGGCTACTGCGGAAATTTTTCTATTAATAAGGCTAAGCTCTGAAGAATAGATATGGGTAAGGATTTAGAGAAGTCAAAGTTTTTCTGGGCTAGCCATACTAAGTTTGAGCTGCTATCAGGCCACTTAGAGTAATGAAATTGGAAAGGAAGCTAAACATATTTAAAGGAAACTGCCTGGTTATGTAAAAGAGGTGAGCTATTGACTCACAAATTACAGCTGAATCCACATAATATTCACCAGAGATAATATTAAAAGGTAGGAGAGTCTGGTACAATAGAGAAAAGAAACTATAAGACAAAAACTGGATGAGTGAAAACTAAACTACAGGCCCACAGAGTCTGAAATAGATGTTAAGTAAAGGAGTAATGTGAAAGCCTGTAGAGGTGTTAGGATGGCAAGATTTAAGACTTGGATAAGAATTGATCAGTGTAGTAGAAAACACAGGTAAGGAAAGAACAGGACTTGTATTTTATAACAAGTCTGTAGAATTCTGTTTAAAAATGCTTCTGAAAATTAAGGGATGAAGATAGCACCGTGAGATGAACAGCAGGATGGCAAATGGGGTTGAAGATCCTTTAGAATGCATATGGACCAATAATCTCAGATTGGAAGAATCACAGGTTATTGATGAACTGAAAGAAATAGGAGGACTGGATGGAGTCAGACCGTGTAAGTGTGGTAGTGTGATTATCAGGAAGTAGTAGAACAAGAGGAAGATGCTTTAGTAAGTAAATACAAAAAGCAATGAAAGAAAAGGCAAATGAGAGGGGAAGTAAGCCTATTGATTTTCTTTCAGTTAAAAGCCTGAGGTACTGAAGATGTTGCAAGTAGACGTGGTGTGGTAATGTGGCAGTTGAGAAACTACGGATTCACCAACTCCATCGAGGTGCCTTTGGACAGATGCAGCCACTTAACAGCTGTCAAATAGTGACACTGAGTGTTTAAAGCAGCTGTGAATCCCCTTAACAGTCTTTTCACTGCCTTCATGTGTTCCATTGCTTCTTGTGCAACACAGAGAAGTATCATCTTTTTTCATCTGGTATATTACTTTCTTGTCCATCTTCCTATTTTAATTCTGCTGCATCTATAATCTGTACAGTACTATTTCAAGTTCATTGATACCTCCCATGATCATTTTATTTTTCTTTCAAATACTGAACAGATTCAGAAGTCTTGAAGCCTTTCATCGTAAAATAACCTTTTAATCTCCAGATAAGCTTTCCAGGTCTCCCTGCTAAAGAATTTAAATATCCTTGACTCTAGTGTCCTGAACTGCTAGTGACATTTTAAGACTGGTATCTAAGATGTGTCTGTAGCTTGCGTTTTGGAGTTGTTTAGTCCTTTTTTTTTAGAAACACAAAGTCAACCATTTTATTTTTAATTTCGGTAACCAGATTTCTATTTCCTTTGTTCCAGCAGCAGTGTTTTCTGACTAACTCAAGTTCCAAAACCAACTGCTAATCAAAGTCATCAATTTCTGCAAATGGGTACAACATTCTGACAGCTGATTGGACAAAAACTAGCTAAAATTAACTAAAACCACCTAACTAGATTTCATTTACAGCATTAGAGTAAACATCAGTTATTGAAAATTTTAACACCTGCATTCATTATAACTGCTAAATGAATATGCCTTTTGGAAAAGTTTGTCTTCGGAGAAAGAAATGTTTTGAGCATGAAGAAAAGTGGTCTGTATGTCTAATGTTGAATTAGACATGTAATGTTTCTTGCAATAGGTGTATTCAGTTTTTGAAAAACTACTGACCCATAACTTACAGAAATTTTGATTATGAGTTCATAATTTGTTTAGTGAATTATGCTATACATTTCTCTATTGCCATTATTTCCACTTGTAGAAGAAGCAAGTTCCATCCATTAAACTTGATTTTTTCTTGAGTCTTGTCTTCACAAGGTGGCCTTTGTCACATTTTTACCCATTGGAAAGGTAAATGGCTAAGTCATTTTTATCTGCTTTGCATTAATGAAAGCTGAAGCTCAGAGAATAAGCCTTTAAAATCATATATACAGGTATTGGAAAGATTAAAACCTGGAGAAGTTACATAAAGCCTCTGACACATGGATTTAGTTTAATGGAACCATTATTTTTCTTGATTTATAAATAATCCCCTTGCTTATGCACCCTTAGACCATAGTAGCCTTTTCAGATAGCTGTTGCACATGAATCTGTACAGATCACCACTACTGCTGTGCTGTCATCACCTTAAAGTGATACACAGGTCTGTGTTGGCCTTGGTTAACTTTCACAAAATGTAAACACTTCCTATGTTAAATATCATGCTACTATCATCTCAACATTCTCCTGTTCTGCTTAGTCTTCCTCATTCTGGCAGTATTTTCTTTAAATTATTTTGTTTTACAGACTATATTCACAAATTTTATTTAATCCATTTTAGCCAATTTTTAATGTATTACTATGAATGATATATAAAAATGTTCCATTGCATTAGAATGTTCTAAGCCCAAGGCTATGCTAAAGACAGGGTTTTATTAACTAATAATGGTGTGGTTCATGGCAAACTAATTTGAACCGGAGGAATAGCAGCATTTTGGTATCTTGTTTTCCCATTTTTTTAATACTTAGAATATTTTATTTAAAACACATAAATAAAATGAGGAAATGTGAATGTCTTTCTTCGACATGCTAGCTACTCTTTACGTACTGTTGTTACTGCACAAGTTTGACTGACAGCGGTGTCAAACAGGTAGTGCATATCATCAAGCACCTCCGTACAAGCTCCGTGCTAATGTCTGTGCTGGTAACCTGTACATTACTGATACTAAGGCAGACTTTTGCCTGAGACTGAAAATGTGGTATTAGGCTTTGGTTTGGGGTTTAAGATTTGTTTGTCTTCTTGTGTTTTTCCACAAAACATCCGTTTGACATTTAAACAGCACTGTCTGTATTTAAACAGACGTGATGATCTGCTATTTCTTGTGCTGTCTATAATCACAATGCTGTGCAAAATGGCAATTCCATTTACTGTAACTTGTGATATATTAGGCTCACTCTTACAGTAAAGCACATTTTTCAAAATCAGAATCAGTTCAAATGTCAGCCAACAACAGCCAGAAACACAGGCCTATGACTATACATTAATAGTAAAAAAATACATTTCTAAAATGAATGAGTTGCCTAAGAGCTTTCTTTTATTTTTTTACTAATTCTATTGAGGAAAAGTAAAACCACTGAATGACTCTCCTTTCTCAGAAATATAAGATGTAAAAAAGTTCTTGTGCAGCCTTTCCCTTACTGTTTTCAGAAGATTTCCTTCCCCTTTGTAATGCATGTCTACCTTTTTACTTTTCTCTTCTCTCCTCTACAATTTAGTGTCATGTTTTCATTAACTACTAAATTCCTGAGCTGTTTCTTCCTGCTCCCCAAATAGCTTTTACTTTTTCTCTTGCATTTTAACTTTTAGTACTTTTTTTCGTAAGCTAATATGAAGGCCATAGAGAACTTTTTCATTTGTCTTTTGAAATGCTCTTCAAGTTTGGTTGAAATACAGTCTATTAAAACTACCCTTTTGCTGCTTCCTTCTGGTGAAAGAAGTGGAAGTTCGCCAAACCCACTCCCTATTCCCAGCCAAAGTCTGACTGCGCTGTGGTTGCAGTCAAGTGCCCTAATACATACAAGCAGTTTCAAGACTCCAGTGAATGTCAGTTCTATAGAGAATCAGATTTAGCATCAAAGACACAATTTTTACCAGTGTTCTATTTTTTAAATACTGCTATTTTGCTCTACAGTCAAAAAAAGACCTGGCACAGGCAGAATGCTATGGTTGAAGCAAAAGTCCAAGTATTTTAAATTAGTAGTTTTTGTTGTAGTTTTCATTGAACGTCATTCAGTTTCATTCAAGTATTTTGATGTTCATCCCATTTGTGGAATTTGTTAGAATAATACCTTCAAGTTTACCCTAAAAATAAGATTTGATGTAGAACTTGCAGACATCATGGAAGCAAAATCTTGAATTTTCTGTTTGCTTAGAGTTTCACAATATATATTCAAATTTTTTATAAAACAATTTCGGATATCCATATTAAAAAGGGGTCTTTCGTAGCTGAAACTAAATTGAATTTCCATTCCTTCAATTTCTTTTTTTTTTTCCTTTCAGTTTTGCCAGAGATTTGCATGGTGTTAGATTCCTTTCTAAGAGCTTTTGTGGTAGGATTTTGTGATGTGAAACATCCAGCAGAAGAGCAGCATAGGGATACATTGAGACTGCCCAGGAGCTGCTGAAACAGTCTAGTCCAGTGGATTCCTCATGGTTTCTTTCTGCTTAGTGTCTTCTGCATGAGTTCGTCGTGCTTTTCTTTTCCTCTCTTCTTCCAGGTGGACACAGAATTCTGCCCAAATTCATCACAGCTGGAATACCAGCTTTTATCTCTCAGCTGTGTAACTACAGCTCACAGTAGCAGTTGAGATGTATGGGAACAAATCCACTGCAGCTTTTGAACAGCTCAAACTTCAAACTGTGCTTGTGATGCATATTTATCTGCCAGCTGTAAAAGAAATGAGAATGACTTTTTATGAACTGCTTTTACCATGCAAACTCCTCCTCCAAAACATTAACGTTCTTGATTGTGGGTGTGAAATTCTGATGCCATATTAATTATTTAGTGTGACAGATGGATTAACTAGAGGGCAAAAACTTTTCTAGGGGATTCACTAGAGGTACAATATTTCTAAACTTTCATCTGCTTGACTTTGCAGCATTGACAAAGCCATTGCTGAGTATTTGTTTAACCTGTACATGTGAATCTGTAAACAATTCTGCATGTTGATTGAGTAACCTACATATTAGACTACGAGCTTCCTATTGTTCTTACTGATCTACAAAATATAATCTCCTTAAGGTAACTGATAAATTACTTAAGTTGAATGAGTAGCTAATTTAAGTCCAGTTGTTCATTAGATGGATAGGTAAAAGACCTACTGGAGCCTGCAGTAACAGTTTTTCAGCATAAACATTGTAAATCAAAGCATGTTACCAGTGTCTGACAGAAGCCCTATATCTGCATAAACAACTTGATGAATGCTTACAGAATGCTGTAATGCTGTCTCCAAGCCTACCTCAAACAAAATACCTTTCCTTAAGCAACTTTCTGCTTGCATTGCAGCAGACACAGAATGTAGTAAAGAATACAGAAAGATTGACTCTCTTTATCTGTGTAAATATTTTCCTTTTTCTATGGCTCATTTTACTTGCAGCTCTTCTACACTGGCATAAATAAAATAATAATTTCTACCAATAACCTTAAAATTGGTTTAGAATTCCACACTTCACTTTGTAGTGACACTTGCACTCTCAGCTGCTGCAAAATGTCATTTTGTGAAACAAATCCCATGTCAGTTTACATGGCAAGAGAGCGAATACTACATTCATAGCTCATATGGAATCTGACAGTTGAAAACTAAAACAAATTACTTCGAAGGTCAACTCTCTTCTTCATTGACCTTGATATTATTAATGTTTGTACTCTGGAATGTAAATGAAACATGTTTCCAAGGTCCTTCTCCATCAAAATAAATTACCAGCTTTTTAATTTACCTATTTATGAACTCTGGGTATTTTCAAACACATAATTTTAATCTACCTAAATCAATTTAACCAGGGACAAGGCTGGGATGTGACTCATTTGCTTTATGCCAGTGGGTAGCATTGCACTGCTAAAGGAAGACATTCTGATAGATTTGTGTGCTGGAGAACCTTCTTGGTGTTTCCAGTTGACAGAATTTCCACAGCAGCTAATGTCCAAGCGTGGGATCCAGTGTGTGAAAAAAGTTCTCATTTTTGGGAGATGTAGACTATTTTCATACTTAAAACTGCTGGGACAATTTCTTCCAATAATTCTTCCTTTAATCTCAAGAGATTCTTTATTTCTGCTGTAGTGCTACTTTGTTACAACAAGAGTAACCCAAATTAGGAAATCTAGGTAGTTGTAGAAATAAAAGGTGGCAAGATAAAGACCTGTTCTTTGATTGCCAGCAGAGTAAGAAACATTTACATGAAGTCAGTACAGAATCAAACTATTATATCTGTTCTCACTACTTGTCTCTACAGAGAGCAAGTTGAAAGGGTTTAAGTAATACTGAGATGGAATGCAGTCAGCACTTCTTGAAAAGAGCTTTTAGACTTCCATTTAGGAAAAGTATTCTTGTCTTTACCTTGTTCTGTTCCATCTTTCATGGCAGTGAGCTGGAATCCTGGCCTGAAAAAAACCATGAAAATTTCTATGTTCGGCATTGTAAGTCAAGCTTTCCTTTTGTACACTAAATATATAGATAACAGGAAAATACTATCCAGGGCTGGAGTGTAACTTCACTAAAAGGTGCAAAAATGCATAGCAAAAGTTTGCTTTTAATTTTTTGTAACCCAGCATTAACAAAATTGGAGCTTATGTATTACAAGGTCTGCGTTCTTACCTGCATGCTCAAGTAAACAGTTTCTTCCCTGAGTCCAGTAATTTTTCATTAAAAAACCTGCATGATTTTTTACAGCCTTGGAAGTAGAAATCAGTATGTTCATGTCTGAAAACATAGACTAAACTATTAGGAAAAGCTATTTCACTTACGTTTTGAATACATTTTTGATTCATGTCGTAGAATCACAGAATATCCTGAGTTGGAAGGGACCCATTGAGAGCATTGAGTCCAACTCCTGGCCCTGCACAGGACACCCCAAGAATCACACCATGTCCTTTTATTAGCAAATTCTTGAGAAAGAATACTACTGTAAGTCTCCTAGATGGGAAGCAAGAACTGATATAAATGTGAGTGCTCTTGAACTCAAGCAAAGAAAACTGAGTGATACTTCAGGATGGCTTGAGACTAACGAATATGAACTGTACTTGATTTTAAGATGGGGTACTATGATCCCACCATGGCCCTCAATGAAAGGTTAATGTTCAGCCTTCTTTGGGCTGTTCACTTTTCTTTTTGAAGGTCCAAAAAACACCAGGTATATATCTTGGTGGGTGTGATTCAGTTTCCTACCACATACTATGTATCATGGAAAGATAAAAATGTTTGTATTGTCACTGTTATACAGGATCTGAATAATGAGAACATGGCCTCTAATTAGGGAACTATGTTTGCAGACTGAAAAATGCACCATCCTGTTAGTTCTGCCTCTCACATCTCCTTTTAGTATCCTCTACAGCCTGTTGGCCTGCTCTGAGCATGCAAAATTGCAGGTTGTTCATAATCTTTGTTTCCAAGATAGATAGTAGTTACATGGAGCTACCAACTTCAGTCTCAAAGTGCCATATCTGCTGAAGGAATTCCATGCTTTCAGGTAATTGTGTCAATAGGGTGATAAGAACTTGTTATCCATACTAAAATCTATTGTTTGATTAAAAAAACCCAAAAAAACAAAAAAAGCAAGAAACCAAACAGAAAACACCCCCCCATGTATTAATATATACCCACTGTGATTTTCAAAAGGTCTAGTGGTTCAGAATGATGTTCTTTTCCATGTCCAAATATAAACCAGCATTTTATTTTCAGTTGCAGAAGGGTGCTTAATATTCTGAAATCAGCCATTTTGAAAGTATTTCGACCAAACTCTGAGAAATTCAAAATCACTTGTCATCACTTGTGCTTACTGCATGAAGAACTGAACCACTTGCAGGGATAACAATAAGTATGAATTGCAAACACTTCTGGCTTTGTAGGTTGATGCCGCTGACAAGAAGTCTCTCATGTATGAACTGCAAAGCATCCACACTTGTACAGTGCGGTAGCCAAGACGTATATTCAGTCGTATAGCAGTAGGAAAAAGGTACTGGGAGTACAGAAATTGCATCATTCTTACTTAGTGTTTGAAAACAGTGAGTCAGAAAACCAGAAGAGAACAGGAGGTCAAAGAGCAAGGAGAATTAAGCTGAAGGAAGTAATTGGGGGAGGAGTTGGAAACTGGACAGAAGAGTCAAAAAGAACTGCATTTTAGCAATGTCAGGGGATGAAAGTTAGACACAAAGTGTTATGGAATAGATAAAGGAATAGAGTTTAAGAACTGACTTAGGACCAGGAGAAAGAAGGTAAATAGAAGAAGAAAAGTGAAGTTAGGAAGGAGATAGAAAAGACCCAAAGGGAAGGATTGAACCTGTTGACGTGTTTGAAGAAGTTGATATATCACATGACAGGAAGAGAGGTGGAGGTGAAGTGAACAGCATATACAAATAGAAGGTGTGATATTCATTAGGCCCAGAAAATAATTGCTTCTTAGCCAGGACAGGAACTGAGCTGAAAGAGGACAGAACAGATTTTGTAGTGAAAGAAACTGATTTGGTCCCAGCTTTTCACCCAAGGACATTCAGACTGAACAGAAATAGAAAATGGAATTTGGAGGTTATAGGTCAGAAGAAGAATGGAGGAGGAGGAGGAAGAATTGCAAAAGATATGTTCATTGAGCTGAAAATAACTCTATATTGTTTTAAAACGAATCTCATATTTCATGAAATTCATCAGCTTCATCCTGACCTCAAAACATAAATCTCCTCTAAAAACTTACCTAGCAGAGAACTAGCAGGCAATTTAGTTTTTGCAGAGTACAAGATGTCTTTTCAGTCCCTGAGCAGTGTTGTCTGTGCTATTAACACATCTGTTTAAAAAGCGTTTATTTTCAAATAATAAAATCAAAATAGAAATAACTTCCAAAAATATCAGCCACATTAACTAAATAAAACTAAAATAATAATTTTTTCTATGACAATGTGTGCAAAGTTCTGTTTCTTGAAAATCGAGGAAATTGGTAGCTGAAGAGAGCATAAATCTCATTTTTGGGGTTTTTTTGTCATGAAACTGTATAACGTGCAGGGCTAAGGGTCCAAAGTACGAGGAAGTTTGGGCAGTTGATAGCAATGAGGAGGATGGTTATTATCTCATAGAACGTGTTCTTGCTATGGCAGTGACTGAGACAGCATGGCAAACCAGCCTTGCTTGTACAAGGGGAACATGCAAATCCAAACCAGAAAGACAGTCCTTACTTTCAATAACTTTTCAGGTAAAAGATTAAGTGTAAGGCAGTCCTCAGGCTTTTAAGAGTTATGGTGTGCCTAATGCAGTAGGCAGCTACAGACAGTGAAAGCATGCTAGCTTGTCTAAAATGATGCCTGTTTTCAAGTCACAGTAAGGTTTATAAAGTTTCCATTTGAAAACTTTCTCATGGTATCTGTCAGTATTGCAAATATACTTCTGTGGTGTAGGAAAAGGCATGCTGAACGAATGGCATGAAGGAGCTATTTTATATTAAATACATAGTTTTCTTAGTAAGTGTTCTAGTTGTCAATGAAGTAATTTTTAAATCATTAAAGATTGCTTTTTTTCCCAGTATCATTTTGCACAACTCACCAAAAGACCCCATTGAATATCAAAATTAGTTACTTGAAGTGTTTTCAGGTGTTTGAATATTTACATACAGAATGTCGTTTTTACTTAGAAGGGAATGAGAAATTGCTGGATAGCAGAACCAGCCTAGCCTTTTTCCCTAAAATAAGTCATTCTCCAAATCTGATCCTGCTAAGGTTGAAATGAGTTTTAATGAATTTAGATACTCTCACTGGCTTCCTTTGTATAGGGTGAGTTTCTTTCACATTTGGAATCTCTGCTTCTATCTTCAATACTACAATAAAGGAATCATTTTAACTTCTTTTCATCTCTTTCACAAATCACCAAGACCACCATAAGTGGTAGCATTTGAGAGATACAAGGTATTTAATGGCAATGAAGTCTTGTAGAGTTTCTTTTAATTTGGGTACTAGAGTTCATCTATACATGAAGAAAGGATTTGATGCTCTCATTTTCTTGAAGATTCAAATTTAAGTGTAAGAAGCTATAAGATACATCTCCTATAAGAATATTTAGCATAGATAAGAAGATTCAAATATAAGTGTATATACCAGTATTATTTATTTGCCTTTTACAACTCGAATACTATTAATAAATCAGATAATTTTTTTGTACTTATGTGAATTTCAGTGACAAAGAACTATTGATACTTCTCAAATAAAGTGATATCTCATTGACAGAGATAATTTAGAGGTGAAAGACCACACAGAGCAATTGAGGATATTTGAATCTTCTCTGTAATATTTATTTTATTTTTAAAAGTATACCTGAATTTAGTTTTAGTTGGCTTGAGAAAGCAAAAGACAAAGATTTTTCAAGAAAAGCTCAGGTTTTTTTTTTTATTTCAAAAGATAATATTTTTTTTCTTTGAAATAGCAAGATTAATTGTTCCAGGACATTTTGAAATTAAATTTTGGCAATATGGGATCATTTTTAGTTTTGGAGTTAGATGCTAGTGGAGATGAGTGTCTTCTTACAATTTTAACATTTTGAAGAGAGAGAGAACAACTCTATAAAATTATCTAAAATCACTTCTTTATATAATCATTAGCATCAAAAGGATGAGGCATTTTGTTCAATTTGAGATATCAAGGAGTGTAGCCAAAAGTTAACAATGAAACTACGTGGTAAGCATAAGAGGTACCACAACCAATACTGACCAGGTGAAAAACAGGTTGTTCAGGTCTGTATGGAAGATCCAGGAGGTGATCCAGCCTCTCTTGCGTGCTAGAATTGTAGGGGTTTTAGCATTTGTTTGTTTACCTTTTACTGCCATACTGACAGTGGAATTAATTTCAAGATGATGAGACAAAAACATGCCAAAATTAATGTGTTTTTCTTGTGTTAAAACTATGTCAGATAGTGTAAGAAAATAATACTTGAGATAGATTACCTGTCTCAGGGCTTGCTTCGTCTACGAACAGAGTCAAATTAATGTGCAGCCATCAAAATTCAAAACTGTTAAGCATCCCTTGAGTAGAACAACAAAGCTTAATTAAAATCCTGTATTTTTATGGTTGATTTATTGTCAGAAACCATCTGGGCCTTTTCCACCAAATTTTACCATTATGTCTCCCTTCTAGCCTGACTGTGAATACTGTTCATTGATTCAGTTACACAAACATATGTTTAAGTACAGCAGTGGTCTCAAAGGTTTCCAAACTACTAAAAGTGGCTGCCTGTGTGCTTAAGCATCTTGCTGAGTATCTTTACCTCTCCACAAGCTATAGCTACTGCTTAGGAAATTCAGTGTCTCACAGGAAAATGCCTTCTGATCATGTTAAACAGGCTAAATATGAAGTAAATAGGTATTTGTTGATCTGGGGGGAAGCATAAATGTTTAGAGCTGAGTAATGATTGAAGTTATATTCTGAAACATAAATCTAACAAACCAAACGTTTCTTGTACTAGCTCCGTATAAATGAGGAGGAATGTTATGCAGGGAAAGAGAGCCAGTGTGAGGCATTAAAGAAGCTCTGGGGTGCAGTGTTATGCCATAGGAAAACTGCACAGACTGGCTTTACTGACCCATGGTAGAAAATGGTGAAGAGACCTGATCCCTCTGTTTTCCAGTTAGGTGTATAAAAACTCACAAAAGTTACACGATCACTGTAGAAGGGCAAAGCTAATATAAACAGCTCCATTTTCCCTTCCATCCCACATATAGTAGAAAAAGTAGAAAAGTCCTGGCCCGCCATGCTAGACTTTGGGTGTTTTCAACTAACAAATTCTTTTGTTGTTGCAAACCCTATTGACATTTGGATGTTCTTGAGCTCTCCTACATCCTTCCAGTGACTTAGAGATTTAGATACTTTTGATTCCTTGCATGAAAAATGTCAGGATGTTTCAGGGTAGTGGGATGTTTTCTGCAACTTATTGTCTTGGCAGTGTGCCATTCAAGGCCATTCCAGTCTAAGGGTTTTTCCAGGGTTGTCTGTGTTTGCGGAGGACTGAAGTTGGTGCCTAGGGTGGTATCTTCCATGTTCTGGGGAAATTAATTTCCTTGTTGTGATACAGTTCTTTGATAAGTATTGGAAGTCCTGGGACTTTCTCATTTCATTCTTTATCATTTCAAAGCAGTATCAATGTCTTAGGCTTGGTTATGAAGGAATTTGTAAAATTACACAGAATTTTGGCTTTGCTTTATAGAACTAAGTAGGCAGATGAATTAGATTGTCCCATCAAAAAAAAAAAAAAAAGTCAGATCCTCTACTTTTTGTAGTAATCCTACTACTTTAGTTCTCAGGGAGAAGTGTTTTTCCATACTTCACTAAAAATTTCAGGCCAGGTCAGTCTTCAGTCAGTATTGAAGACCAGCTAAAGCCAGCAATCTGGCCAGCTCAGCTTTATCCCTGGAGCCCACAGAGGTTGAAAACCTTCCTGCAAGGTTCTTGGCCCGGCTGAACCTTACTCCGTTTTGTCTTGCCTTTTTTATCTTCGGGTGGTACGTGCCTTTGGCCACCCTGCTTCTAGGGGAAGTCCCAACATCCATGATAGGTTTAGTGGGACTGCCATCTCCAGTGAAGGGCTTTCTGGCAGAAAACTGTGCTATGTGGTATCCAAGGTTGAGTAGTTGTAACTCATGTTTCTCTGCATAGTATTGCCTCCAAGTGTACTTTTGATGCCTAGTCAATAAATGACAGCTGATAATTTAATTGGCTTCTGGCTCCTTTGTTACATGAAATGAGTTAGGCATTTCATTCTGAGTGGAAAAGAACAGGAAGATATTATTTATACTAAGTGTGTAAAATCAGAAGACTCAGACACCAAGTTTTCTATTGATGTTTGGAAGACTAGTGTAAGTAAAGTGCTGTATTTAATAAACAGGCTTATGGTACAGAATATGCCAAATCAATATACTTAGCTGACTTGCAAAAGAGATGTTCGTGTACTGCTGCAGCAAAGCCTTTTGCCTCCTACCAAGGTAATTATCACTATCAATTACAGTATCTTTCACTATCTATTTTAGTTACTTTTTTAAGACTTCAGAAAGTGTCTGGGCAGAATAAAAACATAGAACCCTGTTAAAGTATATCTCTAACTCAGTCTCTGTGTGCTATATCCAGGGTGGAGCACACCATCTTCCTTTGTTATTCTTGTGCTGTAAATTCTGTAGGGTTTGTTGTTATTTCAGAATGATATGCTGATCTAACAGAAGGTTTTTACACAGCCTGGGTGTCAGAGACCTCCCTGCTTTTGCACAGAGTGTTATAAATCTCTTTACTGCTACCAGGGAGGCATCTAAATTGGGATCATCTCACATCGTCCCTTGAGTAATTCAAGACTCTCTAGCCTGGTATCTTAGATATGGGTGATCCGTTATAGGTGATCCTTTGGAAATTTTTTTTTTTAATGTAATGTCACATGATATATTTTAAATGCTATACATTTGTATATATTCAGGAACAAATATAATTACATTTATAATGTGTTGTTTATTCACACATTCAGTTTTGTGATCAGACTGGCCTGTCTGCACTTTGTTATCCAAAGTAAATACTTCTGTCTCAATCTTTTAATTGTATAAAGAATATAATTCCTGTCTGACATAAGCATGGGTATGAACTTAATCCAGTTAGTTATTGTTTCGTGTGCTGTAGTTTGTAACCAAAAATTCGCAAATAAATGCAGAACAGCTATATGCAATAGGGTTGGAGCTTGATTTTTTGGGGAAGCTGGGTAAATGAAGTGGGAATATATGTGTGAGTGGATACAGCTTGACAAAGGCATACATGCCTACAGATAGGTACTTACATATAAGGTAGTGTGATTTCATTTAGGGCTACAGAACATAAAAATTCCTTATCTTAGTATTTTAATTATGTAATACAGTGCAACAAGAAAAAAAATCAGCAAGAAGAAATTCATTGTGAGAGGGAAACATGGAACAGTGAAGAATTTAGAATTGTTGCTGAATTAACTTTATTACATTTAAACAATCCAGAAAATACTGTTAACAGTCTTGCAGTCCTGTGGCCCTTCATCTTTGTTTAAACTGCTCCATTTAAGAGCATATTTCAGTTTTGGATGAGTAATTCCTATGCTGGTGAAAAAATAATTCCTTGGAATTTAGTAGGATAAATGGGGTGTTATTAGCAGTGACAACTGAACCACATTAAAAGTATTATGAGACATGTTGTTTCTTTGTAATACCACCTTGCCCAGGGAGTCAAATGTGATGAGCTGTCTACAGATGAATAGTAAGAGGCACTTGTAGCTCCAAAGAATTTTTTTAAACAAAATAGTGAGGGAAATTTAGAGACTGCTGCTTTTTGTCTGTTTATAATGCCTTAGAAAAACAGTCTTAAGGTGTTAGGGCTGAAGGAAAACTTCGGCTGTAGTATAAAACTTGCCTGCAATATAAATCTGGAAATCCAGTAAAGTCCCAGAAGTGGAAACATTCAGTTGCCATGGCAAACAGTTTAGTAATGCAAAGGTAAAATTTTTAAAAACACTCAGGGTTGTCTTGGTTCTCTCCTACTGCAGTTAACATTTTTATAGACATAATGCTCAGTCCCTATAGGCTGATCTGTTTAAGTACTGCGGGAAACCTAAAATTGGCAGCTTTCATGCAAAATACTGCACACTTTAATCCTGCAAGATCCTTCATGAGTTGTATATTATTTTCTCTGCTTTATTAGTAGAGAAAGTGAACAGTGACGTAAACATTGTACCAGAGCAAGTCAGAGACCAATCCAGGATTACAGCTCTAGAGTTCTTGACTTCTAACCCCTTACTAGCTCCACTAATTCCACTCACCTCCACAATAATAGCACAGTGTTCACTGAGGGGAAAGGTGGAAACAAGAAGATGAATATTTAGTTCAAATAGTTCTAAGCTCAACTAATGTAAGATGATTTCAGCTACCTACTTTATTGTGCTTTTCCTGGTCCAGGTTTGACTTTCATACATAGCTGAACTTCACTATTTCGCTTAAAATATATCAGGGCAAAACAAGGGGTTTTTGGTATCTTGCCAGTGCTTTCTTTCCCTGTTCTGTCCTGCTATGGTTGCTTACAGTGCTGGTCATGTACTAAATACTGTCCAGTCTTCAGTCTTTCAGATATTTCCCATTCTCTTCAGCTGTCTTTTTTAACAGTATCTGTCTGCCTGCTACATTTCTTCAAAATCTACCTTTTAAGGATCCTCTTTCCTTTTTCTAACATGTTCGGTGATCTTTTCCAATGATTTACTATTCATATTTGCAAAGCTGAAAATGAAATCATGTTTTGTTTTCAGCAGGCTAAGGTAAGGGTATTATCTTTAATAGGCATCAAGGATGGCAGCTATAAGACCAAAAATCACATTGGTCTGTTTCTGTTGTTATATCTCATAGCAAACTCACATTTTTGAGAGAGCACTGGACAAATTACAGGACAGTAGATCTGAATTTTTTGTCAAGCAAGAATTGCTTTGCAGTTAGGGTAATTTAATCTCTTGGCTTCTTTTTTTTACCTATTCTTAGGAATGTAGCTAGATTCAGAATAAAAGTACTTCAAGACAGTTTTTTACTGTGTGCTCAAAGGAACTATTGAGATGCAAAGAATGGCAACTATCAGCTCTGTTAGATGCCCATTTTAGTTTAAGAAGAAGGTGGAGAAGGAGAGGAGAAAGCATATCCGGACGGAACAAATGAAAGCAGGGCCAGAGGAGGAGATATTTGATTTCTTTGTTATTTTCTCCTCTCTCCTACTCTTACTGTTTTGTAATCTCCTGAATTTTCTGATATATGAACAGAGAGCTTTAAGAAAGAAAACAGTTGACAGAGATGTTTGATTTACTGATGTACCTGAATGAATCCATGATGTTCCTGTTTTAAGCTGTCAGGTTGTTATGTTCATAAAGCAGCATCCTTTGCACATTGCATCCTAAAATCTTCATGTATTATGGAGCTCTGCTGAAGACTGACACTGCTGTGGATTGTGTTACTGTATTTTAGGAGAATTAATTTAGCTTGAGGGCCCATGCTTCAGTTATTTTTGAGACAGGACTGTAGCCTTATAGGCAAAATGCTGATTTTTGTCAAAAGGAAAATATACTGACAGTCAGCTTTGCCTGAGTATGCTGAACTTGCATATTTAATGTCACTGCAAAGCATAGATTAGAAAATTGTCTGCATACTTCATAAGTGATAGTAGAAATTGATTAAAGCAATTGATTCTACCCTGTGCAATGAAGTATTTATCGTCATTACAATAATGCCAAAAAGCACCTGTCAGCTTCAGAAAGGGCATCTGCTGATTTGTTGACAGTTCTCTTTTTGCAGAAACTCATATTAAGGGCTTTCTTGAATGAGATGATCTTTAACAGATATTTCCTTTTTGCCAGATGCTGAAATGAAGTTTTAGATACATCATGTGGTGTTTTCTTGATTTGTTTAAAATCCATGCTGAGAGATGCTGTAACAATCATTCTGTGTAGCAGTGTCTACTATGCTGTCCCTTCCTATCTGTGAATGCAGTTATGCTCTCATCTGGCTGTTTATCTGTTTATCAAAGCTACACTTACATTCCCTTTCCTGCCCACAGTGTATTCCCTTACATCTGCTTTGTTTAAAAAGTAATAATATTGAAACGTGTTCAGTGGCACCTGCTAGATTCTGCATTGGATTATTCAGCAGAGAACTTCAGCATGTCAGTGTAAAGTAGCTTCCCTCTTTTGGGAAGAGTGACTGTAGAGTGGATAGAGTGACTGCAGAATTGAGGGTGGAAGGGCAGGAACTGGACAAAGGGACTAGAAGTCTCAAAACCTAACTGCAGTGTTGCTTCCCTGAATTAGTCTAGGGTGTTTGCCTTCTCTAGGCCCCTTCTTAAAATTTTGTCTAATACAGCCTGTTTCAAGACTGTATTCAGTATTAGGTGTTCAGTGGCCAGGCTTGCTTTGTCAGAAAAATAGATGAGGCACATTTTGGATAATGATGTTTTGTGTTGAGGTAGAGTATGTTCCTGCCTCACGATGATTCAGACATTTGTTATGTTCTAACTTTTCTGCTTCTGCTTCTTCTGGGCCATGGGTAGTACAGATTGCTTTTGTTTTATAGTCTTAGCTAATGTGTTTGCAAATTGCAATGAAAGAATCTCAGAAAATTACGCTATACATCAGTTGAGACAGAACAAATGGTTTTTCCCTTCAGACTGCTCCAGTGTGCTATTTGAGTGCAAATCAGTAGTTTTTATGAAGTGGCTGAAGTTTGGTCCAAATAAGCTGTATTTCAGAGAATCTAATAATCAAAAATTAAACAGGTTTCCTCAAGATGGATAGGAAGATTAAATTAAAGGGTGGTTTATGTTAACATTTGGCTCTACAAAAAAAGGAGAAATATTGCTATGTGGAATACTTAGCTTCATTAGCAAAAGTAGCCCAATTAAAATATTTGCCATATGGTTTTTTTAAGGATTTCAAATAGACCTTTTTTTGAATTTTCCTTGATTCAGAGATGCTAACATTAAATGTGACACATGAGATGGTAATTGCAAGGTAATTATTTGATTTTCACTAAATAGATGTTTCCATTAGATTCCTTCTGGCAATGTCTGGCTGAGGAAGTTGATTTTATAGGCAAATACAATATCATGATGTCTTTTCTTCACTCAAAAACGTAAGGAACAATAATGATAACTACCTCTTTTAATGTTCCTAGCCATCTGTACATCAACACTGCAATGTCTGATGTGCTACTTTTTGATTAGGTTATCAGATTTGCTGAATGTGGACTTGATGCTTCCTTTTATTCCTGTTATGTAGACTTGCAAAACCACCACTTGTCTTTTATCCTGCTTTTTTCAATAATATCTTTGCATGTAATCTGCAAGGATTGGCAGTTAAGCTCTTCTGTCGCAGCCCAGAGTGACACCTGTGATTAAAAGGTCTGCCTGAATTCCCCAGTCTCTAGGTTTCTGCTTGTAGTTTCAAGATGAAAAAAGTCATGATACTTCACTTCATCTCTAGTATTGCAAAATCAGATGCATTTGTCAGGCATGTGCACATACTGTGTAAAGAAATGCTTTACGATACAGAAATTGTATCTCTAGATGATGTTATATAATTATGAATTTAGACCCAAATACCAGCAGCTATAGGCTAGTTAAAACTTTCACTGTGCTTCTATTAGTGTGGAGATGAACTTTACTGTAGATACCAGCCCTAGCCTATTGAGCAGGGAAGGAAGCCAAGGTGGCCATGTAGGATGTTACTATTTGCCGCTAACTATGGAAAGTAGCATGGCTTAGACACACTACACTGATACACCTGCACTCGGTTAAAAGCTCTGATGACCAAATTCTCTCCCTTGCACAGCTAGCCAGACTCAGGAATAGTAGACATTCCTACTGAGCTGTGCAGTTGCTGCTGAGTTGACTGTGTAGCTTCTGAGAATCAAGGTAGCACTTGCAGCTGTGGCTGCTTACATGCCCACCTAGTACTTTTCACAGGCTGTTGTTATATGTGATTCAATGTTCTCTCTTGTCATGTAAGTTTTGTGTTTCTTCAGCAAGTTGTAGCCTGACAAGAAACTCCAGTTTGCATTGTTCTTGGCATTCACCTATTTTATACCCATGCAGTGCGTCTGTCTGCTGTTCTTTTGTTCAGTTTAGTTTATTTGTTGGCCTCTGTGTCTAGACAAAAGTTAAAATGGTGAAGAACCAGAAAGATCTACTGACTGGTCAACCTATTACTTGTGTTTGAGGACCAGTAATACTGGTAAGGGCATCTCTTAGGGTTGCTACATACAGCCCCTTCCAGGAGACACCCCTATCTGCCATAATGACAGTCACTGAGAAGATAATGTTCTGGACAGTACTAAATAAGAAAGGCACATTTTTTAACAATTGCTCAAGTTTGGGTTTTTTTACTGACTGTGAGGAGGTCTAATAATCTTATATACTGAGGAAGGCAGAAAACTTGTTATAAGATGAATTTGTTTTTTCCAACAGACTTTGTGAGGTTTATAAAATAGTCTCATAATAGTAATCCATTCTTGTCATAAATGTATCAAAGACAGAAATACCACAGTTATTTTTTTAGCATAAATAATTAGAAGGCTGAAAACATTTTTTTATTTTTAACTCATTGCTCATGATTTTGTTATCCTAATCACCTATCCATAAGGTTGTAAAGTATTTCCACCAATGCTGGTGTAACTGCTTGCTCTTTCGGTGTTACAATGAAGTTATTTTAATGCCAAACATAGAAGAGTGATTAGGAACATTTTTTGGTAATGAAATATTACTTGTTGTAACTGAAAATAAGCATTTAAAATCTTCATGTATGCTTACTTTATTTAATGATCCTATTTTTAATAAAGTCTAGTACCAGTGCAAAGGGTCAGTACTGTCCAGTTTCGTTATTAATTGTAATGTTTAATTCTTTACTCCTGTTGACCACAGAAGGTACAAATTATCATCTCTTCTTGTAAACATACAAAAAATCTTCATTTAAGTTGGGGTCTTTTCATTCTCTTATTAGTTCAAAATGTAGTTAAACGAAAAGAAAAAGCTGTCTGTGACCATGAGAGTAGTGAAATTGCACATGAGGTTAAAAACAGTAGTCTTTGGGTATGAAGCCCTGAGATAGTTATAAAAAGGTGAAAGGGAGCAGAGAGCAGTTGCTGTGGAGCAAAAGGTCTTGTTGCGTGGTGGGTGCAGAAAAAGTAACACTAAAATTAATGTGAGAAATCAAGGGTACCAGCTTTGGAAGATGATGTGCCTGTCTTTATAGGATTTGTTTTGCTGCTTACCAGAAATCTGAGCAGCATGTAGGCCATTACTTTTTGGATTAGTACAGGAGGGGGTAGGCAGTAACTTGATTTTGTCTGTATTTAGACTTCGTAGACATTCAAAAATTTTTTTAATAATTTCCATTAGGAGAATGAAAACAGTGCCATGAATAAAACTTACTGTATGGGATAGAAAATGTGGGCTGACATTATACCAGTGGTGAGTTATCATCTCTGTACATTTTGTGTACATATCCAGATGAACCACAGAATAAGTCTGCTTAGTATTTTCTCTTTATCTAAGAAGTTATCTTTGAAAGGATGCATTTAAATGGCCAAGAAGTATTGAAGTTGTTGCCACTGTAGGTCTCTTTAGGGTAATATAGAAAGGCTATTGGAACAACTCACCCATGGATTATGTTGTTTAATTTGCTGAGGTGTTGACACTCTCCATCAGATTTTATGGGTGAATTGCTTACCCGCATTAGTACATTTTTGTAAAGCAGAATTGATAAATAAATAAATAAATAAACCTCCTCACACCAGAACGCAAAGATCAGCAGTGTTACGTAACATATAATCACTTTCTGCAGTGGATATTCCAGCAGGTTCTTTCATCCTGTGATAAAAGCTATTAGATTTTGAATCACCAAGCACTGGAATGAAGCTGAGTGTGTATCTACTAATGTAAAGATATGTTATCTTTCTAGGTAGGATTTAGGAGACTGATTAAAAACCTCCATTGTGCTTCTAAATAAGTCTTGGTCTATAACTGTAACAAGCAGCCTAAATATCACATCTGAAACCAATTTTACTAGGAACTATTTTCTTATAATTTCATGTGATCCTAGTCTTAACAGTGTTATGAAGCAACTCATGGAGAACTGTATTTCTTCTTTTCTAAAATGATGTAGAAAATAATTTTAGCTCTATATCTTATTGTCTAGAAAAGCCTGAAAATATTTGGAATTAAATTTGATGGAATGCCATGTCAATGGCAATTCCAATTAAATTTGATGGAATGCTGGTTGTTTCAGCTGAAGTCTTGAAAACTTTCACTTAGGAATTGAAGTTTCACTCTGATGTATGAAGTTTTTAGGGCTTTTTATTGCTAATAAATGTTAGTAGTATTCTCACGTGCCCATATTTGAAATTGTAAAAAATGTAAGTTTCATGTAAAGTTTGAAAATTCTACTCTTTTTAAGAAAATGGCTGACATACCCAGCAATAACAAAGCGGGAGTGGGGAATATGCACTGGGAAGATTCTTCCTGGAGCAGCTCCACAGTTACGAGATGGCGGGTATAGCAAAGTGGTTGAAGTGTCCCTACACATCCAGCTTATCTACTTTAATGGTCTGTAATATGCAAAGACTTCCTGGAAGTCTGTGCCACATTTGGTTTGCCTCTGTATTTCTGGCACATCTGCCATCCCATTTGTGCAACAGGGCTACAGTGGCTTCACAGTGAAATAAGTGTTAGTAGAAGAAGAGATGTTTATTTTGTCCTGGATAGCTACTGGAGGGGGGAAATGCTATTGCTGCCCCAAATTCTGATAGTCCTTTGGGCACACAAGATTCTTATGACATCTCAAGATGATTCAGAGACCCATTTGTGACTGTATTGTCACTGACGATATCATCACCATTAATAGGTTTTCTTTCTTGAAAAGAGAATCTTTTAGTGCCTACTGATTCATATGATTGTTTATTGATCATGATGCTGACCTAGGTGTGGTTAATGAAAGTATCAGAGTGGATGGCTCTTCTAACATCCAGCCAAGTGTAAGGATAAAGCAGAAGCTGAAAAAGGCTTTTGATGGGCAACAAGAGGTCTAAATTCACCGGGACTGAGAACCAAAGAGGGTAACAAGGCATGTTCTGGGCAGTGCTGGTAGGAGAAAGAGAATCTGAGAATGTGAGAAGCGTCATGCAACTGAGAGAGCAATGCAGAGACATTTGAGGAGCAGGTGGCACTTACCAAGAGTTAGGAGCTGCTCTTGCCTGTGTATGAGTTATGTGTAACAGAAACACAGTGTGTCTGATGGAGGTGTGTGGTAATAACAAAAAAAGCCTGTCAGGAGTTGAAATACCTGGTTCTGCTAAGAACTGAAATTCTGAGGAACTCACAATTTGAACATTAGGCAGCAGGTAGCTCAATACGAATGAACAGAGGCTGAAAAAGCAGCTTCATTGCTAGTATTGTAAAAGGGACTCCTAGAGACAAATTCCTCAATGAGCAGGGTCCTTCGCTAAGTAGAGGAACCTGTAGAGCTGAAAACTGTTCACCCTTAAAGTATATGGGTCATGGGGTGGGAGCGGCCAAGCCATGGACTGAATGGGCAGAGGAAGCAGGCTCTGAATACTGTTTTTGTCTCTAGTAGCCACAGTGATGCTGCTTGTGCATTCTGGCAAACTGTATTCTGAAGTACTTAAATGTTGTATGTCAAGACCTAAAAAAGGCTCGCAATCTAGTTAATATCTGTAAACTTAAATGGCTGTTCAAATGACAACTCTCCTGAATAGGTCCTCTGTCTTTTTGCTGTGTTGAATAAATGCTCATCTGTATGAATGAGGATGGGAGAGTGTCTCCTGCCCCACCAGGAAGTGTGTGGTACAACCATTATCTTCTTTTCATTCTATTGCTCTAAATTTCTCCCTTGTTTTAGGAAATGATTTTATGCCTTGGGTTATCTCTCTTAGTTCCTGTTTCAATAGTTGTTTCCTTTCTATTAGCAAAAGCATCCCTCTGTATTTACCCATCTCCACAAACTTACCCCTGTCCTGGTTTTTCCTTCTAGTTTTGAGTGGACATTGGATCTGGTAACAAACTCTTACAGTCAGAGTTTGCCGTTTCTCTTCTCTGTATGGTGACACCTAATGGCAGGCACACACCTGAGAACTGTTGGGGGTTTTTTTTTAAACCATTGTTTCTTTGAAAACAGCTGGACTGTTGCAGTCCAGAATTTGAGAGCTGATGGGTCTATTTCTGTGTGACACTCACTGTGTTAATCACATTCTATATAAAGTCTGAGAGGCTTTCCAGTAGTGCTTGGCTTTCCTACCACTGTTTGTTCTCTTATCAGACTGTTCATGAAATTTGCGATAAAAATGCCAATAAGTACTTTTTCTCTTCTGGTTTGCTCATTTGCTAGAGAAGTTTTTATTCTGGGTTTTGATTTACAGAATATCGAAGGCTGTGGAGCCTCCTTACAATCACTGTTCTGCAACTCATTTGATTATGCAGTCACCTCTACCATGAGATGTGTACCTCTTTATCAAATAATATGTCTATTGTTTTTTCCTCTTTAGTATTATTCTCCATCATGGCTTGTAGGCAAGGAGGAAGGGTGATGATGTGAGTGGAAAACGTGCTGTCATCAAATATATAGTAACTTAGAGCAGTGCTATTTTGTGGGGGAGGGGGTTTGTGTGTGGAGGTATATTTAGCATTAGTTCCTGTTTTGTTATATTACAGGCCTGAATTCAGTCAGTAATGACCTCAATAGTGCCTGTTTTAATGTAATCCCTGCTTGCTGACTGCTGTTCCAAGAATAAAAATTTAAGCCAAAAGATTTAATGAAATCCTTTGGGATTAGTGCTCACTGGGCTGGGGAAATTGCATATCAACCATTTCTCTGTATTCTAACCATAAGGCTTAGTATTTGAATAGGAGGGTGTCCAAGAGAGACAACTCTGAGTTCATCAATAATTTACATTTCTGTTAGTTACAAACCTGGTATTTGGGATTCTGTTGCCATAGCAATCCATCTGGGCATGAACGGATAGTGTTTTAAGTGGTGGTTGTATAGAGATTCACAGTGTGTGCTTTAAATCCCTTCTAAAGTAATCCTCAGATCTGTTCTGTGACTTATTTGAGGTTTCGACAAAATCAGTGTTACTCACAGTAAAAGTTGATGCTGAGCAAATTAAGCCCATAAAATAGTGGAATATACATATGATTAAGGACTGTAAAGTTCATAATGTATGACAATTTCTGTTTCAATATGTGAAACGATTAATAAATGCCCACAACTGCATTTTTTTCAAAATACATTTAATTTATTGCACATTATTCAACTAGAAATTATCCAGACTCTGTACTGGTTATTAGCTAATTTAAACTTCATAATCGAATGCTAACCTCATTTTTCCAGATGTCAGTTCTATGTTTTACAGGATGTCAGTCTATTCATAACACTGTATAACTTCCACTTTCAATTAATCTGATTTTCTCTCATAAATAATTCTAGAGCAGAGAATAAAATTTGAAATTCCCATTTTTACTGCTGAGACTACTGGGCTTGTGTTTTGAGGATGTGCTGCTAAATTCAGTAGGCTAAACACTAGCTGCTTTTTATTTGAGTTTTAGTTTATATTTTTTCATTTTGCCACACAAAATTTCAAAATAGTTTATTCACAACCTCCCAGATATGCCACATAAGTGGGTGTCCTCAGGTTTGAAACACAATCAATAAAGTGAGTAAATCTGGGCTAAGTTTCAGCTCTGTCAAAACCAAAACCCTCCTGAAACTGATTTCTGGAGCTTTTATTCCTTCATGACAAAAATGTCCAGTTGTGCTCTGGAACTGTCACTGAGCCATAATGATGATGTATTAGCAGCTCCTTATTACTCCAGAATATAGAGATTCAGTTTGCAAAATTACTCCTCAGTGTTTGAAAGAAGAGAGAGAAGAATAATACTCAAATAACAGCCATATGCTCTACTAATGAGTGTTTAGCCCATAATCCTAAACAGACAAAAAGTATTTCTTCATGGAGTTTGTAAAAGATCACATAGTTGTTCCTGGCTTTAAAAATAGTAATGGAATAAAGAAACTGCAGATGGCCTAAGATATCTTGAGAAATCTTCTATTTACCATGCAACTTCCCTTTCATCTTTTGTATCACGGTTCACAATGAATAGTGAAGCATATAATAAAAGGGGTTTATTTTTGCCATGATTCTGTGATGCTAAAAATGTTCTTTGTCGCCTGTAATAAATGTAAATCCACTCTGTTTCTGTATGAGTTAAACAAGAGCTTCCTGAGAAAAATTGCAAAGAAGCCCTTCCTTGCAGCAGAGTAGGATTTCTTTTCATGAGCATATATGCATGTATAATCTTAAATTCAGGGATGTTGACTGAACTAGTTTTATTTTAGAGCTCTAATCCTGCGCCAGTTTGATGGGGCTATTTCCATAATTGGTTACCATAAAGGTCACTGGGATCAGAGAGTTTAGAATGAGTGAAAAAAGGTTTTGTTTTGCTTAATCTGTATGCTAACTGAAGTAAAAGTTGCAGATCATTTAAATGAGTACTTACCCTAAACTTAAATGTCTTAAAGTATCTTCTGTAGGTAACATTTGTTAAATATAGATTACACTTAAAAGGAATATTACAATATGTATTCACACATATCAAAATGTGCTTCTGTTGATATTTCCAATGGTTTCATTAGGAAACGTCTTCCCTTGCAAATAGTATTGAAATGAAAACGGAGCCCTGGAAGATAGTAGCAGTATGACAGATGCTATTTGTAGCTCTGGAAATATAGTTGTCACTGCAGGGGATCTCCTGCACTGAAGACCCACAGGAGTCCATAACCAAGGGTGAATGAATTAATCTTCCAACACATCTAATAAAAAATAGCCTGTATTTAATAGTAAGTGATAGAAATACAGTTGAATTTCTTTTTAAATTTTTAAATCTTTCTCTAGAAATGCAAATCTTTCCAGTTTATTTATCTCCTCATATTTTAGCTCTGAAAATCTTTGCAAAGAGTGATGATATTTAGTCTCCTGGAAAACTGTTGAATTTTATTGATTGGTTTTTACCTACATATTCCAGATGTGCATTACGTTTTTTCATACCTATTGGAAACTCAGACTGTCAGCTTCAAAGGAGCGGGCAGGCTGTCTCTGTTTGCACTTAGTGCAACACTGCACTTAACTCATAGTTTCACTTAAATTGGCTTCTCTAGTGCATAACCTGTATTTTTATTCAGTTATTTACAATTAATACTATAGTAGACATTTGTCTTTCTTTTCCATTTGCTGTCTTTGCAGCAGAAGGAAATAGTGAATCTCCTGAAAGGCTCAGTAATAATATGACACAGCTTGACACAGACAGCTTAGAGAAACAGGGGAAGATTGAGACAGTGTACCACAGAGCAGGTGTGACTCTGGGTGTTAATTTCTCTGAGGCACTTGCAGCTACCTCTGCTCAAATGCCAGATATACACAGGGACCTGAACCAAAACCCTGGCTCTGAACCCCAGGAGAAGGTGGAGATCAGAGGCTTTTTTTATTGAACCCTCTTTTTGAGTGTGTTTGAATTTCAAATCCCTCAGTTTGGGAAGACTTGACTTGACAGCAAGAGGCAAAGTTTTGGTTGAACACGTTCAAGAGATATATGAGTACAGTAGTTCAGATTAGGTCTGTCATGGTCTGTACCAGAACATTTTATACAGCTAATACAGAGCACCAAGCGAGGTAAGGCCTGCTAAGGCTATTGACATGAGTTGACATTTGAATTGAGTTACAAACTGTGGGAATGAAATTAGCTGTGTTTTACACCAGCATCTGAATTATTCTAAACCCTTTGGAATAAGATTTCAAATCATTGTCCCGCTAACCTTGCATCATTAAGTGTTCAGCTCCTCACTGATGTCTAGGACATAACAAAACGGGCTGTTAGTCCCTAAGGTTCAAAAAAAGTTTTAAACTTAATAACATCATAATATTGTATGCTTCTGACTCATGGATTATATAGCCCTCAGCTCCAAACAGTTGTTAATTGTTGCTTAACAGGTTTCTTCAGTAGACTCCCATACAAATGAGTGATTTCTGGTATATCATAAATATTGACAGAACGATACCGAAAGAAATACTAATTTCTTACTAAAAAAGAAGGGAAAATTAGATTTTATAATTAGTTATGGTTTGAGTCCTCTGTTGTTTGAGTCATGAAAGATGGTATCTTGGTTAGAGTGAGATGGTGGATGGAATCATGATTTGACTTTTTAAAGACCAGAGTAAGTGTTGGTGTGCTGTAGTATGACAGTTTTAGATAACAACAATTTCATTTTCTAGTTGATGTAAAATTAAAAATACATTTGTCTATCTTGGTAACTATGTATTTGGCTCCATTTTTAAACTGCATCCAAATTGGTCATCTTCATAATTAATGCCTTCACAGCCTGATTGTGCTTGCTCTTTCACATCAGCATTGCCCTTATTGTAACCCTTATTGCCCAGCAGTCCCAATTTTCTCCCTTCTCTCAAGCAGCCTTTATTAATGAAAATTGTTAACAGTAAAATCTCCAAAGGCAGTATGCTGTGTTCCTTCAAATCCTGCCTTAAAACTTACCTCCACTGTGATGCCTGTAAACTGGCCAAGAAAGGCTAAAGCAGCTGGTTCAGTTCTTACCATACAAATTTTCTGTATGAAACAGGAGTGAGGCATCGAACACCCCTCTGCAGCATGTTTCCCTCTCCTCCAAAAGTGGTGAGGGAGGCTGTGGCCGTCATTGGAGGCATATGTTCTTTCTTCCTTGGCTCCTCAGTCTAATGGGGTAATTCAGCCAAGATCTAATATGCCATGAGAATTTGATTTTGACCAGAGGATTGCCAGCCTCAGAGATGTGAAAGCCTGTCACCTTCCTGGAACTGGGGAGAGCTGCAGGTGCCCAGATGAAATTAAGATACTCTGCATTAGGCTGAGGTTTCGAGAGATATTTGTTCCCTGAACCTGTGGATTTCTCATCTCTGCTGCTATTGTAATACCTAAGACTGGTAACTGTTTTTTAAGGAAAAGAGTGATGTGAATTTTCTCTGCTGGGTGCTTTCACAAAAGCCCAGGGTTTTAAATATTGGAGTAAGCCAAAACTAAATCTGAAAGTGGCAAACTTCCATGGCACAAATGCAACTAGACAGTTAATTTTAAATAGATGATAAATGCATGTATTTGTTTTTCTTACAGAAGCGTGGAGTCCTGAATAAATAAAGAGAAGAGAGTTAAGCACACATTCTCTATTCTGAACAGTAAGTGACCAAATTACATGCTCTGAAGCTAAACACTACTTGCACTTCCTTTTTAAAACTGTTTTATTATTTCCTATGTGCAGTTCTTCTCACAAGTGTAGGAAATTAGTGCAGTGAACATTTCTGCCTTTTATCCAACTTAGTTTCATTTCACAGGGGTAGACTTCTATAAATCCTATAACCATTTCAGGTAAGCGACCCAGATAATCCACACAAAGTGTCTTCATTGCTGCCCATACTGAGAATATTGCCTTTTTCATCTCAGTAAAAATACATTGCAATAGAAATTATAATAGACAGTACCAAGATAAAAACAGTATTACACCAACATTTGCTCACACACAAAATTTTGCAGAAAAACAGATTTATCACTGTAGTCAGATCCTGCCGGGTCGGTGTAGGAGCAAAAGACTTTTATGGGTTTGTGTTAGCCACACTGACTACTTCTATCACTACTTCTTCTGAACCGCCCTGGTCATAGCTGTGCTGTTCACTGCACAGTGCAACCAAATACAGTGCATGGCTGCACTGGCCTTTGACAACTACAGCATTATAAAACATCAAGAAGTTAAGAGCACTTGCTGATACAAGAAAATGAGCCATGTTTGTGTTGTGGGTGATATTATTGTCATTGTCCCTAGAAAAAAGTCTTAGGCTGCTGGTGAAGTACTAGTCATGACAAAGTAGAGCGCAGACACTGCTTTCACTGCCAATCCAAAGCAGTATGCCCTGGGAACTGCAGCGGATTATACGGGTGTACCACATTGCTTGGGTATTAACAGGTGGCAGTATCTTCTGAGAACCAAAGCAGGTGGACGTGTGTGAACACATTTCTATTAACAGTTCCAACAAAACAGCTCCTCTGTGCTAGGTGCCAACAGAACCTGCCTTTTTTATGGTAGATGATTGTGGACGGTAAGTAATGTGCAGAGAATATGTGTTCTTTAGCACCATTCTGCTTTTGGAATATACATTTGGCAGTACAAGTTAGGAATTTTGTTCTCGTATATGAAATCCCTAGTCATTTAGCCAAACTGGCATATGGAACAGGCTAGTTTTGAATAGAAATAAATCTTGATTATTTCTTGATAAGTAATAAAATTAACACTCTTTATTGGAAAAGAATGTGTGTAAACCTCAGTAGCAAAAAAGTACCCATTATATCTCTGGGCAGCCAAGTTTGATGATGGGTTTTAACATGAGAGGAAATGTGTGACATTTCACTGAATCCAAGAACAACACAATGCTTGTTTGTCAATCTGTGTGGTTATTTGTACTAAACTATGTTACCAGTAGGCAACTTCTAGATATATAGCAAATGATACATATGTACCAGAGAACCATTAGAGAAAAAAGTTCTAAAAAACTTCTCAAAACTCCTATTTATCTAGTCCTTTGATTTTTCCATTTCTTCTTCTATCAGTCATACTTGCCTTTCATTTTCTCTTCTTTTCTGTGTGATTCCTGTGGTTTATATTCCCTACAAGCTATCACACCTCTTTTTACCCTTTATCTTTCCATTTTTTGCCACACAGTCAATCTGCTCGAACTTCGTATTTTCTGCTCGCATCTCCCACACAGGGCCGTCTCCTCTTACTCTTGGCAGAGCTGCATTGCGGAATGTTTCTGATCTTGGGCAAATTTTGAGCTTGCTATTTCTTGTACCAAATAGATGCTCTGTAGACTAAGAGCGTTATTGCTGTTGCCAGGTCATAATGCACAGAATAATGCCATATGCCTATATGTAAGGAATTCACCAAAGGTTGCAACATAGAGTAATATGGGTCAGTTCTTGCAATTTTATTTGATGTGTGGAAAGATACGGTGGAACTTTGGGAGTTGTTATTTAATGCATGGGATACCTTCAGCCTAACCAATTATGCTTTACTCCCTCTGGATCGGAAGTCTTGGCAGCAGATGACTGATAGTTACATGAATAAATATCAGCAATTCCAAGCAATTTGTATAATTCAACTGATGCATGTATACAAAAAATCTGCAAGTTGTTATAGACCTGCTTGTAGAAAATAAATTTCACTACTGCAGACTCTGGAAGGTCTTCTCCCCAGTTGTGTTTCTGTGTCAAGTGGCCAGAACTCACAGGCAGCTGCTTCAAAATAGCATGAATTTATTTGTGTATAGTGAGAAAAAATTAATCAACTATTATTGGTACTCCTTCACATACAAATTCTCTCTTCTACTGGCAGAATAGGTTGACAGAACCTTTTCATAGTATCTATCAGTTAGTTTTATCAGTTGTGGTATTATGATTATAAACTACAAATGATCTAAACATTTAATGAATATATAATTACAGAAATGAAACTGCAGTTTTTATTTAACATTTGTAATGTGAAATTTATTTAACACTCTCTTTGGAATATACATGGGAAATTAGAATAATAAAACAGAAATAAAATTACTCTTACCTCTCATCCATCATCAGTGAGAAGCAATGTTACCAGCTTGATCAGGCTGTACATTCAGCCATGGAGGGAAGTTCAAGTGTGGTACCTCTGGGACTTCTAACAACACCCCTGAGAACTGTGTTATTCATACTCTAAGTAACCAGTCATTCTTCTGACACTGGGATTGATAAACTGGAATTGTGAAGTTGGTTTAGAATAGATTTTTTCCTTCAACCTAAATTAAAATCTAAAATTTAAAATATCCAGTGCTGAGAGGCAAAAAAAAAATGGATTCCCCAATAAGGAGAAAATAAATTTACAATTAATATTGTTCTTATTTTAAAAAGGATAAAATAAAATTCACAATGTATAGTATGTTTTGTGGATTTTACGAGTTCTCAACTTTATTTTAAGTGCAAGGGCCTTTGTCATTTGTCTTTGATACTGCAAAGGATTGCAGATATCCTTTGTGGAGCAGGGAAAAAATCTTGCAACATGTGTTCTAAGAAAGGTGTCCGTTGTCCTCACATAGTCAGCAGAAATCAGATTTCATCTGCCACAAACTTTGGTTTATTGAAGAAGTGGCAAATAATTGGTGACTGGTTAATGACAGGATTTTTTTGTTACTCTTGTTTGATAAAGGCAAGTTCAGGTAATGTGACATAAATTAGGAGATTGCACAAGCAAAGTGCTAGTACAGGAGAGGGATGGCCAGAATCCAGACTCTGCTGTGAGCAGATGAGAGGAGGCTTGGCCTGCTGAAAATTACTGTATGGGCAGTTTGACTCCGTTATGTGTAGAAGAACTAAATTCATGTTAGACTTACCATTAGTGCCTGAGCATGCAACATTACCCTTGTTTGCCCTCATATCTATTTTAAAAGCTACTGTGTTTTATATTTTACCATTTACCATATTATATCTAGAGGTAGGTAATGTACCAGAGATGAAGTAGCTAAATGAAGGGTTTTTTTGTTTTGGAAGGGTCAGTTGTGTAAAAGTTGAATTTATGAGCATTCAAAAAGAAATGAGCCTGTGGTTCCTGCATATTCTGTACTAATCACAATAACCTTCCCTTACATTATGATTTCCATCTTTCATGAAGTATAGTAATCTAGAAACAGTATGGAAGTGCCTTCATTCCTTGTTTTTGCCATTTTGTCACAGGTTCTAAAATTAAAATTCATGTGCATATACTGCAGGCTTGGATAGAATGGTTCATTGGAGTGTTTCCACTACCTTAAGGCTTTAATGAGGTCTTCCCTTAAATTAGTTTCACTCTTTTTTTTCCCCTCACATAGTGAAAGTATGAACTTCTGGTAAATTATATAGCAGCATTTGCATAATGTAAAGGTTGTTTATATTGCCTCTCTTTTGGTTATCGTGTCAAGGCTATTCAGAGGAGTCTGTTCTCTATGGCTTATATGCTTACAAAATTTTGTGCCTCAAAACTTCATTTTTCTTTTTTTTTATCATTCCTTTATTACAGACAGAGCTTTGTGGTTTTTGATGTGACATCTCTGACATGGATTTAGATTCTGTACTGCTTCGAGGTGTGTTAGTTATGCAGCCTAATTTTGCAAAATGGCTCTGTAGTTGTAGTTCCCTGGGGCTTCAGTTTAGTTGTCATCTATCATTTTAGCACTGTGATTGATTACTCTCTACTATTTAATTTATCTGCTGCAGTTTCTAGGCTTTTTCTTTAATTGGTAAACACATACTTTTCTAGACACATTTTCAAATGATGGGTGTTCCAAGTGCCCCAGAAGTCATGCAGTCATATTTTTGTCAGCTAGGAATTTAACCATTTGAGCCATTTAATGGGCTTCAATAAATATTGGCTGATCTTTTGTCTGTTACTTGGAAATTTTGAACTGGACATCTGTGTTATATTTTCCATTTTTCAATGTTATTGTATATATATTTATTCTGAAATACAAGCATATTTACCAGCTGCTTTTTTATCCACCAAAAAACATTAAAAGAAATCAACACCTTTCTTACGTGTAGGAGCCAAATGCCTGGGCTGCTGCTGTGGCAGTAGATTTTAACCACCTTTGCACAATATTAATTAGTGTATTTTGCTTGTTGGGATTTCATAAGCCAGCTTTAGTCAGTAGGGTTAACGTGCTTATCCTCTTCTGTTGTATACTGTGTTCCTGTACTTTACTATTTTTAAACAGCACCTTGAACGTGAACTTGGCTATGATTTTAAATCAGACTCTTTCAGAGTAATGTCATTTCCATTTAAAAAAGAGTTGGTTTTTGGCATGAAGTGATACAGTGTGTAAACATTGCAGCAGTTCTACACAGTTACTGAGGCAACTTTCAAGAAGCTACTACAATGAATTGATTCTATGATCCACATATCAAAGAAGTTTTAATGTCACATTTTCTTAGCTACTGCAGTTTTTATTATGGCCCTGTGTATTTTTGAATGGGGATGTTGATAATTTGTTTAGGGTTTTTTTTACTTTTAGTTACTGTCTGATATTTGTGATTAAAATCTCTCAATAAGAAGAATTATACTGTGTCATCATAATGCAGCTTTGCTGACGTTGGTAACTGCTATTGTAGTCCTGTCTCTAAATACAATCAAACAAAATTAATAGGCATCTGCAGTGTTGCATGCTTTTTAGGGGTAAATTGGCCTTCCTTTTTGTTGTGAGAGCAAGCTTTAATCAGTATTTCCCTTTTGTTCCTAATTCTTAATCTTGTTGCGCAATCCGCTTTTAAAGACTACCAGGTTAGCTTCAGATATGTACCTTAGTAATTCGTGGTAGGTCACTTCCAGACCAAATTTCCTTCGAGTCTTGGAGGTAGCCTGTTCTGTCACTGCTCTTGTTGTGACTTATGCTTTGATTAGGAAATAAGAGGATAGACTTTCTTGTCAACTCTGCTGTTTTGCATTTATGGTACATGAAGCTTAACTCAAGAAAAAGCTTATATGATACAAGTGATTATGAAACATACAGGTTAAGATGACTCCTCAGTATGGAGTTGGTGATCACTAAAGGACATTATTTGGCAGTTTTGGATCCTCTCCAAGAGTGACTTTGCTCTTCAGTGATGATTTTTTTGTTTTCTTCTTTTAAAGTTTCATACTATAAATCTTAGTTTGAAGACATATAGCCATCATAAAAATTACATTTTTATGTAAATGTAAAATTACATTTTGACAGCTTTCCTTATGTAAATGAAACTCATTCAAGAATTTATTCAGAAATGAAAAAAGATGCATCTTAAACCTGTTTACAATCATATCTATAAGTTACAACTATATTGACAGCATTTATCTGTGAAAATGGGAAGAAAATAGGAAATTCAGTTACTATCCCACGTAAAGAAAAATGTTTTGCAAAGCCATTAGCACATAAAAGTATGTTTTCTGATGTCAGTCGTCTGTGTTTATATTAATATCTGAAGTACATGAAAATGGGCACAGTAGAATTTTTCTTACCATAAACAATTTTGAAAATACAAAATGCATAAGTATGTTTGGAAAGGCATGATTCCTTGGATTAGGATTTTTGGGCAGGGGGATATTAATTAGAACAACTAGAAAGTAGGAGTGATTAAGAGTGCTCTGGAACACATCAAATGACACTGCAGTGTGCTGCTGCTATACCTTCACTTTTGCTCTGCAAGCTAAAGAGGCAAAGACGTGGTTTTGCTGTGAGAGGACCCTCTGCACGACAGCTCTAAGAGCAATATTGATTGATGTGTTTCATACTAGTGACTCCTGTGGCTGTGCTAATAAATGGAACAACAGTACTTTGAGCTGAGGGCACAAGTTTTTGAGCATGCTGTTCATAAAGCACATAACATTAGGCCATCTTCCCAGTCTCACCAGTTACAAAGCTTTAGTTAAGCTATTAAAAATGCTGAGATTCTTTTTTTCCATGGGCAATGTACTTGGGAGTTTTTCTTGTTACTGCTCAATTTCTATGACTGCTTCAGTCCCTCCAAAATCTCAGGGTTTAGAAGTGTATTTTTTATTGAAAGGTGAGATTTTCATTCGGTCGCATGGATCCAGGGGCTGAAGCTTCGAAAGATAACTCCCAAACATTTATTGCAAAGTCTGGTGATACTGTGTAAAATGCAGGATAGCCTGGAGGTCTCTGCTGGTACTGAACAGAGGTACACTTTGATCTTTCATGTAATAGGTCTCCCAATACCTTTTCATTTCTAACAGAAATAGTGCCCAGGCTGCTCTTACACCATAAGCCTATTTCACTCATCCTTATAAATTGTGATGCCAAGTAAGAACATTGGTTTTAGGAAGAAGGGTGAGAAAAAAAAGAATAAGATGTCATTCAGACTGTGGAACCTTAACTATTTTTGATGGTATTTTGCTCTTAGAAGCGTGTCTCAGTGGTCAAATCTTTAGTTTAAATGAAATTATTAACATGGACAGAGTTTATTTAAAGATCTAATTTTACTTCAGGGATAATAATTTTTAAAACTTTAAAATTCATTAAACAATTGGTTAATAAACCACTAGCTATTAAAATGTTAATTGTTTATCCTGTAGGTAACAGTGATTCCTTTTGGAGAGTTACAGCTATTGGGCAAATATGCCCAATATATAGATAGGTTTTAAAATGGGCATTACATCTAAACTTTATAATTTTGTCCTCATAGATTTCTTAAGGAGAGTAGAATCAGTATCTTTGATTTTCAAAATTTTCAAAAGATTTGTTAGTGGACATAAATGACTTGCTTAGTAGCTTTCCTTGAGTAGCTTCTCTTCCTGAGTAGCTGCTTCTTCTCTTGAGTAGCTTTCCTTTTCAAAAATGGTATGTTGGCACATAGTAACTTTCCAGGGAGGTGGGAATTCATTCTGGTGGTGAAATGGATAGTATTGTTACTGGTGTGAAAAGAATAAGTTCATACCTTCTCAATGTTGCAAAGACCTTGAAGAACTACAGAACTATGTACTCTGTTACTTATCTTACTCTTTCAGATTCTGAGATTGTTCTGAATATTGATTTGTCCAGCAGTTCAAGCTTCTCAGAAGGTGCCACTGTGTTTCAGAAATGTGTTCATTAGTACCTAATTACTTTTGATGCATGTTAAAAGAAATTGAGATTATATCTGTTAAGTAACTGTCTTTAAAAAAAATTGTCTTACTTGGTGGTTCCTAATCTTAAAAATACCTGTGTAAGGCTATGAATAAGTCCTACAAACATCAAACAGTTTTTCTTGCTGCCCTTTTTACCAATAAAAACTCCCTGCCTCCGTTATTCATTCTCCTGGGAAAAAAACAGCAGCCGTTATAAGCCTGAATAATGAGATAGGGCTAGGAAAAGGAAAGCTCTGGTATAATTGCAGTAATCTGGTACATACTGCTGTAACATACAGCCCCATATTGTTTCTGTTTCTGACTGTCCTTTCTCCTTTCATCTTTTGTTCATATTCCCATGTTTCTCCCTTTATTATTTTGTTATTGACCACTCTACCTAAGTCATGTTATCATAGAATGGTTTGGGTTGGAAGTGAACTTGAAATCATCTAGTTTCAGCTTCCCTGTCATGGACAGAGACACCGTCCCCTAGATCAGGTTGCTCTAAAGCCCTATCCAAGCTGATCTTGGAACACTTTCAGTGATGGGGCATCCCTAGCCTCTCTGGGCAATTTGTTCCAGTGCCTCACCACCCTCACAATGAAGAATCTTTGTGGCCCTCCCCTGGATTTGCTTATTACTTTTTAGTTTCCCTTCTAGAGCCACTTTGATTATAGTCTTCTGAAAAAGATCCCTCATTACCCAGTGTCACCTAATTTGTTTTCCTGTAGTTCCCATAGTTCTTGATCTTCTCCGTAATAGAGATTTCAAAAAGATAACAGTAGGGATAAAACACATCTTGCATCTGCTGGAGTGCTGTAACTAGGTTGTGACTGAGTTTGCCAAGAGGGGCTCAAGCTGGGATGGTGCCCATTTATGTGATCAGAAATGTGTCTAGACATAAAGCAATGGTTTTTATGCATACATTCCTTCCTCTTGATGCCTTTTCTTGGTCTTAAAATCAAGAGTCAAACATGGTTAGAAGTGAAAAAGGGATTTTACCTTGGTATTTATTTTAAGGATCCTTAGGTGCACTACATCTAGGTCGAATGCACCTCAATACACACCGCAATGCTCTGCCCAAAAGATCTGGTATCACATTATAGGTTTTACTAATTAGTATATCTATCATAAATTCCCCAATGAGAGGCTAGAATGAGCGCCCCCTCCCCAAGGAACCTTCCCCTGGATGGTTCTATCTTAGTTTACAAAATGTGTTCTGGAGAGGACCTTGGGGTCTGGGGCACACTGATCCCTAACTACAAAACTTCTAAAATGTTTAGTCTCCCAGCTTAACAAACAAGTCCAAGAATGTAGGCAAAAAGCACTAAGGAATACAGAAGTTGTAAAAAGGTATAAAAGGGGTTTAAAAGAAAAGGCAAAAAATCATCATGGCCTCACTCCCCATGCCCAGATGTCTTAAAGTCATGTTATAGAACAGTGAATGACCCTGAGGTTTGTACCTTTTCCTTCTGTAAATATTTGTTTCTTTAACATAAGCTTAGAGGGCTTTGGGCATCTCTTTATCCCAGTCAACAAAGTGTCTTTGTAGCTTTGCTCCTACTTTTTCTTCCTTTTCTCCCTGCTGTGGGTAAGGGACTATAATGTTACATTACTTCAGATAGAACACAGTAAATTTGCTTATAAATTATATATGAATACATTACCTTTATGCCTTGTTTTTGGTTGTTAAACTCTTAGCGTTAGCATATACTGCTTTCTCCAAATTATCTCCCTATAGCACGCAATGTCTGATCTGTTTGAAGAGCTTCTGATTTCTGCTGATTAGATGTTGTACTCAGAGCACCAAAGAAACCCATGTTTGTGTGACTTTTCTTCTTGGATGCACTTGTGCGTGCTCTCTTGCTTTCGCTCTGTTTCTCGCTTTTTTCCTGTGTTTTGCTGGAACATTATGTCCTCAGTTGTCAAATTGCTTTCTCTCAGAGAAAACTCCAAAGCTAAATTGAAAGAAATCAACCCAGAAACTCTGGCAGATGATTGATTTCTACAGTGAAACTGAATTTTGTGAGTCTTAAATGAAAAAAATGTGTATTATTAAAAAAGTACAGTATTAGGCTTGTGAAAAGGAATCTCTAATACTTGGCATATAAAAAAAGAGATATGATAAGATGATGAAGCCTTGAGGGGTTACTTGAATCATCAGCTTGTTTCTAGAGAAAAAATAAAGCTCTGTTTTATTAATCCTAATTGTCCTTTTATTTGTTGCTATATATTATATCAGGTTTACAGCATCTCTTCAGCGTTAGCTTCCCAGGAACAACATCACTAAAGTGCAGCTATCAGCCAGCTGAATTCTACAGATTCAACCTGAAAATAAATATGGATGATTGATCAAGGTATTATTTTTCAGAAACAGCACATCCACTTCTGTGTAGCATCAAGAGGAGAGTTTAAAATTGTGTACAGGGTTCAATAAACTGTTGAACAGTCTATTTACTGACTAATAAACTGTTTTTGTGAGTTAATCTATTGGTCGGTAAAAGAGAAAGAGGCAGATTATGAGTTACAGATTGTTATGAATAGCATGGTAGAAGGAAAGCAGTTAACACTAGAACTGTATGAAAGCTGTGAGTCATTGCTACTTAAAAACATCATGGCTATGAAAATGCATTCTCTAAAAAGTTGATTGAGATATGAGTAAAGGCATTTCCATGACACTGGACACCATTGTGTTGCCACACTTAATATGTGGCTTTCAGGAGGTGAATCATCATTGGCCATACATGACTGTGCAGCTTTGCCTGTTACTAGATGTATATTCTGCTTACCAAAACATTGCTTCATTAGTTTTTTATCTTAGAAGTACAATATATGTGCTGTCACAACTTCTTCAGCAGGAAGTTATGACAGGGTAGTTAGACAATTCCTGTAACAACTTGGAACTCAACGATTTAGAACCGGAGCTGTGTCAGTTGAGTTTATACTGTGGTACCACCTGCCTTACGAAAGTTATCTCAATATGGGGATTTAGAAATGCTTTTAAGGAGATAATGTTTGTATGCAAGTATTCTTAAAGTAATTGAAGTATAGTTAGGACTTCTCATGGGAACAAACCAGAGAAGCAGAAGAACCCCGGGTTTCAGTCACAGCTTTTGATGTCACAAACAATCAGACACTCGACTGATCCAAGAAAAAACCACCAAAAATAGAGAGGAGGATCAGTCAGAATGTTTCTAAATAGAAGCATTCATCAGCTGTCACGTTGCTGACTTCTAAAGTTCAGTTATCATGTTTGGACTTGGTGTGGTGCCAGTAAAAAGGATTTGCTCATTTATTTTCAAGTGATCAGAATATTTTTTAGGCCACGTGTAGAAATAGTTAGAAAATACAGTAGGCTGTTCTGAATAAGAGAATGAATTAGGTACTTGAAGTGATAATACAAAAGAGGAAGGATGAAAGTTCACATTTACTTAGATTTAAAAGGAATCTCCATAGGAACTGCATTAATTTAGGATACTTAATACACATATTACCTCTTACTTCTCTGATTGAGTGAAACTTACTTGGTCGCTTAGAATTTGATGTGACTGTACCATTGATTTATCTCACAAAGTGCAAGAAACTGAAATTAAAGAAATAAGGGTGAGCATGGTGATGTTCTTTGGTAAGTTAAGAGGTAGTAGTATATGTAAGAAAAGAAGAGGGCCAAGAATTACATTAAGGCTGTTTATTTATTTATTTACATCTGAAAGATGCAAAAAACGTGTAATGAAAAAGTTATTTGTTACTGGTGTGTTAGCTATATTGGTAAAGAAGAGAAATGACAGCTCAGAGCTAGAAGAATGAAGGTACAGGTTTGTCAAAATATTAGTGAGCTCTCTAGATACCCTGATGAAAAATTGCCACTAGTTGGTTCTCTTTTCGTTGCTTTGACCTTAGTATATTTTCTGTTGAGCTTCTGTCATTTTCATCCAAAGTATGACTAGTCATTCAGAAAGGTTTACATTTTTCTTCTAGACTCTGCCTGGTTAAAAGAAGTGGAAATATTTGGCAGTGACAAATGTCATCTGATCTGTAGGCAACAGTTACTGTAGTCTGAAATGATGTTGGATACTGCCCCAGATGTTTTCACAGTTAGGTGTCTGTGGTTTATATTGATGCTTGCTCACAGACTAAATGGTGTCAAGTGTGTTTTGGATGTGCAGATTTTGTACACTGCTAACAAACAATTCTAATTCAGTTGGGTTTTAGGGAAACTAATGATGATACATGCACATCACTCAAGTACCTTTCTGGAGAGCATACTGAAGCAGCTTGACTATGTAAGAGAGTGTATATATTTCTGTGGGTTAAGACTTGACTTTCTATTTATTTTAGAGAAATATCTTTTCCTTGGTAAGCACAATCTTTTATCCCTCTTAAGACTTTTTGATAAGAGCTTATCCACGGCTTGGTTGCCTTATCATTTTCTGATGCTGTTGGGGAAGTGGTGCTTCTCTGCTGCATGAAATTTACGGACACTTGCTCTTTTTTCCCCTGGAACAATGAGTTGCAATACAAGACCTTCCTCAGAAGAAATCTGAAGTGAATTATGTTGCTTTGGTTTTGGATGGAGTTTCATATATCAATACTGCTAATTGTTTTATCACCTTATGATAGGATCACCAATAAAATACTGTACAGTCCTTATAAAATTCACAATAGTTTACATATTTACTGGAAACTTAACACATCCTCTGCTCTGACTCACTCCCTTTCCATGATCATGTATCCCTACTGCCTTATTAAGCCATATAAATAAGGGAGTCTTCACATTAGCAGTTCTAAAAGTTACTAATTTGCAGTCACATACAGAAGTGGCATATGCTTTGAGTGGTGCTCAGTTGTACTTCTCATGTGTGGAGAAGTGTCTGGCAGATGCTGTGCTGTTAAAATAGTGGGATCTGTAGCAAGGGAGTGATCCTATGTAGGACATACCTGCTGGCACGGTGTACAGTGTACTGGAAAATATTCTGTCTGGTGGGGAAAAGTTTTGTGGGAAACATTAAAATTCTACTCACTTTTCACAAAACTCTCATTTAATATGCCAAGAGAAGTTGTTTCTCTCCTTCAGTAGAAAATAGAGCACATTTCTACTGTAGTTAATTGTTGGTGTGCAGTAGGATGTGATTCCTAGCTAGGTAAAACTTCCTAATAAAGATGAGTTCTAAAGGATCTTACTGTCTTCTGTTATATGATATGTGGGGTCTTTCCTCTGTTGTTGTTTTGGCTTTCTTTTCTTTTTCTCTCTTTCTACTGTTTCTTGGTGTTACGCATCTTAGTATTTATGTCTTTATATTTAGTGTTTATTGCATTTGAAAATGCAGGTGACTACCAAGTATTTGTTGGTAAATAAGTAATGAAGTAATGCTAAGTATGGTCTAAGTTTATGAGCCTTGAAACTTGACACATCTTGAGGATAGCTACAGAAACAGGAGACCGTGTACTTCAAGAAAGTTCTCTTTCCGTTTGTCAGTCACCACTGGAAGGTGGGCAGTTGCCAAAGCTGTCACACCCAGAGCAGGAAGTCAGCTAACTGGTGTAGTCTGTTTGTGTTTAGCTGTGCGCTCCTACCCCACGCAGGTGATTTGTGTTCTGGATGTGCGTTTTCTCTAATGCATGCAGTGAACAGCCCTTGCCAGCAGGACAAGCAACCAGTTCACCCCCAGGTCACAGTAATGCTACTTTTCAAACCTGCAGCTGTTTTACCTAAGGAAAGCCCAATAGATGGCCCTTCCCCAGAGACTGAGCCTATCCAATTCAAAGCACAGTGTGATGCCTTTGAAATGTAATTGCTAAAATGCCACCCATTTATTCCAGTAGAGCTGGAAGATACACAGGTAAATTTTTTAGCTTTTTAATTAAAGATGCATATCTGAAATAACCTAGCAAAGGCATTTGCCTAATTAACTCCCTGTAGTTCACCATTCAGTCAGTTGCTGACAATTAGTAAATATTTGGTTTCTTTATGCCTTACACCTCTATGTGAATGATTTAGATATTTATAGTTATGGAAGAAAAGATCAATTAATTTCCATGTCTTCGAGGATATCTGTTAGGACTTTTCAGGTCATAGTACAGCTTAAGCAAACACATGGGTATGTGAAACTGAATTTTCTCCCAATGTGATGTTTTAGCTGCTATGAGAATCAAAAAAACTACCATTTTTTTCCCATACAAAGGAGTTAAATTCTGTGATTTTGTGGTCTTCTGCAAGTGACAAAGTTGTGGGTTTATTTTTTAAATTTACAAGTATGTTTTTAAAAGTCTATTTTTGTAGGGCATGTTCAGAATCTCTTGAAATTGCAGTACATAAGAGGGAGTGAATGATGGTCTTTAATAGGAGTGGCTATAATATGTAATAACCCTATATCAAAAGTCACTATGTTGATCAGTTGTATTCTGAACTGTCTGTGATTATCCCAGTTTCAGTGGGGGTAACAGGCTGCTGTGAAAATGATCAATTCTTGTTGTCTGCAGTGTTATTTTCCATTCCACAGTAAAAGTTAAATTCACTCTTTAGACCTAAATTAATATTTTATGTCAAAGCTTGAGGAGGAAAGAAAGGGCTTGGGGGGGGAAAGTGGTGAAGTTCATATGTATAATGGAAAGCTGCACTAAAAAACACATTTTGGTTAATGCTGGTTCCCATGGTTACTTGCAAATAATTATGCAGTTTTGAAAACACAAAACTCTTTTTGCAGTCTTACTTCCAGGCAGATGCGTGTCCAGCAGTTAGTTATAATTAGCTATATAAGAAGTAAATTGTTAGCCTTGATCTTTGAAATTCATCTTAGATTACATATGTTGCACCTCTACACACTGCATTTGTATTGGCTTCACTAAGTTTGATTTCTGTGTTAGGCAATTCTGTCTGGCTTGAATAATCTTCTCAGGTCACTATCATAGTTTGTTAATACCTCCACAACTTTTACAGTAGGCTATGAAAGTCTTTAAAGAAAAGTTACTCTTTTCTAAAACAGAATTTATTCTACATGTAAGAGTTCTGGTCTTTTCTCTTAGGGCTTTTTTTTTATGTGTACCTAATTTTATTAAAACCATTCCAGTCAGGGAAACCACAGTGATGAAAATGCATCTTTCCATGAAGCTTGGTCATAAGAGACCACTGTTCTTTTGCACTTCATTCATAACAAAGAAAAGTTTATCTTATTAATAATAGTAGTAATACGAATATTATATTTGTAATACCACATTAGCATTATGTGAGAAATAAACAAATTAGGCTGAACCACTCAGGTTTTTCTAAATTAACAAGCATGCTTCCAGTTTTGCCTGTGTAGGTTCCCTACATTGCCTGTCTTGGAGCTGCACAGTTCGTGTCATTGCAGAATTAGGAAAGCACAGCAGATAGCTTAGAGCTTACACTGATCACAATTCTGAACTTCGGTAGTGAAAAGATTTTGATACTTGTGTATGAAGAATTTTCAGATGATTCTTGCTGTTTAGATATGTGGGAAATCTTTCCATGTTTGCAGCATTATTTTTATGATTTGTCAGAAATAGGCATAACAAGAGATGTCATCTCACATCAGCTATACTGGTTTCCTGTTTTGTCTTTCTTGTCATTTTTCAACAGTTTTTTGGTGTTGGAACAATGAATCACAATTTTTGTAATGAATATGTGATAACATATTCTATTTAACTTTTTAATGTAGTTTTATTTCTAAAGTATGATCAACACACAATTTCTAATTAGATTAACTGCTCTTTTCTCTTTCAGCTTAACACAGAGATCTGGAATACAGTAATTGATTGCATAGCACTTTGATTATTATATCTTCTGATTCGAAGTCTTAGCATCATAGTTTCTCATTACCATGAGTTCTGATGGTGTTTTCAGGATAATGATAAAACAATGAGGATGAGAAAACACTACTTGGTCACAATATTTGTTCCTCATTTTGCACAGGGAGGGAGGCTGGTAGCATATCAGCAGGTGTCTGGCAGAGGAAGCAAGAGAAACATTTTGATTGCCTCCAAAGCCTTAGAATCACATAATCATTCATTTTGGAAGGAACCTTGAGAGGTCTTCCAGCCTGGCTTCCTGCTCAAAGCAGGATCAACATTTGAGTTGAGACCAGATTGCTTGGCACTTTCTCCAGGCAAGTCTTGAAAGCCTCCAAGAACGGAGTTTCTGCAACCCCTTTGGGCAAACTGCTTAATTATCCTGTTGTGGAAACGTTTTTTTTTCATGTTCAGTTTGAACCTCCAAGTTTCAATTTATCATTTTCTCTTGTTCTCCCACTCTATGTATACATAAAAGTCATTGTGATTCATAAATACAACTTGCTTAAGTTAGTATTACATGCAATTGGAGTAACAGAACAGTTTGTCATGTCATGTTTTCACCTGAATTCGTAAACAAAAAGTATAAATTGAAGTGTATTATGTATAAAATTAAAACCAGCTTTTAAGGCAAAATCCAGGAATTTTCTCATTATAAAACTTTCAAGGATGGTATTTTAATGTTAAATTTTCTATACTTAATTTTCAAATCTCTTGTTCTAGGCCAGTTTTATCAAGGTCAGTATAATTTCACAAATACATGCTTTTTCCATCTCCAGTGGAAGAGTTCTCTTGCTAAATGTGCACAAACAGATTCTCAGAATGATGCTTCTCTTATGACTTTTCAGAGCTGCTGCTTTATGAGATCACAACATCTGGGCTGTGTAAGAAAAATATATTTGGATTTGCTATGCAAGCAAAATTAAACTTCTTTATCACCAATAGATAGATCTTTTATCCTTTGTCAGTCTGGAAAGCTTCCAGTCTGAAACACTGGAGAAACAGATGTAAAGCTTATCTGGATTCTAGTCATATTAGTGAACCTGAAAGGGGATTATAGGCATTGCTATCCTGTCAGTTCTTCAAGTAGGGAATAATAGGAGTGACCACACAGCTATGTAGCATGAGTTTGAGGGGGATATGCCATACTTTCTTCACCAAAAGTCATCATTTTTCGTGTGTTTTTGTTACTAGAAGTAGCTAGTTCCTTACTAAGTCTTAAATTCAAAAAAATGAATAAGGTAGTTTCCTAAGAAATATTCACTTTCCCTATTCTGTCTTTATTTTTCTACATCAGTCTACTCCTCTTCACACCAAATTTTCATTTAGGAGTCTATTCCCTTTTAAGTGTTCACTTAATGGGCTTACCCATTTTTCCTTTTTTGGAGTTCTATCTTACTTCTATGCTCAGTGTTTTCTTCTTCCATCCTATCTTGGTTCCAATTTCTTACTGCCACTTCACCTCTCCAGTCACATTTCAGCTACAACATGAGACAGCAGCTTACCCATTTTGCCCCTAAAGATCTTATGAGCCTCATTTTTCCTGAGTGTAAAAATTAACTTGCAGAATTCCACAGAGCTCACTCAGAAAAGTAGCGGGGTATGGAAGGCTGAAACTCCCAAACCCAGTTTGGGTATATGAAAATTAGACTACAGTAGACAACAGAACCATACTCCAGAATCCTCCGTGTGTTGATTGACAACTTGTTTTCAAACTGAGGCTGAAATGAAAATGAGCTTGTCACCTCAGTTCCCTTGTAAAAGCTACTGCATGTTTAAAGCACAGACTTCGTTCAGCTAACCAGTTGGTCCATTGTAAATACTTAATGTTCATTCTGTATGTAATTTGTTGCTGTTTTTACCTTGGAAACAAGAGTATTCCACTGTGGTTGGTTTCCCCCAAGTTTTTCAGTGGAACATAATTCCTGTTTTACATGTATCAGGAAGGCCCGAGCAAGGTGGCAACTCTCTTTTTCTAGTTTGCAGTCTAAAACCAGTTCAGGTTAAAAAGATTCCTGAAGAAACACAGTATTCTTTGATTAAGTGCCTGTGATTTGTTATGGAGATGTTTGGATTGAAATTATACATGGACAAATTAAATGTTTACAGTGAGCTAATGGGTGACAAATAAATACATTTTTAATGGCTTGGAAAACATAGCCTTCAGCATATTATCCATGTGTCTGAATAAATGAAATAATCTGATGCAGTGACTACTTCAGGTGAGAAAACACATGGAGCAGTCTCCAAAATAATCTGAAAACATGAGTTCAGTATTGTCTAAAAATAGTGCAAGTGAAATCTGTGCTGTCATAACTTATTTCATTGTGAGTTAGTGTTGTTCTTCATATATGAGTAGCAGGAAAGGAGAATGGAAGGTTAGTGAATATATAATGAGTATGAAAAGGTCACCAGTACAGACAAGAAACTAATTTTTTTTCAAAATTAGTGTTGTTGGATTTTTAAATATCCGTCCAGAATTTTGCAATTACATTAGAAAAAGGAGACTCTGGGCCTGGGTCGAACATGTCATCACGGACTGCATTATCAAGTAATGTTCTACAAATGATTCGAAGTTTTACAATTTCATCATATTACACTGTTTCATTATTCATTTTGTATCCGCCAAGTAATGCAAGGACAACTGTGCTTTTAACATAGGAAACAAAACACATTTTCAGTCCTGTGCAAAAAATAAAAGAAAGTTTTCATATACCTACATTTGCAAAAAGATTAAATTTGGGTTGTTAGTTGTGGTTGTCAACTACCTATATGGTCTTTCTCCCACTGAGATATGTTTATATAAAATTATGGCTGAAGTGTTGGGGTGGGGAGGAGAGACAGAGAGAGGAGTTATTGCACATTTATTTTTCTTTTATGAAAATATGTATGTGTATATTAAATTATGCATCTGTATCTTTACATCTGTGTATATGGATACATGCAAATTCCTGTCCATGAGAATGAATACTTGCTCCAGTTTTTATGTTAAAATTCTAAATTAATAAGCTACAGTTAGGCAATGGTGACAATACTGAAAGAAGTAGTTCTGCATGTTTAATCACCACAAATCAGAGTGGCAAATAATGGAATGCAAATAATTTAACATGAAAAAGGGTCCAGAAAAGTTTTCATGTAATTTTCATGCAATTAATTAAATCTCATTATAATGTGGTTGTCCAGGACAGAGTTAATTTTTCGGCAGTAGCTGGGAGGGAGTGTGACTGAAGGGGTGCGACTTGGAGGTTTTTCTGTACCACCTCACCTCATTGCCAGGGGTAGGAGTAAGGGACTCTTGCTTCTGAGGAGAAGGGTGTTTTTTCCAGTGAGAGAAAATGTGGTGGGGATGAGCTGGTCGTATTGTGGAGGGCTTTCTGTGTAAATAGTTTCCTTGTGTTATACCTTTTGTCATTAATACTGTTGCTGTTACTAGTTTGCTTATCTCATTGCTGTTTCCAGCAAATTGTTCGTCTCAACTCGTGATCTATGCCTTTTGTGCTTCCAGTTGGATGGGAAAGGGGAGTAGCAGCATGGTTTTTTCTGGACTACTAAATTGGAGAATACCATTCGTAAACCACAACAGTAGTATGATTTTAAATGCATTGTAGATAGCCCCACATATTGGCAGACTGAAAACTACAGGTTTTAAATCAAACATTGGAAAATATAAATTCCTAGTAATAAATAAGCCTTTCCGTTGTCCTCAGAATATGCAATTTTACTTGCATGATCATATCATAAAATAACTGAGGCAGAAGGTTCCAGAATAAAAGCGAAATGCAGAATGCTCAGGGAAGCAGCAGGTACTCATACTTTTATTTCATCCTCATTATTTAGTGGTATATTCACATGTTCTAATCACATCTTTCTCTGAGACGGGTTTACTACTGTTTTTATCTGGGCTTTTCTGTGACACTTAACATTATTATCTAGTGAGGGCACTTGGATACTAAGAAACTTGCATCATGCATGTGAAAAGAGGAAAGGGTTTTAGTTCCATTTTACGAAGGGGTCAGTAAGGCACATAATGCACAAGAAGTGTCCATTCACTTTGTGTGTCCAATTAGCACAAGACCTTTAACATCCTGATTATTTCAGAATGCTGCTTTTTTGCTTTAAGAACCTCCCTTGGAGGGGCTTAAAATTGAAAGGAGGCAAGACACGCTGTTAGCAGATTTCATAGTTATTTATGGAAAGCGGAAAAGTGCTGAGAAAAGTTCAAAGCCAGATCCTGGTGCGGGAGCGCTTCTCTATAGCACTGCTCTTTGCTTCTATTTCCACAACTGCTTTTCTCTGGATTTCATCTGCCTGTAATGGTTCCTGTCTTGACACACAGAGTCTTCTCTGAATTCTTCATGCTAGCTTGCCACATGCTTGTGTGCTCTTTTCTATACTGTATCTGTCTGCTCCTTCATGCTTCTGTCCCAAGTCACTTCTGCCTTCTGTCTCTTCACTCCGTCTTCTGACTCACATTTCTCCTTAGGCTATTGGGCTGGCCTCGAGTTTCCATCCCTTCTCCCTGTCTATCCAAGTCTCCGTGCCCAGTGTTGGTCCCAGGGCATACAGACCTCTACATGCTGACCAGCCATCCCCATAGAAGATGATTCATATCTTCATCTATTCCTTCCTGTGTGACTGAAAGCCAGTCAAGTCTGTGTCTTTCATACTTTTTCATACTGTCTGGTTGCCTCTACGGCTTCATAAGAAAAGGTGCTTCTTTTATTCTGAATTTCTGTGTGTAGCACTATTCCTATATTTCCTCCTGCTCTACAGTATAAATCTTTGATTCTTCCAGTTCTTAGCTGGAACAAGTTGATTGCAGATGGAAATCTGGTTGATAGGGATGTAGCTGCTGATACTTTGTCTCTATTGCATGTAGACGAATCAAGGACTTTTTTTCTTAAGGCGTGTTGATTAGATGGATTTAGACGCTTCACAGAAATCAACACATTTCTGGAGCCAGGCTGAGCCTTCTGCCAGACTGGAAACAGGGGGAGAAGTAAAACTTCTTCAAAGATTCATGAGATTTCTTTTTTTCTCAATATTTCTCTTCCCCCTAGCATTATATTTTTAATCAATTTGAAGAAGATACCCAGTGTCTGAATTTCAGTGGTCATCAGTTTTGGCACAGTAAACAGACTCAGAAAATAATCAGAACTATTGACAGCTCATAAGGATAGGTCGGTGGTTTTTGCCTATCACATAGTGCTTAAAATCATTTCATGTATATTGCTCCATATGACAAAATTCATACGCTATAGATTGAAGATAGATATCTATTACAGTAAACTGCTAAATTTACTTCTTAAAATTGTTATATAAATCATACGTATTCAGCTGGAGGACAAAGCAAGAAAAAAATTCAATTATAGGGTCTAATAGAGGATTGTGTTGAGGTTTGACTGCCATGAGAGGATAATGAAGTATTTTTTAGACTGTCAATGAGTCACTGTTTACTTCTGTTGAAAAACTTAAGCCTTTTTTAATAAACTGACTTAATATTGTACCATCTTCCTTTCTCAAGAAATCTAGTTAGTATGTGTTTACAGCAAGCTGTTTTGCTTTTTTGATTGTTAGAACCTTGGAAAATATCAAGGTCAAACATAGAATTGCAAATTAATGCAAAAATGTATTTAATATACTGATAGATGATCTACTCAAATGTTCCTATTTTTACACTTACAGTTTTTTAATTGTAAAAGAGAGGAGTGAATTTAATGAGCTGTAAATGATTTCTTAGTGTTACTAGTTGGAGTTGGAACACTTTACTTGGGTGATATTCAGGCTTGCTCACAGAACTCTGCCAATATAGACTGGGAAAAAAAAGTACCAACCAAGCTAATATTTAACACTTCCAGTCCAGCTGGACTTCACGTCCAGCTCAAGAGACAGTACCATTCACTGAACATCATAGGAGTATTGAAGGAAATGAAGAGAACAAGTGAAGAGTAGTTTAATACAGTGGCTAATTTAAATAAGGCTGAATTTAAAAAAAACAATTTTTTAAAGTTAGATACTAGGTCTAACATGTTTCTCTAAGAAAAAAGGTATTTTTTTTCCTCTTTGTTCTCTAAATCTCTTTTTGAAAATCCACCATTCTGTAGAATAATGTTGTAGAAGGCTTTCTCTCTCTTTGCCCCCTGCCAACCCCCTCCCAACCTCCCTCCCATGTTTTGATTAAAAATGTGTGTTCTATTGAAGTGTAAGTGTTTGGGTCCATGTCTGTGACTTTTTTCTCCTTTCCATATTTGAAGATACAAGTTAAATAAAATGTATAGTTAATTATTTGGTGTCTCAAGAAAATCCTATTATCGTGTCTGTATAAAAAGTGTAAATTATGAATCTGTGGCAGTACCAAGACATTTTCCTTTGTTAATTTTTAAACATAAACAACAATATTGGTTAGAAGGTTACTTGCAATATGTTATCCTGCAGTGGTAATTGCATTGAAGACTTGGACAGTATAATGTCAAAGGAGCTATGTGAGTAAGTGTAAACAGAAATTAGCTTGGGGTTGATTTAGCAAAAATTATTTTTGCTGTGTACTGACTTAAATCCTTCTAGCAGTGCAAAGGCTGGATGTAGGATGGTGGGAAGTGAAAAAACTGCTGATCCATGTATTACAGAACAGTGCGAGGTTAGAAGTTAAGAGACTCAGTATCAGAGTTTCAACAAAGCTGACAACATTTTGCTCCATTTATTGGCCACTCCTCCTCTCTTTTGTACTCAGATTCTTGGGGGAAAAAAATGAAATGTTGTGAGCTGTTTGACTTGTCAAAAGAATTGTAATGAATGAAAACCTACAACTTGATTTAGCAATTTGCTGTGGTGATCTTAGGTTATCATTGATTATGGGCTCTGAAACCAAGGAAAATGAACAGCTCCAAAATGATCCGAACAGTTGATCAGTGCAGTGCTTTCATTTTCACCTCATATTTTCTTTTAAACCCTACATCCTGTGTGCTGTATGTGATAATGAAGCTGGGAGGGAGAACTGTGTGAGAGCATCCTCATAATGAGTGTCTCAAAGTATGGACAGTCCCCCAGCCAGCAGACAGATGAGGCTGGGCTGTCAGTCAAGACACAGTTTTAAGGTAGAGACAGGATAATTTCAGACAAGATGGAGAACAAAATCGCTCGGGCACAGGTCAGATGCCTTTTCCTTCTTCCCCTAGAAATAATACACAATTTCAGTTTCTGGGCACACTTTGTCATCCCATCACTCTCCTTCTCTCACTCTTGTGAGTGACTTCTCCCATACAGCCTTCTATGCCATTTCAGTAGGGGAAGCTGCACAAAAGAAATAATCTTATCCTGCCATGAACTTAAACAACTGTGGAGGAAACGTCTAGTCAGTCTGTGCATCACTGCAGATGGATGAATTATAGCAGAGGTCTGTCTTCACAAGTACTGTCGGCCTGTGGTTTCTGTCATTAACCAAGGTAGTCAGCAAAAATCTAAAGGTAATTCTTTTGGACTGCTTCTGGTCATGGTTATGTTGGATAGATCTGTTAGCTGGATAGATTTGTGGCTATCGAAGTTATGGAAGATGCCTGGCCCTTCTTGACTTCCACATACATGATTCTCATAATGCATATTCATTCCTACCACTAGCTAGGAAAATACAGCTGCCAAACTCAGTGCTTTGAGATGTATCTAGTTTTGATTGTCCACTGTAAGATATTTTAATTCAACCTGCTGTCCAGATAAAGGAACTGTGCTCAGTAGTTGCTGGGGCAACAAAAAATGCATTGGAAGCACCATCAAAGAAAAATAAGTGCTTACTGGGCATTAAAGTTGAATTTCAAGCTAACTGCTGGTAATTTTGTTTTCAAATGACACCTTTTTTGGTGACCTGGGGCTAATAAATTTCTCTTCTCCCCCTTCTTGTTATTCTATCATTTCTAACATGAAATGTGAAGTATGTTTGTTAGGAAACCAGTGTGGTCATTGCTTTGAAAGGATGGTGCTGACAGTGTAGCTGCTTATAAACTATTTGTGTTGCTTTGCCCAGAATTTGAACAAGCGAGCCACTGAAGCAGAAAAAGCACAGCCAGTGTTGTCAAATATTATTGGTGCAATGTGCCTTTATATGTGCCTGGTTGAGCATCATCAAATGGTATTTGACGTGGTTCTTTCCCAAGGCCATAACTTGCTGCATGCAGCAGACTCTCAGTTAAATAATTTTTATATTTTGTATTTATACACACACATACATACATGCGTTTATAATCCATCATGGTGATTTGCATGAATTTGTAAAATATTCCTCCACCTACCCTACTTAATTTTTTCATTTTATATTAATAAGCCACTTTGAAAAAATCATTCACAAAATAGTATTCTTGAGTTAAATGAGTCTCAATGCATCTAACTATGATATACAGCAGTCAAAAATGTTTTCTGCAGTAGTAAAAAAGGCCTAAAACTAGCGATTTAGCAGCTGTTAAATTATACAAGATTGGAATTCTTTTTTTTCAATTATTTCTTGGATAAAATCTTTCAGACCTGTAAGTTTTTCGTTTGGTTTGGTTTTTGTGGGGCTTTTTGGGTTTTTTGATGAAGCACTGAACTCTTTCTGTTAGCTATAATTATGAGGAAATATAAACAGCGTTTGCTGTTCCTGCCCTCAACGCAAATCCAGCTCCGTTATGTAACATCATGTACACAGAAATCATGGGGAAATGCCACAGTGCAGCTAAGCAGCATTATTTTTGAACAAGTTGATGCTTTAACAGCATTTTAAAATATTTTTATTTCTTTCCTTCCTTGTTGGGATTCTTCTTTTGAATATTCCTTTTATAATTCAAAAAACCAGCATTTCAGGGCATTAGTAATTTAGATGCCTTAGGCAAATTTAAAATGAAATGAATGTTTGCTTCTCGTATTTTACTTACTGCACAAGTCTCCTAAACCAATGAATGATGTAAAGAATAGATGTCAGCACTGAGAACAGACATCTGGTATAGGTAAGACAGAATCACCATGTATTTCTATTGTAGCTGAATTTCAACTAGCCTGGACTAAATAATAGTGGCATCTTTTCTGCATGCAGGTTTTATTTTTGTGTTCACTTTAGATGGAGACAAAAAACACCTGCCAATCCATACTGAAACGTTAGTGTTTCATTGATTGCTGCCTGCAGGAACTATCCCAGTAATGACTGTGTAACAACTTGGGGGTGAAAATGATCTCTCTGTCTAGACTTGTGGGGGATAACTCCCTACAGAGAAGGACAAAGTGGTCAAAGCCTTGCTGCTACTTTGCCCTGGACTTGTCTTTTCAGTAAGATTTTGTTCACCATACCTCCTGCTTGCTGCTAGAAGCAAACATGGGTTTTTTTAGCCTTGGCTTATGAAATTACGGTTTTATTAAATCCTCTGCATTATGTTGTTAACTTGGTAAGAAAAATCTCTGCATTAACTTTTATATCAGATAATAACCTAAACTATTTTGTGTTAATTCTTCCCAAATCAAATTCCAAGGAAGGATATATCGTAATCAATTTTTTTACAAGCTGGAAATTAAGTTTAGTGAGGACATCTTGTCAGACTATTTCGGATTAATCACCTTGTCACCTGTTAGCTCAACTGAATTACAAGTTGGTAATCATAAGTGCGCCATTACTATGTAATATGTTGCAAATTTAGTGATTTCTATTTCCAAGTAGTTTCAGGAACACTGCTGCTTGAGTTTTCTTCTTAATTTAGTCAAAATAATTTGTTGTTTCAGCATTCCTTATCTTCCCTTGAAGTGTGAAAGAGGTGAAAGAGGGAGAGAGAAGACAAGACTGGGGGAGAGAGGGAAAAGTACATGCAGACAAACTGTTCATGAGCTGTCGTCACATGTACCGAATAAACCAACTGGATCAGAAGCAAGAGGAGAAACCTTCAATCTTTTCCAGTAATAAAAATACTGGAACATTAGTCCTAGCATTATTTAATTAGTTTTCAGACACAAACTTAGTGTTCTTTTGAAAACATTTTATATCCTGGTAAGTATTGAAATAGAAATAATTATTCTCTAGTTTGAGTTTACTATGGTTCAATACTGTTCAAAGGGAGCACATACAAACCCTGCCACTGCTCAAGTTTTATCTACAGTGTGTGTCTCAAGATGAGGAAATGCATTATCCATTCCAGAAGATACCAGGGTTTCCAGGTTTCCTTTATTCTAAGGAAAATGGCTGTTTTCAACTCTTATTTTAACAGAAAATCAGGCTTTCTAAATACCTCCTCTTAAACAAAGTTACTCTTCCTTTCCAGGGGATATATGTTTTGTTTTCATGATTTAACCTTTCTAACTTCTAAAATTGACTGGTTCACATTAAATTCAAGCTTCAAAATTGTGCTTATTTTATTTGGGCTTTGAAAATAGTAAATATGTTTCCACTGGACATGTTCTGTTACTGTTTTTGGAAGTGTTCACTCACACATGAGAATTTACATAGTTTTTATAAGTTACCACAGTGTCCATAATTCCTATGAAACTGTATTTTCAAGAAAGTATGGCATTATTTTATTAGTTTTAAATTTTTCTCCCTACTTCATTTCTCCTTTCATCTGCCTGCCTTCAAATCATTATGGCTGTGTCTTTACCAAGATATGGTTTAATTTCCTTTGTTTTCTAATTACTTCAGGGTCAGGCATTCTTAGTGAGATGTTCAGAAAATGCAGTGATGTGTCATATATTACTTCTGAGGGTTTAAAGGAGCTTGACTGTCAGCAAACACTGAACATTGTTCTATGATAAATAGCAATTCTTTTACATGAGCTAAGTGGTGGTAACAGTCCTCAGTTGAGAATGTCATGGATGTAGCACATTTGTTATCATCCAGGTGGAGAACTGCAGCTTGTCAGTGTATCTTCTTAAAATCTTCTTAAAGATTTTGTAATTCTGTTAAATTCTTCTGTTCTTTCCTAAGCTAATATGCATTTTTCATAGATGGATCTGATTTAAGAAAAATAAGACATTTCATGATCTCAGAACTGACGACTTTGCTCATGCAATTTCAGAGTGTGTGAGCAGCACACTAAACAAGATATTCTGGAGAACAAATTTGAATTGGTCTACTATATTAGTATTGATTTTTTTGTCCTTTCAAGCTTCCCTGAATAAATGTGGAAGTAACTGCATGAAGCACAAACCAGAAGTCACTGTCAGTGTAAGTGCACTACTTAGCAGTGGTCTGCTTATGTTTAGCACTTGTTTGATATCCAGACAGCAATAAATTAAATCAGGATAAGCATTCAGTCCAGCACAAAGCACAATCTTCAGCAAAAGCCATTTATTTCAGGCTGTCAGATATGACCAGAGTATTGAAAATTGCTTGCTCTAACAGTATAAACATTTTTTCTTTAATTTCATGAAAACAGTTCACCTTAGATGACATGTAATGGAAATTTTTCTTCAACCTCTTTCAAATATTGCCTCCCATCCAAATCCTTGTGCATTAACTGAAAATTGAAAATTTGTCAAAAGCCCTTAACATCATTGCAAATGTGCTATTTTGAGACTTAAAGAAAAACTATGGAGGTGATTTTTTTTTTATTCTCTAGAAAAAAAAAAGCGTAAGTGTGTGATTTTCAAATCTGGAAAATACTTGTAGTCTTGCCCTTGTAAGTCCATAGAAATCTTAATTAACCACTCAGCCAGTACTTCATTATTTTTAATAGAGATGTTATAATTAACATAGTAAATAATTTTTTGTGTCTGAAAAAAAAGTTTGGAACTACTCATTTTTTTCTAATTTAATTTCATTCATCAAATTTGCTATGATTATAGAATACCTTTTATGAAATACATTACAGAAATACACCATAAATGTAGAAACACATTAAAGAGGAATTAACTTTTACATTTGTTTCTCTAATGATTAACAGATGATTCCATCACTCATATTTTTGAGTTCCTAATTCTCCTCATGAATTTTGGAATTGTGTTGGGAGTCTGCAAGTACCAAGGAAATACCTCTGTTACAGGAAGTTGTTCTGGACTAAGTGGATTCAGAATCCACTTGTTCTGGAAGTAAATCTAGTTTGTTACCTGCCTCACAATCAATGCTGCATCCAGTAATGGACTAAAAAGGGGAACCAGGATAAACAACTGTAAGAAGAGGTGGCAAGAGAAAGGGTTAAAGGCAGTCAGATTTTATAGCGCTAAATCTTTTTAATTTGGAAATACTTCTTAATGTACCTTGTACTTCTTGTGTGAGGATCAGACTTAGAAGTTTCTTGGGGAGAAAAATTAAGAGCCTGAAGAGAAAATAGCCCCACAGAATATTGAAATTTTACTGTATGGACAGTAGGTGGATTTGTAAAGAGACTAAGAGCAAGTTGACTCATAAAATCCTCTATCAATTAATCATTTAAAGATATTTAAATCCTGAAACATGTATAAGCACTAAATTCCAGCATCTTACCAAAATCATTAATTTAGCAGCTTTGCTTAGGTTAAGCCTGTTTTTGATGAACTGATTTAATATTTCAGTACATATATTTATAGCCATATTGCTCAGGCTACCCATTCAAATTTAAAATGATTTTTGTTTTCCAGACTTAAAAATCAAATACTAATGGAACTGTCCATAAAGTTACGATAGAAACACTAGATAGTCACTAATAAAGGATTTGGGGGACTCATATTAAGGAGTGAGACACTCTTCAGTTGAGTTGAACTATAGGAAATTGCTCTGATTTAAATTTTTTTATACTTTTATTTTCTCATGTATTGCATACCATAAAATACCACTTAAATGGTAATTAAACAGTAAGACAGTGACTAAAGGAGTTTGAAACATTTCTGATGGAAAACAACAATCTAGCATTTAACATGAAGCAAATGCAAAGCTGGCAGAAAATTGTCTGAAAGAATCCATGGCCATTTTAAGCATGTGATGACATTCACCTTTATTACTTTTGTAAATTATATTCTGTTTCACGATAAGAGGTGGGGGAAGGTCTAAGGCTGCAACTTTTGGTAGTTAAAAGAAGATTATATTAGTTTGAGTCCAAAAGTTGGTCTGCCCTATATTTTTTCAGGAAGTTCAGATGAAATTGTGCTATACCAAAAATCACAATTCTGAAGAGAACTGAGTCTGTCAGAGCCACATAAAGCTGCTTCTCTTTTTCTCATTATTCAAGGGCAAAAGTTGGACTGTTCATGACTTTCTGCTGTTAGATTTGAACAAAATATTACATATGGTGGAAAAGGTGCTTTCTAATAAACTGCTGTTACCCACAATACTTCAGCAGTCTTCCTGTGACTGATACTGAGAGTGCTCTGTGTGTATCTTTCACGCTGTAAAATCCGTTTGGAGCGGAGATCTTTCTCTGTTTGTCCTTGTGCTTTCCTTTTGAAGTGAGCAACAGATGAGTGTGATGCTCAGCTCTCATTAAACATGATTCTCCTTTATTTACTTCGAACCCCCACTACTAAAAGGTTGAAGTCACACGCAGCAAGCTAGTTTTTGAAGTTTGCACTTTGGTGTGTTGATAACTAAATAACAGATCACCTGTTGGGAGACTTTGATTGCCTGTCAAGGCCAATCAGGAGTCACTGGCAGAGAAAACACTTATTCCAGCAAAGTGTTCCTACTGTAGATATAGTCAAGTAATCACAAAGATCCTCTGAGATGAAAAGAGCCTCCATGCAGGGTACTGTATTTGTTAGTAGGCATGGAGAGAGTGCTTTTTCTATGACTCTTCTACCATTCTGGGTCTGCCTTACTCAAAGGATAAAAGTGGACTTCATCTTATTCTTGGTCTTACTCAGTTGATGGCAGGGCAAAAAATGCATTTTTAAGTCATGTCTGCCGATAAAATAATGGTGATACTTTAAGGAATGATCAGAAATAGGCAGTAAACATCTTGCCTTCATTGTAAGCAAAGCAAAAAGGTCATGGGCAGAGTGAACGTAGAAGGAAGTCACTGCTGGCAGTTTTCTTCAATAAGCATTGAAAACTAAGGTAGGTGACCTTTGAGTGGAGAATATTTGCATTTTGGAGCTCCAACCAAGGCTCCAGATTGGAGGCTTACCATTTATTTCTCCAAGGTCACAGAAATACAGAATTCTTTTCTTTCTAACCTATGAACAGGTAAGTTTTCTCCTGAATGAAAATTATTTCTTTGTGATCTTTGTTCTTTACGGAAATTAAAAGCAAAGGTGAATTAAGTTTCTTATGATGATACTGTACATTCTTTTTGTTCTGAGCCTGCTATAAAACCAGCATTCTGCTTTCATCAGAAATTCAGCAGTTGGGCTGAATTTTAGTTCAGCTACTGCTTAATGAAATTTGATTACAATTGTATAGGAAGCAAAGCACTCATGAAGGATCAAGTGTCAACTTGTTCAAACACTGTAGAAACTTGAAACAAAAAATGCTGTCCCTATCTGAAATAATTTCATGGTGGAGTGCGTGTTCCAGACAAACACTGTATTAAGTCTTTCAGGAAGGTGTAGGGAGACAGTGAAGTGACCCCTCCATGATGGTTCCAGATTACAGGTAGCATCATGAAAGGGAGGATGTATTCACTTCTGCCACAGTGTTGTTGCAACACTTTGTAAAGTCATGGGCAGAAAAATTAGACATCATTATGGATCAGTCCTGGCTTACTGGCAATTTTGGCAGCCCACACTCTGCTGCTAGTGTGGATTTGTAATGTCATGATCTAGACACAAATAAATACCAAATAGCAGAATTTGGGTGCTTTTTTGCCAATGTCTTAATTATTTTATTGTTAGTTTAGGCCACAGATAATCAATCAAAGCTTAGTTACAGTTTTTTCTACAGGACTGCTGCAGTGTGGAAAAGTTACGTATGATTACTGAAATCTACCTTTTGCATTAAAAAAGCAGCAAGTACAAGAAAGCTGCCATTGCCTTCAGCAATTATTTGTTTGAACTGTCCAGGTGAAAAATTGCCCAGAGGTTTAATGGATGTATTTGCAGATTATGGCAGCCTAAAGGTGAAGGTGTGAGGTAGAATGTCTTAGACTTTGTCACTATTCCAATACCTCTTTGCTGCTGAAGACAGTTTCTTTCCTTGGTCCGAAGATAGATGAAGTGGAAAAATCTATAAAGTATTCTCTATGACAGTGTGACTTCTCATTAAAGGGCAGTGGTGGTAGCAAACCATTTTTGAGTGCATAAACTCTACACTGCACTCTACAATGTTAGAATGCAAAAAAGGAAGAATATGTGTGGATTCCAGTGGATTCCAAACGTTTTTTTCCAGCTAGCCATTTTTCTGTATTAGTTTCAGAACTATTTGCATGATGTCATTTTCTCTGCTTGGTTTAATAAAAATTAAATATAAGCACAAACTTTAAATTAATTTTGTGGTAATAGTAAAATCTGGTTTGCTCAGAAAGTAAATTACCATATAAAGAAGGGAAATAAAATTAGGGAAAATGTAAATAGGGAGACAAAAAACTTGGACTACAAGGAAGATATTGTGAAAAACGAATGCTTTGCGTTTAGGTCAGCCTGTTTTAACTTAAACCTTGTGTCAAAATTCAACCAGCTTTCAGCCACTGTAATGAAATTTTGAAGTTGACTGTTTTGAACTAGAGAAACATTTTTGGTTACATGAATTGACAAAACATTTGTGAAAAACAGTACAGATACACTTAGAATAACAGACTGTCCCTTATTCCAGTTCTATTATGTAATTTAGTACATAGCACAGCTGATGACAACTGAAATTTTCTATTATCTCTAGAGCAATTTCACTGTGAACAGCATTAATACTTCTGGCTGTCGTAGCAATATACTTCATTTTTGCACTTTAGGCTCAGCTCTCAATGTGAAAATAGTTCTTTTTTTTGTTCCCTGCTATCTATCAGCATGTATGTCAATCAAGCAGGTGATGAACATGTGCCTGTTAGGGGTTATATTTAAGATCATCAACTCATTTCATGTAGGCTTCTAAACAGATGGTTTCTCTTGGTCCCCAGAAAGCTAATGTGGATTTGAACTGCAGATATGAGTGTGAAAGAATCTGTTTATATCCACCAATCTCCTCATTCTAGCTTCCATCTATTAAAATTTTAAAGGCACAGATTTTATTCTGTATGAGCGAAGCATATGAAAAATCACTGCACTAGATTAGTAAGTAATTAGTGAAATTTCCTTCAATTAAAACCGAACACACAAGCCTGCAGCCTTGCATATTGAGTGCATTCGTTAAAGCGAAGTAGGCACCAGTACAACTTGAGACAGAGCTGTGATATAAAATTCTACAGCATGTATTGCTCCGATAATTTTTGAAGGTGTTTTCCTTTTTACACCTTTCTTTTTCTGATGGTTCTTTTTAAGGTTTTTTAGGTTGTGTTTTTCACTAGATTTTGTTCAGTTTCTCAATTATTTAGAAAATAAGGAAATAGCTTTACATTCAGAACAGAAATATACTGCCTAAATTATTTCTGGTAATGAAAATGAAATATGAGAGCTATCTCATGGATTTTGTTGAGGATGAGAAACTTCTTCTTTCCATTATGAATATTCTTGCTATCCAATGACAGATTTGAGGTACACACACTGTGGACCACATTTTTTTGCCTCTCTCTCTTCACAAGTGATGTAATACACTTGAATCTTACTTCTACTGTTTGACTTGTTATAAACCTCTCAATATTTGGGGTGAGAAGGTTTTTGAAGCCTCACCTTATGGAATTAAATTGCTTTACATGATAGTCAGTTCTGCTTTGAATATAATTTTATAGTTTTTTTCAGGGAAAAAAAGAAACAAAAATTTTAGTCTGTCATAATCCTACTCTTGAGAAAATTATCACACAATCACCCTTAAAAAAACCAAATCAGTATGACATGATCAGTCTTATGATTTGGGATTCGTAGTTTCTGAATACATGGTGATAACAGCACAGGGTAGTTTTTCTAAACAAGTATTTCATCATTCTCAATTTAAGCAGAAGTAAGGAGAGCACTCAAACTACTTGTGTTAAAGCATATCCTCACAGAAGAGGCTTCTGCAGTCAAAGTGTTTCTATTGTGTGTTGTGTATTTTAATAGTTAAATCAGCTGCTCAAAGCAAACACAACCAAGCTGTGTATTCATCATAGTAGTGCTTCTGTCCATAGAATAGCAATCAGTACAGTACTTGTACAATAGCAATCAGATACAATGCTTCTATCACAGTGAGTAAGCCATTTCTACTTGTGGAGGATTATATATATCTATAAGGAAGGATTCAGCACCTGAACCTTTTTTTTTTTTGTTTACTTGGTTGTTAACTTAACGAATTATTATCAGTGCTCGGATGAAAATAGCCAGACCTTGGTTACTGTGAGATGATAGAATGTAAAGTTCTTACTAGGAAGCTTTTTCACTCTATGCTACTGGAGGTTGTCTGATGATACCTCAACATTTTACAGCTACGAGGATCTCTTTAATTTTCCTGTCACAATCTATAACTATTAACTTTTTTTCCCTAGGTAGAGTCTCAATTTCTAACCAGAAAAAAAAGATTTTATTGAAATCCTGAAACAGTCAGAATTATCATTCTCTTATTACTTTTCCTTTTTGTTCCTTTGGCCAGAATGCAGGAAGATACGAAAATGAAAATGTGTGGGATCAAAAGTCTTCAAAAAGTTCATGCCTATCTTTGTTCCATTTGGGTTGAGTAGAAAACAGGAGTTTACTCCATAGTAAAACTCACTGTACAGAAGCAACAGGGTAGGACTTCATGAGAGTTCACAGTTGTGGGCTTTAACAAAGGCAGACATTTTTCAGTACATGACTTACTCATCCATATGGATGAGTATATGACTTACTCATCCATAGTTTCTTTCATGGTCAGTGAAGTAGGCACTTCAATAGTATGTCTGCTTTTGATACCTACTTTAAGAAGAGAAGGCTGTGGTCTGAAACTCAGCAGTTTCATCCAGTACAGTCAATACCAACTCTGTAGTCCATTGACTTCCATCCAAAATTAAGAGAGGTCAATTTTTGATTCTTCTGTTGTATATTTAAGTCCTTTTGAGTTCTTTGAAAATAGTAATTTATTCACTGCAAGACTTTGTAAGAATAGGATTTAGCTTACTTGTCCTCATCCATTACAAAATTCCGTGGCTATTGCAGCCACTGACAGTTCAGAGTGTGGGATATGGTTCTTGTGTTCATGTATTTGGCTGTATATCCATAGACCTAACTCACTTCTAGCCAGGCTTACTTGTCTTGGTGCTGCTTCAGTAGCATAAGATGTCATACTGTGTCCAGCATTAATTTGCTTTTAAAATTTTGCTTCTGTCCAGGAGTGGATATGGTTTAGAAATCAGCAAGTATCAGAAAGATTATAATGAAATAAATTCCTTAGCATTTCTAATCCCTTAGCATATTCAGATCATATTTCTACTTTTCATCTTCAGCAAAGATGAGAAAAAGTGATTTATTTATTTTCTTTCTTTCTTTCTCTTTCTCTTTCTTTTTGTTTTTTCTCTTTCTCCTTCCTTCCTTCCTTCCTGCCTTCTTTCCTCTCTTTCTCTCTTTCCTTTCTTTCCTTTCTTTCTCATAAAGTATTGATTCTCCTTAGTCACCCCAGAAAACATGTTTCTACTGGTGACCACCTCCTTTCCTCCACATCTTGCTCCATTCTTCTCATTTTTTCATTTTCCTATCCCAGAAGAATTCTACAAGTAAAGAGTTTCAGATATTCAATTGTTATTTTTGACATACACAAGTCAATTTGACCTTACAGGCTAGACCTAGATATCCAGCTTTTCCTGTTAGTTATCCTAAGGTTCACATTAGTGAAACACTGTTTTTGTCTCAGGATGAAAGGAAACAGGAGCTGCTGCTTCCTTAGTTAACTTCAAATTTAAATGATGACGTGTTAGTTGCTCATGCTTTCTGAATGTCAGTCTAGCTAGTATCACTTGTCAGAATGATAAGTAAAAGAATATGCTGCTGCCTTCTGAGCAATTTGAGTACCTGTGGTGACCTCCAAACTTAGCATTACTGCTTGTCTTCGGTTTAAATTTCTCTGTATGTCAGTTAAGCACACTTGATTCTTCAGGATACGACAAGAAGCAGCATGAAGGTACTGCTTGTGTCAATAACTGTAGAGTACTGACAATTGTAGTTGAGGATGTCTTTAAGCTATCTATCTTTTTACGAAATGGGTTCTCTTTGGTAAGCTAGTTCATTCCCATGAAAGACATGAACTAGACTTGAGAGTCTTTCCATTAATGAGTTTTCTGGGCTGTGCAGAATAGCTATTAAGATGAAAAAACTGTGACTTAGTAAGGCTAAATTAGATTTGTTACTACTCACAACTGAACTCCCTTGTAGTAGCTGGAGCAAGCTTCTAAAGCAGATGAAGAAAACAGAGTATGAGGCACCCAGCAATTTTTCATTGTTATTACAGGTGACGTATCTAAACTGGCAGTATGCAGGCATAGGAAGGGCATATAAATTAGAAAGAAAGAATTTATTCAGACTTTTTCAAAAGCATCAACAGAAGTAAGAAGAAAAATGAACTGCAGTGGGATGTGTGAATGAAAATCTTCATCATCTTTATCTAGCTATCTTTCAATGCCAAAAATTAAAAAAAAACGTAGTGGAGAGAAAACTCTTTTTGCACCTTTGTTCTGCAGTAATTCAAAAACCAAATACGACATTCATGGAAAATCTGTACAGACTTGTTGTAGTTCATAATATCATGTGCATAGTACAGTCATTTTTCATTTTGAAAAGAATTAAATTACTAACAACCATTTCAAGGAAAACATTTTTCATGGTGGACTGGATCTTTCTGTTCTAGGGGTATTCTAAAAATCTGTGAATTTCCTGTCACCTTAAGTTTCAGTAATACTAGATGAGAAGTTGTTGGGTGCTAAGAACTACTGCTTTTTGCTATTGCATGGTAGATTCACTTGACACCTTCAGGGATGTTTGACTGCCATGGTAGAGGACTCCTGTCAAAACTGGGCAATGGTGAATATATGTACCCTCACTTTCTTTAAACTACCTAATTGTAACTGAAATGAGGCTTCTGTAGTACAAACACCTTGTGATATAAATGTGTCATTAGAGCACAAATTGGTTTGTACAAAGTTAGTCAGTGGCTTTTTCATTATTTTTCTCCATTGTAAATGAAGAAAAGGATTTTTCCTCCCCTTAATGTTAACTTTGTATTAGATCAGACACACAATCATCATGTAGTGTACTGGTACAGTAGTCACATTGTCAAAGACCCTTCTGTCTTGACGCTTCTATGTCTTGCAAGAGGTTACAACCCTGTCATATAAAGGGAGGGGTTAAAGAGTATACTATTCTTAGTATATATGGAGGAAATTTCCCTCAGCTTTCTGGTTAGCCCACTGCTCATTCCTGAAAAGGTTTTACTTTCCAGTGTATCAGGCCTAGACAACAAAGAAATTGAGTCCAAGAAAGTAGGAAAGTTCTCCCACAGCAAGTGTGAGAAAGGAGATATTTTGTCACAAGTTGAAGCCATTTCCTTTCTTTCTGCAGTGTTGTTCTTTCCTCCTTTTCTCAAATGCAAGTATTTTTCCAAACAAAAGGGGAACTACCTTTGTTTGTTTACTGTCATGGTAGAACTTAAAAATCATAGTTTGGATTGTAACTGCTCCTGATAAGGGACAGGATGTAAACTTGTCCAAGTGAGCCTGAAAGTTTCACAATAACAGCAGTAGGGTGAGAAGCACGAGGCCTGGCCTCAGGTAGCCTGCCCTCCACAGTGTCCCAGGGTCTGCTGGCCACCAGTGCCCCTGCCCGGGGGCACTCCTGGGCCTGGCACACAGGCTGGGGGGGTTCTGCAGGTAGGGCATTGAGAGTAAAGTAAGGAATGTATTTATTGAATGTACGGATTACTGCCTTTGCTAGAAAAATCGGAAGTTGAAAATGGGGATGAAATGGTTCAAAAGTGGTTTTTTGCCACTTCACAGCCTAATGACAGTGGAAGAGGTCTCAGCAATTAAATTTACTGGACAAATTCCTTAAACTTCTGTCTCAGAAGCTCAAAAGACAGTATAACCTTAAAGAATAATTAGGCAAAGTTTCTGTGAAGTCTTACAGCTTGGAATCAACATGATGGTTAAGTCTTGTTCTGACTTTTTTTCTATTAATACAGCCTCCTTTAAAAATTATTCAATCAATCCATTTAATTCCATATTTGTATCATCAAATTATACTCCTTGTATTTTCATGTATTGTTTCTTCAGTGCAAATGTAAAACAGCCTAATAAAATTAAATAATATCACACTGTTAAGCAGCTACTGCTTCCTAAGAAAATTAAATAAAAAGAATTGACGATTTCATCAGTTTTGCTGAAGAACTTTTAAATTTGCACTGATATAAGCTGCTTTTTTTCCTGCCAGATGCCAGTGTCAGAGTGGCTGTTTTTATATACTAAATATTTTTGCCCATTTTTTTTGGAAAAGAGCCGTGATTCCTTTCCCGTTGAATGGCACTGAAACAATATTGCACAATGTAATTAAAAATATTTGCAAAGGCTTGAAAGCTACAGTCTAGCATGTAAAGGTCAAATTCTAAAGCTTTTCCTTCACTTTCCTTGAACAAAATTCCTACATCTTTTACTGCAGTTTCCACTTTGCACTTCCTGATTTAAAGCACATGCAGGACAAAGTGAATAGAACAGATAACTGTCTGCCAAATCTGTATCTTTGCGTGTGGTTGTCAGTGCCCAACACAAGTGTTATGTGTAAATAATAGGAGCATACTGTTTTGATGTGTGACTCTGTGTTACATGTTCTCAATTTACCTTGCCTGGATGCAATGTCAACTCACCTCAAAAATTCTAACTCAGTATGAAAAAGTTCTTTTACAGGTGGTATTAGTTACTGCTGTGTATTTCTGAGAGATCTGAAATTTACCTTATCAGTGCAATGTTACAAGAATGTTCTGCCCCTTCTCCAACAGCTTCACTTTTTAAAACATTTATGCACCTTTGCAACGCTGTGAAATGTGGTTTTAGCCATTTTGTTTCCATAGATTAGATTGTTGCACCACACCACATTTCTGGAGCATGGAGGAGATCAGACATCAGGGCTGGCTTGACATATTTTAATATGTGAAGCGTGAAGGTGAAAACTGCAGTCAGCAGTGCCAGTCAAATGGATTAATGCTGTTGCTGAAACTGGAAAAAAAATTACTAGGGCAGGGTAAACTGATTGTTTGCCGTATATTCTTTTAAATGATTGAACTCTTTCCTCTTAATTTTAATAATCGGTGAAATAAGGACTGGGATTCATTTTGTCCAGTTGTAGATACCTATTAGGTGTGTAAGTTTACAGTACAGATCTGAGCTGGTTTTACAGCCAGCAGATAGGCAATTAATCTTATTTTAATTCAACCTCTGTTGTAGAATAGGATGACTCATCTTCTGAGGGAGCTGTTTCTTGCTTTTGACTGTGAAGGAACATAGTGTCTGTCAATTAAATTAGGGCAGATGAACCTACCATGCAGCTTGCTGTGTACATCTCTTGGAAATAAAAGCCATATCTGAAACTCAGAGTGCTTAAGGGAAATGCACAAGTACTTCACAGAAGTGGAAACAGGAAATCATTTGGTGGAGCTGTATGTGCATTGGTAGTGAATCGAAACTGCTTAATGTTTATAGTTACAGATTTGATTTTTTATGGTTATCTGGTTTTCCCCAATAAAGAGTGTATGTTGGGTTTTTTTATCAGGAGGAAAGGAAGATATTTGTCTTCAGTTAAGCAGATGGTTCAGTGAATGGGTCAGACATACTTTTGCTGCATGGATGTATGTTATTTTGAAAAGAAAAAAAGGGAAAATATCTGAAAAGTATAAAATTATTTTGCTTGATTGTGACATGTGAAACCCCCATCTAGTGTAAATATTAACTCCTTGGGTCTTTTGCCAAACCAAGCAGAGGTGTTACTTTAAGAAAATAAATCTTAGAAGCAAAAATTACTAAAAAATTCATTGGATGTTTAATGAAGATTAGTACTTAGATCACAGTGATCAATTTTGTAAAAACTGGTGCCCAAGAATTTCTTTATATAATATCCATTTAAAGTTTTGCAGTGGAAATTTTAAATAGAGACCATTAAAATTACCTTTAAAACATTACTGTACAGATTTCAGTATAAGAATTCTGGCTCCATGGTAGGTACAATACGACCTTATTCTTGTTTTTCGTGGGAAGTGACTGCACTGGTTACTGCAAAGCTGTGAGCCTGAGGGGATGGCTTTATGTCTGTATGAGATCAATATCATAATTAGAGAAAAAACCTCCTACAATATGACATATCTTAAATTAACCTTTCAAAGTATGTTGTGGGCGGTCAGAGTTCCAAGTCATTTGGTTTCTCAACCTTTTCTTCTGTGTGGAATTTTGATAAGGAAAGTTCATTAAATAATAAAAAAAAAACTATTAGGAATTTGGTATGATGTGTGATAGTAGGAATAAAGACAAAGGCAGTATTGCTAGCACTCTGTGAAATCAATCATACTTATAATTTGATTTTTTTTCTTATGCCTTCTCAGAGTCATTTTACAATCGCTTTAATTTTAGTTGCTCTTCTCCCTTTCTTTAATTATCACTAGATTTTTTTCTGGACATTTTTCTCTTGCCTCTTTTCTGCCTTCTTTTTTAAATTTCCTAAACAGATTATGTATCAAGGTGAACTTTTGAACTTAGTGTTCTTCAGCTGATTAGAAAATGGGCATAATAGGGAATCTCATTTTTAACAATGATTTAATGAGAGTAATTGAATAGCATCTTTCAGCTGGAGATCCCAAAGTCCTTTGTAAATGTGAATCAGTATTATTATTGTTCACCAAATAATAGAAAAAGTGGAACAGATAAATTTAGGTATGCTCTTTGAAAAATGCTCACTTTTGAAGTAGGGTTCTGAGCCCCTTAGTCACTCAAATTCTAGGTTGAGCTTTACCAAGATAACTGCCCTAAAGTTCCCTCTGAACCTGCTGAGAGCTGTGGGAACTCAGTATGCCTAAAAAATGGGAAAGGATGAGTAGAGAACAGTCACACATTTATGGAATGAGCAGATCAACTCAATACACAGGAAGTCTTCATCTCCCTGATGTATACATTTGTCTTACCAGCCAACTTTTTCATGGTACTGCTACCCTCAGATGCTTAACTATGACATTAGAATGATGTTTCGGATACTTCCCTTTTAAAGTCTTCACCAAAGTAGTTTTCCTCAGGTCCCAAAGAACTCAGGCAGTGATCCCTACTTTTCTTTAAAGGCATAATGTACAAAGGATCTTGTAGAGTTTGATGGATGAAAGAAAGAATATGGCTTATAACTGAGCCTTAAACATTTCACTTTTCAAGAAAGAGATCTAGGTGATTCAATTAGGAAATCAGATAATGCTGTTATCTCTATTGCAGCTGTGATGATGCAATGGATTTCGGGTCCTATAAAAACTGGAAGCAATGCCTGTGCCTATTCAGTTCAGCTTCTGTTGGGATCATTCAGAGATTATTACATTTTAAGTTGAGCCAGAAACAGAGACAATTTTTGTATTATTTTTTATGTATTGCAACATAAAGTACAGTATGATTTTACAGTGCAAAGTATTTATAGCACCAATAATGATGTCTCTCACTTTATGTTCAGAGCACTCAGCCAGTTTGCAATGCACCAGTTCCTATAAATCTACCATTTATCACGTTGTAACTTATGAAATACATTTATGTTCTTCCCTGGATAGATGTGTGTGTATATAAATAACAGGGCATGCACATCTAGAACCTTTGTAGAAAACTTTATCTTCTGTGTTAGAGTGGAAATTCTGAGGTGGTGGATAAGCAAGACTTTTTTGGGGGAAAAAGTTATTTAAATATTTTTGATTCTAAGAATTCTTGTCGCTTGAAAAGACAGAGAATTTACAAAGATAGTGGACAAGCTAAAATATTCAGTAGTTAAATCTTCTCTTTTCATCTCTGTCCTACTGTTGTTTTATATGTTTATTCATCATTTTTAGGTGACTTCTTCAATGTGAAAAACCTTTCATTAACTGCTGTTGCTTCCCTTGTCTCTAGCTACACATCTAATAGCAAGCAATTACTTTTCTTTCTAGATCATTAGAGAAAATACACTCCTCTTTTAAGCAGTATTTGGATTTGAAGGTATTAATGATTAGAGAATACTTTTTAAAATATGAGATGGTAAACAGGGAGTCTGACCTGTGTTCAGTCCTCTGTCATGAGGCTGTCACAGGAAGCACTTTCTTCCAAAGAATAGTGTTGCAGATACTATTAAGTATTCTTCATAAATTCATACATATTGCATATCATGCCCTTGAATTCATCAGGACATTTGGTGTACAGAATATACATAGATTTCTTCTGTGTGGTATATGCAGCAAAATTTAAGAAGTAGATTTGATTTTCCTATCCATATCTGGTTCTCCTTCACTTACTATTTTATTTTTACGTGCTTACTTATGTTTCCAGTATATAGCTCAAATATTCCAAAGAATATGTTTTAAGATTTAATCTACGTACAAAAATAACCCTATCAAAAAGCCATTGTGACTAGAAAATATCTAGCCTGCTGGCCTAATGCAGAATGAAAACTAATTTCACCTGATTAAGAAACAGATTCAGAGTGAATATGTTCTATGTAGATTATTAGTGATTTTCCAGTTGCAAACTTAAGTCTCTGCCCTAGTTTTTTACTGCAGAACTCAGACTCACCCATTCTCAGTGTATTCCTATGGATATATTAGCTAAATGGCTTTCAATTTGATAAACATTCACATAAAAGTACTTGGGTTTAAGAAAATTCGATGGACTCTTATTTCAAGGTTTAAATTCTTCCATTAAAAAAATATTTGGGATTTCTCTACTTTTTTCTTTCAAACAATATATTGCAACAGAATGTAAGGACGTAACTGCTTTGAAGACTTTGTAACACAGTTAAGTTTTCATAAATTTCTGTTTCTTCGTATGCGAAAAGAAAAACAAGTTTCAAATATTTTAACCCAATTAATTAACATAAGATTAAATCTAGCTAAAATATGAAAGGAGCAAGCTGTCACCTCTTTGAGTGTTAATCTCCTGGTGATGATACTTCTTTTTTTTACTTTTTTTTTTTTTTTTTCCACGTAATATTCTTAGTCAATGTAAAATATTCCCCTCCATCTGTCCTGGTTTGGTTTCAACCACTGCTGGCTGTGGCAGCTTCTGAGAGTGTTTGAGGACATCTTTCTGTAGAACATCCCTTCCAAGGAACGATGTGTCAGTCAAAGCCAGGTGCATGCAGGTGCACTGAGAAAAAGGTGTTTACCCCTGTGTTTGCCTCATCACTCACAATTGACACTCAATATCCTTGTCAGATTAAAAGATTAGCAGCTTAAAGTTCAAAAAGAGCACGTCATCAGATGAATAGACTGGGGACTGGAATAATTCTCTCAATCTTTATTTTTGTATTGTTGCTGATGATTATATTTTCAAGTTTGCTGTTGTTAGTGGTCTGTCACTACATAATAACTGAGGGGGGAAAAATTTAAAGGCTGGCAGGCAGTATCATGTCTTGATACTGCCAGAACTGCAAGTAGTAAAGAAATAGTTAATTCAAGCAGTTTAACTATTTTTCTATTTGGATGGAATAGTATCAAGCAAAAGGTTAGAAAATATGACTGTGTTGATACATAGAGTTTGCACATGCTCTGTGTTTGATTTCCAGGGAATTCTGAGGTGGTGTGCTTAAAAATACCTGTAGCATAATAATGCTCTGTTCTTAAAGACACAGCTTTGCACCTGCACGCATGGGTCTGCTGTTGCAACCAGGATAGGAGTCCCTCTTGCTGACAGTTTCAGTGAAAATTGGGGGATCTCAGGCTCCATTAAAAATATTTTTGAACACCTCAGAATCAGCCTATTAAAACTGCTTTTTCTGTGGAATGATTGTTTATTTTTCCACTATTTTTAATAAATTATTTACCATTTGTATAAAAAGATATTAAACACATGGATGATAACCTTGCCATTTTTGCTGTGCATCCTAGGCCTGGTATTAGTCTAAAGTTCTGCCTATTAAGTATCCCTACCACTTGTGAATGTCACCAGTTCCATACAAAGGTAGTTAATTCCATGGTACTACATCTGTCTCTAATATAAAAGCTTTATCCTGACTGTTTGTGCATTTTGAATTTACCAACAGGAAAGATGAATGGATTGTTACATAAAGAGTTATCTTTTTTAAGAAATTCTTTCCAGCTGTGTATTACCAGGAGTTTGTGGAGTTTAGAACTGGTCTGTGTGCCTCTGCGACCCCTTTACTTTGCATTTCTCAGTGTTAAAGGCCCAGCATGAGTTACTTTGAACATTCTATGAAATTCACTTACTTGGCTGTAACTTTGCAATAAATTTACTGCCATTCTGCTAGGTACAATCTCAAAGTATTTGCACTTTTTGCATTTATAGATAATTCGGCAGGAGTTTAGTTCTTGGGAAAGAAGAGTGTAGTATTTTGCAAACATAAAAAATGAACACAGAACTGCCTGAACTGCGGAGTTTTTGAGGAAAAGCTTCATGGATACTGATTTTTGTCATGATGAGTCTTCTTATTACAGTCTTTCCTCTCCCTTTAAGATATCTTTAATTATGATTTTCTGTGGCTAACTCCTGCCACTTTCATGTTATCCCTTAGAGATACATGTTCACATACATGTGTAGAGTTTTCTAAGTTTGACCTGCTTTGGCTCCATTGTGAAGGGCACTAAGCAATAATGGTTCAGTGAGATTTACAGAGTTGATGGCATTGATTGATTGATTGATTGATTGACTGAATGAGTCTGTGGTAGTTAAATTGGAGCTGAAGCCAGGAGTACACATAAATACTTCTGTTCTGTATGTGAGGATAAGCAGGTTGCCATACTCACAGGGTATTGTGATTATGAAATTCTTTCTACTCCAACAGTCACTAAAGCTACTGATGCTGGAAATCTTAAGTCAGCACATGGGGGTAACAGGTAGCTAAATATTTTCAAAGGATTGGCAGAAGAACTCTTTGGATTTTTCATATCGATTTTCATTCTAACTTGGAGCACTGGGGATGTTCCAGAAACTTGTGGGAGTAAAGGTCATACTAACTTTTCTTTTTTAAATGGCTGAGATAACCTAGGTAATTATAAGCCTGTCAGTCTGACATCAGTCTCAGGCAAAATAATGGAAATGCAGGTGTGGGACTTGAATAATAAAGGATTGAACTCTGCTGAAGCAAACAATATGTTTTATAAGCACAGATATTACGATATAAGAAAGCTCAAGTTACAGAATGAGGGGGGCTACGCAGGAAAAGCATTTAGGTGCCCTAATGGGTAATAATAATGGATATAACTGAAGTTTTTCATCCAGAACAGTAGCCAACAAGAGTTAACGTAATCATGGAAGGTATAAACAGGGCGGTATAGAATAAAACTAAGGAGATCACTTCATCTTTCAGCTCTGTGCAGCTAGAGAATACCAAACCTAATCTTATTTCTTGCTATTCAGCAAGGATGTTGGAAACCTGATGTCCTTAAGAGCCACAAGACTTGTTAGAAGATGTTTTGTGTGGTGATATATTATCTAGATGAGTTTTACTCAATTCACTTAGAACACAAAATCATTACAGGAAGACTTGATATTAGTTTATAATTGTGTATGTGGGGAACAGAAAACTGAAAAGAGAAGGCTTAAAACGTGGCAGACAAACATGTTAACAGATCAGCAGTTGGAAGTAGGTGACTCATACCATAAAGAAAGAACCATGGTGGCACCTGAACACAGCAATGGGAATTTGTTCTGGGAATTCCCTAGCCCTTTGGAAAGGTCAAACTGCATGGTAACAATCGTCCATTCTGGCTTTCTCATCTGCCTCAGGGTGTCAGCAAAGCAGGTTGGCTTTGAGTTGTGCTGACAGGAGGGTCTGAGAACATGTAGTTGAGCTAGAATAGGCCTCTATAGACACTCGCAGCCCCACAGGGCGATACTTCCAGCTTGACTGCTGGTCACAACGATACTACTGAAAAATCATGCTGTTTTAGCACTGACACTAAACACAGTATTTTAATTTAGCAATTTACTTTCAGAGCCAAGAATAAGACAAATGAGAAATTTAAAACTAAGGTGGTCTGCTCACTCATGAAGAAGGTTTTGCAAGTATCAGCACCACCTCGTACAAGGCTTGGTCCATTTACTTTAGTGTAGTTTACTATGGTGAGTATCTCTACAGCTTTGCAGATGACCCCCCATCAAACCTTTCCACATACTATGTGGGGGGTACTTGGTCATTTTGCAAGAGCCATTTGATACTAGCTTCTCTGTGCAGTTATTAGCCTATGGCTTTAGAACAGGACATTTTCAGTGGTTACTATTTACATTACTTCCAGTATTGTTACTGTTAGAAGTTACTAGGACTTCTTGTTGATCACAATATAAAAATAAAGTTGAAAGAGTTACAAAGAGCAAAACTGAACACATTTCACTTCTCTCACAGAAGTATTTTAGATTATCAGAATAAGCACATTTTAGTTGAAATTAAATACTTTAATGTTTTTCCATGTTTTTCCTTTTTAGCCTCTAAATATACTTTTTCTTTACAAATGAATTTTAAATAGTATGATTGCAAGTATCTGCATAAATCTCTAAAAATGCATGCATAATCACAAAAAAATAAGGAACTCATAGCAGCCTTAAGAACAAATTACATTTTATTGTTCGTGGTACAGAGATTTGCAACCATTTTCTTTAAACAAGAGGCTTCAACTACAGAGTATATATAGCTCCTCCATTTAAAAAATACTCTTTCACTGTAATGTTTATTTTGTTTTATTTACCCTGTGAGAAAAATAGATATGTGCAATGTAATATTTGATTGTGCCTATGTGTTTATGTTGCAGTACCTTCTAAATGAACCAGATTATATTACAAGCTATGAGTTAGTATTTTTTAGGAATTTTCTTTTGCCCTGCCCCATTTTAGATCTTTGTAGGAATTCTTCAAGTGGTTAAGTGAGCATGATCTTGAAAAGGCTGTGGTGAGTAAATGTGCTAAAGCAATAAAATATTCAAGAATGTTTCAAATTTATATGGACTTTACTGTTCCACTCACTTTCTTGGCTCTAAAGTAAGAAAGCGTAGTTAAATGACTGATCGTATTAATCTGTCATACTAATTAAAAGGTATTTGAGCAGTCTGCAGATTACTGTTGGCCTGGAGGCAAGAAAAAGGTGAGCACACTTAATTATCATTAATAGAATTTTACTTTTTATTATCTGAGTTAATTTTTTTTTGTGTAAAAACCTGCCGCAGTTAGGACTTTGCTCTGCTGCTGTCACTGGTGTAATGACAGCATTCTGGCTCTGGTGGCAGACCTGGCTGTGCTGAAGCTAAGAGTAGGTCAGAATGTCAGGGGGACTGTATGAATTCACGCCACCTGGCCATAATGCCATCACATACGTGCAAGCTGGTGTGAGGTTTGCTCTGGCTGTTCTGCTGATACCAACAGGTGGGAGCTATATGAGAATGAAGAATGTGAAGAGAATTCACACTCGTCCACATCTGGTTGTTTTTCAGCTCTTTTATGCTTCTGCAGCAGGTGGACCTTATGCCTGGGCAGTTTCTGCATCAATTATAAAAATTGCTTATGTAGATGTGCGGGAACACTGGCATCTTCATCTGTTTTGTGTGCTCTGTTTACCAAACTAGAGCTTAATGAAGAAGGAGCACTGAAAAAAAGAAGGAGAACCTGAAAAAGAATGGAAAACAAAAAGATAATGCTTAAGAAAAAACAGCTCTGCAAACTCTGAGTTTTTTTACTGTCATTATTCTTACTGAATATTCCCTCCTTGATTTCAGGTTCTGCAGAAGACATATGTATAACTGCACATTTCAAATAGTGATCTCTGACTGGTTAAAACAAACAAACAAAAAAAGCAGAGTAGAAATCACTGTAAAAATAATTGTAGCGTAGTAGAAAAATTCACTCCTTCACCTAACCTAATCTCTGAGTAGCTAACAGATTCTCTGTGGCCCAAATTAGGACGGTATCAGAATTGTATATTTATTGCCTCAATATGCAAGACTTTCTCCACGTTCTTTAGCTCTTGTTAGTGCTTCTTTTATGAAGCAGATAGATAAAGTGCAAAGTAACAGTATTTCTGATGTTTTTGTCTTGATTTCCATTTCCTGGTGGTGTTAGTTGAGAGAAAAGCGTAGTGGTTTACTGTTAGCATCACCAGTCGCAGCTGCAGGTCTGGCACAGAAAGTACGAAACCCATGATGACTTGCCTTACTTGAATTGGTGTGGAACACATGGAGCTGTAGGATGTGCTGTGGGGTCCTTCTCTTCAGGTTCTTGGCGTTTTTCATTGATACCCACAAAAGCTCTGTCCATGTACTCTATGACCAAGCATTTAAGGGGATATAAATAGCTATCTTAGATGTATAAAACCTGTGGGAGAAGACAGTGTGTTTTCAATGTCTTATGATAGCTCTTGATAAAATACTGCAATCTTTGCTATACACTTCTGTTTGAAGCTACTGGAATGGTTGAGACATCTAATGTACAGCAAGAGGAAACCAAAACAGTGTTTGGTTAACAACACACTTAACCTGTATCAGCACTGTACAAAAGCCCTCCTCTGAGGCTCTCTGAGTCACAAAGCTGTGGAGGGCCAGGTTCAGTTGTGTCAATTATTGTTGTGGCGCAAATGTGGTCAAGTGACCTCATCTCCAGTCTTCTCTGCTTTTTCTGTCTGTAGGAGACACTGAATGACTTCCTGACTCTACAAAATATATATCTATAAATACATGGTACAGAGACTGCTTTGCTCACTGAAACTACAGTATACTTCACAAAAGAGCCCCCAATTTTTGTGATACCTGTTGTGTGCAAGTAATTAGGAAGTTCTTAATCATATGGCTTCATTGTATTAATTAATTTTAAAAGTAATTACTGTAGTAAGTAGCTGCTTACTTTAAGTGTTATTAAAAATGAGAACATCTGCCAGAAAAGGCTGACTGAAAATAATAAAATGGAGGGAGCAACAGAGGAAAAAAAGAGAACAGAAAAGGTTGAAAGCTGGAAACTATGATCTGAGTTACATTTTTGATTCACAGTGGTAGATGTTTTGCTTGAGTGACAAGGAAAGTAATGCACCTGTGTAGATCAAAACAAAGTTTCAGCTGTGGTGTGAAAGTAGGAGTACATCCCAGTGATGAGAGGGAGCACACGGCTTTCGGTTCAAACAGAGTGGCGGACAGCAACCAGCAGCCTGCTCTCTCATCTGAAGTGGCCATGTTTGCCTTCTGCACTTCATCACCCTGTGGCAAGTCCCAGTGCAGTGTCATGACATCTCAGCTCACTGTAACCCAAGTGTCAGCACAGCCCTGGGAATGCATGGCTCTGTTCCACTTAGTATCTGGCTTCTCACAGCATTTCACTCTTCTTCCTGTCTGAATTAAAAGGGAGAAAAGAGTCCTCGTTGAGTGTGTATCTCATGTTTGTAGTCTGACAGGATGGTCCAAGCCATTCATCAGTTTTCCTAAAAAGTGGTGTGGAATTACCAAGAATTAAGTACATCTAGAGGGCTCAGGTGTCCATGGTGTAATGGGTGTGGGTGTTTCCAGGGCAGGAACCAAGAGTATACAAAATCCTAAGACCTTGTTTATATCGTTATGTAATGTTTCCGGAACAAAAGAGGAGAATCTCCCCATCCTTGCCTCTGTCGAATGTTTGCCAGTAGATACAGAAATTATTAATATTAGTTGATACTTAATGTTATTTGCCTGTTTAGTTGTCCTTCATTGTTTCTGTCTGTAGCCTAGCAGTTCCTTGCCACCAAGGTCAGGAGAATCTAGTTTCCCTATCTGTGTGCTCACCAGTTCTCAAAACTCTGGGACTTCCTGTGAGCCAATACATTTTACTAATCTAGGAAATAGATAAGGTAACAGAAGAAGATGGATAGTTTAGAGCTGTACTAATAGGTAAAATTATTTCATAATAATTCACTGAACAGTGAGGAGACTGGAGAAAGTTTGTGAAATGACATAGGCAGTAATAGAGAAAGGAATAAGGAGGAATGAAGGCAAAACACTCTTTCAGTACCAGTAAGCCCTTAAATCAGGTCAGTTCCTTACAGCCTCCCCTGCTCCTTTTGATCTTGTATATCCAAAACCATGCCCTTTTCTCTGTTACCTCAGCTTACCTCATGAAGTATATATTCTCTCAATGCAGTATTTGTCTCTCCATCCACTTTCTTAAACCACAGAGCTACAGCTTTGGTACCACCCCCTTAAACACTAGAAGTCAAGACAGGCACCCCAGCAGTCAATATATTTCCTTCTAGCAATAATTAATTTTTTTTGCACTCATAACTGGATGCCTTGAAAATGATAAAATCATTAAGAAGACACAGCTGTAGTTTTTACAAGAGAAAAATAATTGTTCCTTGTTCTGGTGTCAGCTGTGGGATTGCTGGTTGGTGTGTTTTTTAGGTTTGACCACAGGGTGAGTGCTTTGCATCAAAAATGACTTGTGCCTCACCACTGAAGGAACACGCTCAGTTTCCAGAAGTTCTCTGCTGAGTCCTTACATTGCACTGTACTTTCCTACCCTTGTTTTGCATGCTTTGCTAGTCCTACAACTTACATTATTTTTATCCCTACACATAGGAATGTGTAGTTTCCTAAAGAAAATAATTGACTTTTTTCCATTATAAAGTACCTTGTGTTTACTGTTTCTTGTGTTTGTGCATATTCATACCTATTCAAGAGTGTTCAGTAAGCATTCATATAAAATATAGGTGAGCTTAAATATGGCACATAGAGACAAGATTCAGAAGATAATAAAAGCAGCCAAAAATAGGCTGATGCTTTACCCCAGTATAAATAATGTGGAATTATGAATTTGCTGCAAGTCTATAATAAAATTGGTAGAGTAATGTGGGGGTTTTGTGTCTTCTTGATATTAAAATGGTAACATCTCCAAGTTTTATTACTTAAACGAAGTTATGCATAAGAAATGTGTGGACTAAAATCAAATCTGGACTCATACTGTAGTAAATCTCTAGTATAGCTTTGTACTCCCAACACAATTTTGGTTATTCATCAATGACTATCATTTTGCTTATGTGTGTCCAATACATGTTGTGTTATTATATGGTAATAATATATTACCTTGCCAGTATAGTTCATTATGTTATACAGTCTGTGTCATCAATTTTAAGTTCTATTTGGATGTGCACCAGGACCCAGCTTAGCTGGAGACAGGGAATTAGCATATTGTTTCTTGGGGAATGCCCTTGAATGTGCTTGAGTAGTTGCCTTGGGTGAGACGTGAGTGGCATTGCTTGCAGAAAGGGTGAAAATCTGTTTGAAACAGTATGCAATAATCCTGGGTTGCTGTGCTTATTTTAAAACCCCAGGAAAGCTCTTCAGACTGTCAGGATCATTTTTCAGTGAGTAGCAAGCAGCAGTGATGGGCAGGTTTGTCACCTGGGAAGTCGGTGCTAGGTCACTTTGCGAAGCATTTTGATCAAACTTCAAACAGGGTCCATATGGGAGGCCAGGTCAGAATCTAAGCTCAGGTTGGGGCTGAGGGTACCACCAAGGAATGAAAAGTGAACAAAGTGAACCAAAGGCCTTTCGAATACTTCTGTACAGAAGTTGAGGGCGGAGTGTGATGTGCTGAGGGAAGATGTGAAATGTAAATTATCTCAATGTAAATTATGTAATTTTGGCCTTTTTTCCCCCATAGTTGTATTTGTTTTCAGAAGATTATTTCAAATTTAAATACAGATATGACTGCCAATGTAATTTAATATTAAATACTACCAAAAATCAGCCTTGGTGTGACCAACCAAGAGAGACAGGCAGCATGGCTTTTTATTAATATCATATGCCAAGGAACATTGTGCCACTTGCTAAGATGAGTGGAACAAAATGTTGCTTTCTGGAACAAAGCTTAGAATTGGAGAAAATTGCAATCAATAAAATACAGCAACATTAGTGAAACTTGGGTGAAAAATCCCACAGAAACCTAGGAACATAACTGTGTAACAATCTCCCATTACTGATCATTCAGCTCATGTGCAGTCCCATTGTGAGGTTAGTTTCATTCTCATCACAGTTTTAATCAAGACTATTGTGAGAATTAGAATTCCATTGACATGTCCATGAACTATTGCTTGAAGACTTTTTTTTTTCAGTATTTTTTTCTATCAATTAAATTTGAGAATGTCTGCATCTGCATCCAGTGTAGCATATTTTAATATATTTACTTATGGTAGTCACATTAGACATAGAAGGAAGTATAAAATTTTTCTTTGACCTTGGTAATAAAAGATGACATGCAGCAAAGTTGCAAGGACCACTGGTCCATATCAACATAAGCCATTGTACACCTAAGGCAAATGCAGCCTGTGGCAGCAGATTTGGGTACAAGACACAACACAAAAAGCTAATCATACAGCTTGCTTATGTACTTACTTCTCAGTTGATGAGATCCTTCATTGTTGAATAAATTATTTGAAATATATTTTACTGTACCTACACATATATAAGGCATCCTAAACAAGGTTTGCTCCGTGAATTTTCTAGTCAGTAATATTGCCAGCAGTTTTTTATTTCCCATGTAAGAAACATCATCTGTGTGTGCACCTATGCTTTTCTATGTGTTAAACTGAATGGCCATTTTTTGTTACATTTGTTACATATGACACTGTCCTGTATGCTGCAGTTTCAGTATTTTTTCCTGTTTAAAAGTCAGCATCACACCTGGCAGGGAAAGAAGAGCTGTTATTAGGTAAAACTTGCAAACAAATAATAATATTTTATTTTACTTTAATAATTTTCTTCTTACAGCAATACAGTAACTATTTACTGATTATAATTTTTCTTAATGAAGAAAACATCCCTACCCTTATAATCTCCTTGTGACTAATAGGCTTAGACGGAAGTCAGAACAATTGTCATTGTTGAAACTGTAGCCATCATTTTGGCCTTTTTATCTTGAATGTCAAGAGGGCAAAACATCACTTAGCTTCATCTTTGTTCACAAAAAGGTAAGAACAAGAGTCATAAGAGCTGGGAAAACTGAAATTAATCTGATGAGAGAAAACACAGGCTCAGGCTCACAAGGCATTTTTAAATCTAGATTCAGTAGGTTTTACTAATTCCTAGATGCCTATGTCAATATGGGTCATAGTAATCCAAGAGGAAAAATCACATTTCTAATAATAGACATTTTGACAATTGCTGTGGAACAAATGCTGGTCTCCATGACACCAGAAGAATCCAAAACTACCATCTTGAATTAACTGTGGTTTGCTGGGGGTTTTTTTCTTAAGGTGAATAGGGATGGCTTCTCATGTTGCTCTAGTAAATGTTATTGCATTGATTGCTTATTTGAATTACTCTGAAAAGAATGCAGTGTTACAGAAAGTCATTAATGTATGGATGAATTTCTCATTCTCCACCAAACAATATGTGATATACTGTGATAGATTTTTATCTGAGTTATGTAAGTGTAAATCTGGATTTGGTCTATTGAGATCCATGTCATATTTCACTTTCTGTGTTTTAGTGGTATTTCTGATGATAGAACGTGGCCTGAATGTTTTTAGATAGAAAATGAAAAAGAAGACTCTAGAAACAACATCTAATATTTATACCTGCATAATCTCCCTTGGTTAAATTAAGTAAAGGGTTTGTTTCCTTTGAGTATCTACTTGCATGGCTGTAAAGATGATTTTGCAAGCACTGAGACCCAGTAAAAGTGCTTGTTCACTTCTTTCTGTATTGCACAGAATTCTACAGGTCTTTCTTTTCTGTCCGGCAGAATGTTTCTCTCATTTGAAAGTTTATTTTTTATTTCTCTTATAATTCTGTTTGCCTGTTCATTGTTGCTGAATTAGGGATTTGTTAAGGTTGGAAAAAACTGAGTCCCACTGTTAACCTGGCATCACCATGTTCACCGGTAGATTGTGTCCTCAGCTGCCACATCCAGACTTTCTTGAACACTTCCAGGGATGGTGATTCCACCTGTTCCCTGAGCAGCCTGTTCCAATGCCTGACCATCCTGTCAGTGAAGAAACTTTTTCCTACTCTCTGATCTAAACTTCCACTGGCACAGCTTGAGGCAATTTCCTCTTGTCCTGTCACCTGTTACCTAGGAGAACAGATTGACCCTCACCTGGCTACAACCTCCTTTCAGGTGGTTGTAGAAAGCAATGAGCTCCCCCCATGAGCCTCCTTTTCTCCAGGCTGAATGTCTCAGAGAAGTCTTTCACCTAATTTCTTGTGTGGTGTATGTCTCCTACCTTCAAATCAAAGTAGCTCAAATAATTTCCATCACTTTGTTCATTCTGTTATGAAGCAACAAGAATCCTTGCTTATGGGAAAAGTCTATATTAAAACATCAGTAAATTTTATTTTATCTGATATCTGTTCTTTCCCATTCACTTTCATATGAACTGTAGTTTACTTTGGTGATATACTACTGTTTGCTTGTAACTTTGGTCATAAGCTGTGTGTGAAGTGGGTGTGTCTGTGTGAAAGTTCAGTAAGGCATCCAATGATTTCCACCATCTCGCCAAATGGGTTATCAAGCTTTGTGCAGTGTCAGTCTGGCCAAGTGTAAAACAGATCCATCCATGAAAGTTCAGGGGGAACTATTGCTCCTTGTTTACGACTTCAGTAGTAAACACAGATTTTTTTAGATGTATTCTGAGTTTTTATTAGGCATATTCTGTGTAAAATAGACAAGCATACGTTTATGTAAATAGGTACATATATATGTTTTTATTTGGTTGTTGTCTATAGTTAGTTAGTTATTCTTTTGACTTCAAATACAAGAATTACAGCCACAATTTCATTTAGCCTTCTCAGGCATCCATGTGTAAATATTGTGAGGCTCTAGGCTTGGTGATGTGAATACTTTGGCAACAAAAAATTCTTGTACTCCAGCCATGTATCACTAGTCTGCAGGAACTTCTTAGTATTTTCTGTCTCATTTTACTATTTAATCATCTCCCTAATTATTATATATATAGTATATTTTTCTCACTTCAAGACCATTAAATCTGAAATAAATTTATTTTGTGTTTTGTAATACACCATATTGTTTTATATTGAAAGATAAATTTGAAGAAAAATACAGCAATAAAATTTATCCTTGAGATATTATTTAATCTTTTTGTGTGGATAAGCTATAATAAATGACGTTATTATTAAAGGTTAATTTTTGGAACACAGAAGGAAATTGGGGGAAAACAGTAAATAATAAAGTAAAATATATCTGTCTTCAGCCTTTTTTATAAATGGCTAGATGACTATGAATTCTGAAATTTCTTTCCTAACTTTGAAAAAACAAAAGATGAGAGGGTTTTAAAATCTCTTTTGAAAGATCATTTGTTGGTTAAACTGCGTCATAAGAGCTTATATTTATCTTCTTTTTATTTTTGTAAATCAGAGGCAAATCAAGCACTTTTAGATAAATGATGGAGAACTTGTTGGCTTATGACTGGTACTAATTTATGTTAAAGGAGAGCAACACAATTATTATTCAAAATATGACATTCTGTCTAGTGAGATAATGAGAATCAGTTTAATATATGCTAAACTTCATCATCTTAGATTTTTTTTTTAATAAATGAAATTTTTAAAAAAAAACGTAAGGTTTGGATGTAAGGCAGTAGCATTCAGCAAAAGCAATACAATATATCAGCATTCTCTGTGTGCTGTGGGAAGGGCAAAAAGAAAAATTCTTCCTGTGGAAAGATCCATATGAAATTCTTTTTAGTGATGGAGGAGGAAGGGCAGGAGGAGTTAAAATTAACATAAATATTAAAGTGCAGTTGGGTTGGATCAGAAGTCTCAATGATGCATCTGGGTGCAGGAAAACATAAATCACTGCAGGTATAATTATGAAGGTAATTGCATTGCAGCATAAGTAGTACCAAAAAATGAAATTAAAAAATTGCAAAGGAAATAAAATCACGAGCAGCCAAAAGACAAAAAGTTTGTGCTAAATGGTTCATTTAGACCTGCAGCGCTGTGTGGGCAAAAGTGGATTGCAATCATAGCCATTTCAAAAATGAAAACATAAGAGAAAGGAAATTGGACAGAAATGGCATGGAAATTACAGCCTTTGATCCGTTTTTGAAGAACCTTTTATGAGACATCATCGTGAGTGGGCAGCAAATTCTTTCCAATCTCCTCTTAAAGTACTTGTGAAAGCTTGGAGACCATGAGACTGAAATAAACGTTTTAGCATGGATTGTGGGAATGTATCCCTCTCTGTTGACCTTTTTTAGCTTTTATAGGCAGCACAGAATTGCACTGAATGTTCAGTGTGATAATACAGAATATATAATATGGGCAATTATATAGAACATCGTTTAGCACAGTGATAGAGAAAGGAAACTGTTTTCTGTAGTAGCTCTAGGCTTTTATTAATCCCCTGTAAAAATTAGGAACTGTAAGTGGGATAGCCTATATGTTTTTAAAGATTTGTTAGGCAGAAGCACAGAGGGGGTTTGCAGCTTGTAACTCTGAGGGCTCACTTGGTCTGGGCTGAGTAAGTCCCTGTCTAAACTTGCCACAAGTTATGTTCCTGGGGAAAGCTGTGTCTTTTTATTTCTTAATAAGGCATAATTTTGAACCTTCTGGGTTATCCTGCTGTTTTGAGAGAAGTGCAGTGTCTCAACCTGAAAATTCAGTGTACATACAAGGAAAGAGGTAAATTTTTAACATGAATAATACACTGTAATTGCCATAGTCCAGCTCTGCACTAGCTAAAATTAGATTGTTCTCTGAGGCTATAAAACAAAGATGATCACAGACTGGTTCAGTCACTAACAAAATATCTGTAATGCTGTTGTAAAACATTAATGTTATGGATGTATTTGGCAGTACTCCTTATTAAATACCAGTAATTAAAATCAAAATACATTGGGTTAGCTATCTCATTCTGGAAAGCCTGAGTAATTAGCTTTCAGGTAATTGGTCAGATTAGTAACTGTACATAAAATGATTATTGTTGATGAGAAGAAATATGTTACTTCATGATTTGAAGGATCATGAATGCTGTCACATAAAAGAATAAGTACACTATTTTACATTTCAGTAAACAACAGCTGGATTCTTCCAAGAGTGCTGCTTAAATCAGATTCAAGCTGCCTGAAGCAAAATCCCGATTTATTTTCTTATTTTATTTGACTTGACTGGGTTCTGTTTTCATTAACATTTTCTATCTGAACTTTTGAATTAGAGAACATTTTATTCAGCAGAACAAGTCGAGTTCTTTTTAAATTTGTGAAATTTAGGATCTCTTTTCATTTTTTTCAAACCTTCTGTATCATTATTAAGGTGGAAAATACTCTCCATTATATCCAGATAATAGGGAGCAGTAACATAAAATTAATAAAAATGTTTACTCCTTTAAAGCCTATTTGATTTTCTATTTCAGATTATTTGATTATTAAATGGGAGGTGGAGACAGAGCTGTATTTTGCTGTTGGGGTGCTGCTGTTATCATTATTAATCATTTATGTAGTTAATGTGTAGCTGTTGTTCACATCTTAGGCAAATAAAAAATGTCATCCATGCCCTGGAGTGTTTGCAATCTAAAATTAGACAAAAGAGGTAACAGGTGATAGCAGTCAGCTCTAGGAGTGGGAGTTTCATAAGAAAATGTTATTGTTCACCTGCTGTCCTTTCACCACTTTCTGTTCGAAACGCTTGCTCTCAGCAGACTGCAGATGTGCCCCATCATCCAGACCATTAATGGAGGTGCTGAACAGGACTGGACCCAGTTTTGAGCCCTGGGGTACAACCACGAGTCAGCAGACTGCCTACCCCTGATCACTGCCTTCTGTGCCTGGCTCTTTGGGCAGTCTTCAGTCCACTTCAGTCTTCAGGCAGCTCCCTCAGCACTTGTGGGTGCCTACCATCCGGGACCATGGTATTTCCTGGCCTCATCATCTTCCACCAAGAGTTCATTTTCTTGTTCCAGACTTTCCCATTGGTGTCCATGGCCTGGAATCGCTGAAGGCCAGTCTTGCTAGTAGAGACTAAGGTGAAGAAAGTACCTCAGCCTTTACTATGTCCTGTCTCACTAGGTCCCTTGACTCACTCAGCAGTAGGCTCACATTTTCCCTAGTCTTCCTTTTGTCACCTGCATACTTCAGGAAGTTTTTCTTGTTGTTCTTTATATCCCTTGTGAGGTCCAGTTCCAGGTAGGCTTTCACTTTCCTAACTGCGTCTCTGCATGTTCAGCCAGTATCTCTGTATTTCTCCCAGGTCTCCCCTCTCTGTTTCCACTTCTGCATGCTTTATTTTTTGTATTTGAGTTTTGCTGGAAGCTCCTTTTTCATCCATGCAAGCCTCCTGGCATTTTTTTCTGGTTTTCCGCTCACTGGGATGGAGCAGCTGTAGCTCCTGCAGAGCACAGTCCCAGCTCTCACTGAGGCTCTCCTCAGATGACAGATGCTGTGGTCCTTTTATGATCTTTGTGTCTGTTCTCTGGGAACATTGCAGTATGTCCTTGTCTCTCCTGAATGGGGAAGCACAGAACTGGACACAGCACTCCAGATATGGTCTCAACAGTGCTTTTTTTTTCAGATGGTCATAACAAATCATTTAAGTAATGGATGTGCTAAGGAGATTATGATTAACACATGACTCATAAGGGTAAGAGAAGTAAAGTTTGCAAGAAAGAAAAGAGAATGAAAAAAATCAGTCTGAAGAGTCAGGAGAGGAGAGTCAGTGGGGTAGAAAGCACAACTAATTGGAAGCAGCAAAATAGAGCAGAAGGATGAGATACATATATTGGGAAGGTGAGTGGGAGGGTGAGGATAAGAGGAAGTAGCTAAAGCTTGATAAAAAGTTAATTGAAGGCAATAGGAATCTTTTATGTTTATTTCAGCAAATTCTTGTTAGGAAACAGGTTGTAGAAGTGGCAGGTTGTTAAAAATAAGATACACCCTGTCTAGACTTCAGATTTCCTAAAGTTCAGCTATAACAAGTGCCTCTGTGGCTTTGAATCTGCTTTCTTGGGTTGGTGGCTGATGATTGCTTTGGTGCCTCAGTGGGATGTGCTTGGAGGAGTGACTGAGTCAAACAGTTGCTGCTTCAGAAAGATGTTCTTATTTGCAAGAGTGATTCTTTTAGTGGAATAATTCTTTACCTGGTGGCGGCTGAAGTAGATTACACAGATGCTCCAAAGAATGAGAGTATTACTGTGTCTCTTCAGAACGTAGAAGAGCTCTACAATATGAAGACAGGACCAAACGCATATGTCCTCATAGGGAAAATGAAAGTCAAACTTTGATTAACTGCTTAAATCATACACATTTTTATCCTAAGCCACTGAACTGTTTAGAAACTTAAATACCCTTCTAATAAGGGTAGCATGAGGTCTGAGAACATTTATTGTATGAGAAGAGCATCACGTATTTTGTCTATCTGTGAGCTCTAAATTCTGGTAGGGCCACCTTTTATCATTACTTCTGGGGAATTATTGGTTTGTTTCTATTTTTCAAGCATTTCCCTACATCTTTTCTGTTACTTTTTTTAACTAACTTGAGATACAGGGCTAATGTGTAAAGTACATGCCAGTTATTTAGCTGCCACTGTAAGCTTCTTCAACCTTAAATTTCCAAAATGTGTTTGGATTCCCTATTGAAATCTCCTCTTCAAGGAGTATTACTGCTATGGCCATCTCCAGGTAGCAAATCAATAACTTAAAATACAGCATGTCTGTGTTTGTTTTTTTTAGAAATGCTGTAATAAATACCTTGTTTTTTGAATTCATAGAATTCACCAACCTCTGCATAATCTTTGGTTTCCAAGTTAGAAAAGCATATTCTATATATATGTATATATATGAAAAAAAAGTAATATTTTCAAAATTTTAAGTTTTCAAATGCCACATGCTCTAGTATACTTAGGAGTTTGTGGAATGTGTCTGAACAAGTGGCATGTAAGGTCCCCTGTAAACTAGAGAGAGGAGAAGAATGAATTCCAAAGGCTAGGAACAAGTAAAATGCTTGGCAATATTCCCTTGGCTTCCTTTCCTTCGACTCAAGACTGTTGTTATACTATTTCTACTGAAAAATAATTGCAATCCTGTAAGTACAGATATCCACAGTATCTCCAGTGTAAAAGACTTTCTTCCAGAACAGAACTATATTAGCTGTAATAGGTATTAGCATAGCTATCTTATGTTAGCAAGTAATAGGTAAGCAGAAGAGGATACACAGATGACAGATTGATAACTAAGGCAATAGTGTTCAACCAAGGATTTCACACACTTCCCTAGGATTGTGTGGCAATAGGGAATGAGGTAGATTTCTTGGCCATTTCTCAGTTTCTGATATCTGGGGTTATATGAAAGCATTACAGCTCTTGAATACAAAGTAGGGAATTGCTTTAGTGGTAGCCAAAAACTCATTGTATTTTATTTGTTTTGTTTTGAGGAGGTGATGGGATACTGGGGTCAAATCATTCTTTCCTTTTCTTACTAGAGTATTGTTTTATGTTAAGGGTTCTTACCTTTTCAAACTTCAAGAAGAAAACATGAAAAATAGCTTTTATTACCATTCTGTGGTATTTGTAAGGATGGTGAAGGAATAGCTCATAAAAAGATATTTCTAAAGTTTTAACATACTGACTTTTTCATTACTGTAGCAGGTGGTCATTTTCATATAAATGAAACTGGTAAATAGCAGCCTGGTTTTTCACATGGATTCTATTGCAGTGAATGCCTCTAAACACCAAATGCATGGAAAAAACCTTCCTTTTCATTCTCTTTCTAACCAAATAAATAGAATCTCTAAAACTTTTATGTGTATGGATAGAGATAGATAGATGGATGGATGGATGGATGGATGCACTATGGTCTAAATGCAACAATATATAAAATAAAAAATACTAAACTGCTTTATATTTTTCCATTTTTTCTCCCTCGTGGTTGATGCTAAAGCTATACATAAAATAATTTAAGCCAAAGGAAATTTACCTTTTCTGTTTATATGCTTGTGCAATAGCTTCAGGTTTCTTACAGACTCTTTCCTCACTTAGTATTTTCATAAAACTCACCCACCCGCTTCTGTTTGGGCAATCATTACTTAAATGCATGCCATCTCATAAACTTGCCATAGTTTAATTCATCTTACCCAACTTTAGATCTATAGAAGTCAGACATCATATAAATACATTAAAAAAACATAAAATTTTGTAAATTTTCCTCTGTGTGTGTCTTTTTTTCAATCCGTTTTTTCTTCCTAGTCTGCTGTTAGCTCAGACTTAGTATCTAAAATCAGGTGAGATAAATACCAGTCTTTAAGTCCTCAGTGCCATAAGAGGTCTGGTTAAAATATTAATCTATCTAAGGACTACATGAAGCTACATGAAAAAGAGGCAACACACAGTAGTAATTACTAATAATGTCACTATCATGTGTGTGAAATGTATTGCAAAAGTTCATAGTATTTTATGGGGTCCATAAAAGTTTAAATAAAATATTTCCAAGTAAAATGAAATTCATTTTGGAGTAGTATTGTAAGGTGCTTGAGCAACATTTTAAATAACAATTCTTGAGCACAGCTTAGGGGATAGGAAGTACACCTTATCTTAGAAGTGCAGCTTTTAACCTGCATGCCACTAAGACCAAAGATGAAAATAAATACTGCTTGTAGTGGGATTCCATAGCTGAATGGCATTCAAAGAAATTATTCTCTCCCAATTAACTTCAAAATACTTTATTTGTATAGGCAAGTGGGAGCTGTCTTGGTAGTTCTGTAGCTGCTATCTTCAATTCATTAGGTTCTGCTGGAGAGAAACAGATAAAATAGCATGAAGAGTTTGCACAAAATTCGTCCATTTAACTGGGGGTCCTTACAACTCTTGACATCTGTCTTTGTGTACAGCAACCTGCTGACAGACAAAGGCAATTATTAAAATCCTTGGCAGTACAGATCCTGTTAATCACAGCTGATGCAGGCTTCCTCTGTAAATGTCTGTTCTGTTGTGTTTATTGTGGCGAAGGATTCTATATAAGTATGTATCTGTTGTGCTTTGGCAGAGTTGATTCCAGAGATGACCAATATATGTAGTAATTAGATTTCTGTTTCCCTCTCAAAAGCCTTGTGATTTAAATTGCTGTACTAAAAACGACTGAATTCTATCCTAAGCACACTTGCAAGGGTACGAATGTTGGCATGCATAAAAAAAGAGTTTGTGATGACTTAGTGATTACTTCGAAATAGAGTTTGTGTATTTTTTTAATTACTGTTACTAAGCTCAACTGTTGATGGAAAATATGTATGCATTAATTAGTACAAGAACTGATAAGCATATTAAATCAGACACATTATTTTTGCATATAAATTACATTTCAGAAGAAAGGTTGTTGAGCTGGACATAAAAGTGCTAATAGTGATATGTAAAACAATTTTTATGATGAAAATATATGGAAGTTTATGATAAAAGGCAGCCTCGGAAGAAGGCATTTAGCTTTAAAGAACTGAAGAACTTTGCTCTTTCCTCACCCTGTACCATCCTCATCCTATAGCTCCCCTTTTTTGCAGACGTTCTATTTGTACTGTTACAAACACAAGATTGCATCTGAGTCCTTCACACTGGCTCTAAATAAAGATTGTGCAGTCCCACGCCAGCTATCTTTGGGATACAGATTTCCTCTCTTCAGAGGCATGAGTGAGCTTGTTTCAGTGTCTGTGGTAGGGAGGGTCAATAATACTCTATTTTTCCGTTTGTCATTAAAAACAGAACATGAGTATCTATTGTGATTTCCATTTAAATAACCCATAAACTAGTACTTGATCTACAGAGATAACTAACTTTCTTCTTCTCCTCCCATAAATATTTATTGAAACCAAAGCCATGGGCAATTTTTAATAGGATATTAACACCCTTTCAGGTAATTCTTAATTAACATCTTTCAAACCTTCCTGCAGAAGTGTAAAACAGCATTGATTGTCTCTAAAGTATCAGTGATTTATATAAGCTGTTTTATGAGTAGACATGTCTATATTAAAACTAATAGAAAACGTGTCTATTTGTATTATTTATATGTATACACAATTTTCACTTCAAACCACATCTGGACCATTTTACAAGTAGCATGTTGCTGGTTTTTTACTTTATGGAAATTACGTCTGTCTTAAGAATTGCTTATTTGTACTCTCTATGCTTATCACGTGCTACTTAAAGACAACTTTCCTGAGTTATTAAAGCTGAGGACACAGAAGCTACCCAAGTGGGAGCCCTTTACTGAAATAGTGGTGAGAACCCAAGGCATCTGTCCGTCTCAAAGAGAGCTCTGTGTGTGCAGCAACTCTGAATATTACGTTGTTCACTTAAGTCCTTGTTCTTTGGAATTCACTTTGAAAATCAAATTATTTTTAAGATACCAGTTTACCAGTTTTAAGATACTAGTTTAAGGTATCAGTCTACCAGATTACCAGTTTAATATACCAGTTAACCCTTGTGTGTCGTAACCAAGTCTACCTAGTAAACATCACGAAATGACAAACTGATGCCTGAGTTCAGCTGAGATGTGAAACATTATAGTCTATAAATTCCATATCTGAGAATCATCCCCATATTTTACTTAAGACAAGTGTTATATTAAAAGAGATATTAATTTACCAGAAAAGCAAGATTAAACTATTTTGTATTTGGTAATTGTTTATTTTAAAAACCATTTTAATAAGCAAAATAAATTAATTAAAATACATATTTGTTTTAATATTAGCTCAATAATAAACATTGATAATTTCCATAAGTTTTAAGAAATTGTACCATACTTGTTCATTTTTTGTTTTCTTTTTGATTTATCATGCCTATTTTCATTTTTTATTGCATGTGGTTTTTCAAAAACTGTAAATAATTTAGAGATGTCCTAGATTTAGAAAATTGTGTTCTAAAAATACACGATATAAAGTGTGCCTGGAAAAGGCACTTTTTTATGCACAAAAATTGTTTTCTTCTTTTCATGTTAAAATATGATTCAGACAATGGTAGACCATTGACCTCAGTAAAATACAGGTATTTAGAAAATATTTTAACAAAACAGTAAGTAGGGGCATGGAAGTAATTGAAACCCACATGGAGTTGCCAGATATTGAGCATGCCAGACTAAATTTTTCATGTTCTTTGATAAGAAAAGAACCTCAGTAAATTTGATCTGTATGGACTTTCTGGCATTTGTTATTGGAACCATATTTAAAAATAGGTCTTAGTTTTGCTGTAAATGTGTACAAAATCTGTAAGGTGATTAAAAAACTGTGAGAAGGAGCAAACATGATGATCTGTATTTAAAGTTACTGGATAGGAAGGAGGTTATTAGTGAGATTCTTAAAGGAACACTGGTCTTGAGTCAATATTATTCATTTGACAACTGGCCCCCAAAAGTCAGAAAACTTAAAACATCTGTTTCTGACACATATTGGAGAGTTTTGGCAGCTTGTAGAAGGAATGATATGTCTAGAGGCTGAGGAGAGGGTCATTAGAAATAGATCAAGTGTGTAAGTATAAAATCAAAAGATAACCAATCATTAAAAATTTCTACCCCGTCTGGGTTCTCATCCCTTGAAAACAACAAAGAAGGAAAACAAAAATCAGCTTGTGGGTGAGTAGAGATAACATCTTAGAAAACTGGAAGAGGAGTTACTGGACAAGATACTCAAGAAATGGGGAGATGTGTTAATTTAGAAAGACACAGGTGGAATTAAAGTTGGATTGCTATATAAAGTTCTTGCCATCATTTTCTTCATGGAGCTAGATCCGTATTAAAGCAGACAAAGAGAAGGCTTATTAAAATGACCCAGGAAGAATCACAGTTGTCCCGATAGCCAAGAGTCAATACAGGCTGGAAGATAATTCCAGTAATACTCAAATGGAAAACATAACTTTCAAGTAGTATTTGAATCCCTGTGCTATGTTTTCTATGTTCCTTAGTATTCCATATAAGAAATGATATGATTCCAGCTTTGGCAATTTTTTAATCCTAGTTTTGTACCAAATCTCATAAACCCTACATTAAACTTCGTTCAGGTGTGTGTCAGTAAGCAGTATCTTCATGGCATTTTAGTAGCTCGCAGCGAAGAACAGGTGTGTTCACACTGTGATGCACCAAGATATTTAGCATCTACTAAAACATGTTTAGGAAGTACTGACCCATCAAGTTCATATGAGCTCTCTGTGACAGAACTGAGTCAGAAATGCAAGACTGGCATTTTCACTGCTGGGTAATTTGTTTTCTCATTGCATTTATGCAACTTCATTAGCAAAAGATAGCTGTAGAAAATACCTGTGAGTTCAATCATACACTTTCCAAGTGCTGTTTTGCCTAACAGTATTTCAGTATTTTTGTAATGGACTGGTCAGGACAGCAGTCAGCTAAGTGATAAAAGGGAAAAACTGCCTTACGACTTGTTGGAAAAATGCCCTCTATACTAAATAATTACATTTCAGAATAATATTCAGCTACTCTTACATTTGGGGCCATATTTTGAAGATGTAGTCCAGTTATTTATTTATTTAGATATTTACATTCAGCTGGGCCTCCTACATATTATTTGTTGTTCGAGATTTCTCCAGGACTACAAACTCTGTGTGAATCACATTATGAAGCTCTGGAAATGCCAGATATGAGTCAATATTTGTGGTGTTTATCTGTACAACTCGAGCCAAGTCTTCCAGAATGGCAAATACTTCTGAAAAAAGATTGAAATTCAGCTGGTGTAAAAAGGTTGCTCTGAATCACTTAGGCCTGACTTTGCTGGAAAGATGAAGCTGGATAGGTGACAAGGAAACCCAGAAAAATAAATAATTTCACACAGATAATTGATGTTATTGCCCTTCTCTATAGGAAAGGGCCTGTGCTTTATGAACTGCTTACGTGTGTTAAAATAGGTCTGCAAGTTCATATGTAATAGGCTAGTAATGTTAATGTGCACTTTTTGTGAAATAGGCTGTTCGGATATGGCACTAAATTTTCAGCAGATGTTTGAGTCATTATAAATTGCAAATTTGGAAATGACTGCCATTTAAAAAAATAAATAAGCCTTTTATACTGACTGTCATTTCATGTTTGAAGAGTTGCTGGAGGGCTTTTTTCTGTTTTGAAAAAAAACTCGTGATACTTGTTTTATCTAATAATTCTTGTCCTAATGTGTGCGGAGGTTTTATTGTCATTGCATTGTTCAGGGAATTAAGTATATATGGATGATTATCTATCTTTATCTAGACATGCATTCATATCTGATATTTTCCTGCTTGTCTTGAAATTTAATTTCTTCCAATTTTCTACCTAAAATAGCAAATACCAGTTTCAACCCTGAAAAGTATTTTTAGAGCAATCACTGTTGTGAATCTTACAATTCTTCTTTTCCCTTTGGAACTGGGTCTCTTTGCTTGTTCTCTCTGTCTTGTGAGTTCCAAGGCAAAGTTACTTTATTGAGCTTTCAAATGTCATTGAATTTGCAGACAGCAACTCAGGCCTTCTGCTAAGTCAGTGTCTTAGGACTGAAATTGTTGTTGTTTTTCGTTGTTGAAAAAAATGTTATGTTCAAAATTTGAAGCCAAAGTCCTTTTTTTTTGTAGAATAAATAATTATCCTGACATAGTTTGCTGTTTTCACAGGTGACATAAATTTTGTGAGAACAGAGCAAGATGGGTTACAGTCCTAAAGAATCGCGGTTCTGTTTTCTTGGTTTATTTCAGCAATAGTTTTTCCTGGTCTTTAACTGAGAATTCCTTGTGGGAAGCTTTGTGTGTTATGAACTCTCTAGTCTGATGCCATATTTAGACTGGCAACAGGGTTCATGCTTCCAGTGTTGGCTCTTTTAATGGCAGGAAGCAAAATCTTTTATCCTTGATGAAATGGTGTCCTTCGTTTCTGTATATATAAGAACTTCTTATATTGATTTTTCTCCATTTCACATTATTGTCTAGAGCACTGACTATGGAAAAAAGCAGCATCACACCCTTTAGTTCTAGCTAGCTGACTGTATATTAATGTCTCATTTAAACATTGAAGCCATGTTTACCTCCCAGGTTAGGAAGATGCTGTGCTATGCTGCTGGGCATTACAGAAAACTGAACTATCAGAGATGCTGAAATGTGAGGGAGAGGAAATATGCTTGCAAGGAAAATGCATCAGGCAGCATTTTAAGATTTGTATGTTTGACAGCGTTGCTGATTTTGCTTATTTTTTTTATCTTCTGACTTTATTACCAGTATAACATTTTTGTGTTATACTGGCATTTAGAGAGCTACAGATGGCAGCATATCTGCAATATTCTTTTTTTCAAAGCTACTGCAATGGGAAATCTGGGAATAAGCTTTTCCATAATATTGTGTACAAGCTTGAAGAAGTCCTTTAATTTTTATGTCTTTCAGTTGCCCACATACAAACCTGAGTTAATATTTCCCTGCTGCCAGACATGCTGTTCTTCCAGTCCCCCTACAGCAAGAGAATATTCTGAATAGTTAGGTAAGGGAACTCCAAACATTTACAGTTAGAGGGTTGGAAGATGGTAATTCTGCTAATGTAGAGTTTTAAGGAAAGGGAACATTTGATATTTGTTTATGACTTACTCATTGCACTTAGATGCAATGCCAGTTTGAGAAAAAGTCTCGCTTGGTTTGGCTTGGCTTTTGGGTCAACATATCAGACTAGAGAGTAATGAGGCCAAATTTAGCTGAGCCTCTGATTGAATGTAAATGAACTAAAGATAGTGGTGCAGTCACTTCTTGATTTGCTGGAGCATATAAACATTTGACTGTATGACTTCACCTGCCATATATATCAATAATCAGAGTTGGCAAGTCAGATAAAGGAATAGAACTGTTCTTCTGAGAGAAAACTATTCTTGCCATAAAATGGAAAACACAATATGCAAATTCATTGGGAATTAAAAACGTGTATTCCTCAGAAAAATCATTACATTTTTTATTGGAAGTTTGCTTTAGTTTTGGTACACAACCAAAATAAACACCTGGAATTTCATGGGGAGACATTAACTGCAAATGAGAAATACTGTAAGTTGTTGCCTTTAAAATACAAGTGTGAAAAAACATGAAATCCATGTAAGAAAATCAAATATTTAAAAAAAAAGGCAAGACATGTTCTTGAGAATATTTTCAGGGTGTGCTACAACACAGTGAAAGCCAGTTATGTCATCTGCCCTTTTATCCTTCCTCATGCCCTCCAAAAACCCAACCCCTTCCCACAAAATGCAAATATTTTTTCAGTTCTGCAGCTAGTATCTGCAGATTGAAAACAGTCAGTGGGAATGTATTCACTGGTTTGTGAGGGACGAGGAAGCAGTAAGAGATTTCCAGACTGCAAAGTAGCCCCAGCCCTAGTAGAGTGGCCAGGGCATTATACAGGGCTATGGCAAATGCACTGACAGGTCTTTTGGCTTCTTGCACATTCCCAGTGCATATTCTAATCACTGGCTTTGGAAGCAGGGAGTGGAAATATTTCAGATTTTGCAAAAAAGGACTTTGAAGCTTGTCAAATTCATCCTGTTACGGAAGGGAAAAAAATATCAGCTTGAATTATTTTTACATAAGGGGAGAATTGCTTCCTGCTCTGCACTAGGCACTTTCAGATTGTGGTCTCAATATGTACAAACACACTTTTATTGTGTTTAACTGCAGGGTTTGGGTTGGAATCACTTCAGAGGAATATCTGAATATTCCCATTGGATATTTGAATAATACAGAATTAAGATTTTGTCTATAGTATATATACATGAGTGTATTTTTTTAAAAAAAAGTCTAAGTTTTATCATAAAAATTACTGAAATACATCCTTTTTAAGAACTGCTAGATGTAAAAATATCTGCAAAATATAAATCATGCTGATGAATTTACCTGGCACATAACATGTTCCTCTCTTCATTAATAGAAGGAGCTGGGAGGAGTCTCGTAGAGCAGAGGGGTTGAAAGAGCATTAGAGCTGTGTCAGCTGTCTTTCCCCTTATGGCTTTGAGCAGTTTTCTATCCTCAGAGCCAACCCCTGTAATCCTGAGGAATACCTACAGCAGCAGGATTTGCTGTCTGAACACAAATGCCTGTGCTATCCCACCTATTTCTTATACTGTTGTCTGGAGATGCGTACCTGCTGTGGAATCTGCTCCTTATTGTCTAATTATATTGTCCAGTGAAACAACTAAAATATGGCAAGAGCCATTAACAAAAGAAAACAAAATCTTCTTTTTTTTTTTTTTTGTCAGCCTGCTGGGAACATGCACACAGCCACAGGCTGTAGCTGACCCACTTCTTGATAAATCACACAGCGTAACTAACACTGAGGCAGCTAATGCCATCTACTGACTAAAATAACACAACCGCCGAGATAGTCAGCCTCAGAAGAAGCTTGCAGAGCTGGTAGCATTCAAAATGATCAGAACATTACGTACACCTCTTTGATTAAATACAAGCTGAACTTGAGAAGTTAAGCCACATTCTCCAGAAATCAGGATTCATTTGTCTTAAGTTTGTTCTGCAGCAAGAAAGCTAAAATAATCTGATGTTAGGAAAGCCTTTCAATAAACTGATTTTCAAAATTGCTGAATACCTTCTCTTCCATTGTCTTCAGAGAGGTTTTTATCTTCTCAGAATCTCTGAAAATCCATGGTGATGCTGGTTTGCTGAAGATACTTTGTATGCTGAATGTCACTTAAAACAGTAAAGGAATTGCCCTTTCTCATCCCTATTCATTGTTGCAATGAGTTATACCCAAGTGAATTATAAAGCTGATTGTTTTCATCTCAGAGGTGAGACTCAGCTTTTTATTTTTGTTACCTCAATACGAAGACATGATCAGTGTTAGATATGTTGCTGCTTTATGATATCGGCAAATAACCACTTAACTTAAAATATCTTTTCCTGTGCTTATATTAACAGGTACATTGCTTCGATGCAATATGCAGAGAAATTTGCATTTGATATAAGTGCCACATTTCCTGCTTAAAATTACTCACTGAGCAAAGTGGATTGCATATAAGATATCCGCATTCTCCAGGTTAATAACAGAGAACATTCTCTCTAATAATGAATAGCCACTCTGCAAAGTAAAGCAAGTCAGGGTGCTCAGCTCTTTTGAGACAATTAAATTACAAATCAAAGTGTCATTAAAGCAGACAATGTACTTCAGTATGTTCTTAAGTGGGGTGGTGTCATTTTTACTGACGTCACTTCTGTGTGAGCTAAAATATTGCCATTTCTGAGGCAAAATCCTACTGATTGTGTGGAACTTGACAGCTTCATAGAAAGAGATGGTGCCTTTCACCCAAAAAAATCCTGACTGGATTAAAGCACTGAATCAGTATTTACTGTCCTTATTCTCTGTCCTTTTTTTGTACATCAGATATCCAAAGTTCACTTCTGGAACAGCAACAACTTTGCAGCAAATCTGTACATCCCCTCATATTCCAAAATGGACCTGCATTCCTTATTCATGGCCTCTGAACCACTCCTTTACTCTGTAGCTTCAATGCAGAGGCAGGTTAAAATTTTAAGGAACTTGCCACAATTTATCCATTTTTATCACCTCATGGGATGAAAAGGACCTCTAGTCATTTTGAGGAAACAAGGAAAAGGAATACTGTGAAGGAGGTGTCATAATGTAGTAGCATATGGACTATTATATTCAATATTTATAGTTGATGTTGTTCACGTCATCTTCTATAGCTACTTTAATTCAAATAATAAGCTCAATTAATAGAATTCATTCGCAAGTTCCACTTTCACATAATTTTACCTTTCTGGGTCAGATTAATTTTCATTCCACTGTATGAAATCTGCACAACATTGTACCAAGTAGTCTTCATTCCTGACTTGAAGTAGCATTTGCCAGACCACCTGCTACATCAGACCAGAATAATTCCTAGTTTGACCAAAGTCTCTCCATGGTGTAATTACTTACTCTATTAAATTTATTCTAATATCTGTCATAAAAAAATATAGGTATGGAGGCCTTATATAATATCTTACATTTTAGAAGATGTCTTCCACTACTTCTGCGTGATTTTTTTCCCTTAATGTTAGATAGTAAATATTTAAAGATTCAAATAATCTCTTCACAATTCTCGATTTTACTACAGATTCTTTCGTCTGGTTTGTTTTTATTGCATGGTCACTATAGATGAGAACAAGTCCAAAAGACATGTAAATTTTTATTAAAACATTTTGTACTCATTGTTAAGATTTTTTCACCCTTTGAGATCTAATTACTTTTAAAATTTAAAATACATGTTCTGGACAGTACATCTCAGTGTAAGCATGTTGATTAGTGGAATAATAGCAAGCATAGCTTTCAATCAGCTTTGTTTTGTTTTGTTTTCAAAATCTCATGGATTGTACTGTTTCGGAGGTGTTTACAGAATAGCAACTCAGATAGTTTTGCATTGGGTTTCACTTTCTGTGATCAGTCGACCTCTTTTTTTGATCTTGGATTAAGATCTCCAACATCTGTGAATAAGTATGGATAAGTAAGGTTTGCATAAGGCTGGCTACAACAATTACAGTGTGATTGCAATGTGCCTAGAATGTACTAGTAAACTGAGAAATATATTTTTTCTGTATAATTATTAAATTATTCAAATACTCATGTAAGTAATGGCGGTATACTGGCATATATAGCAGTATATATGGCATGTACTCTGTATATGTAGTCTTTAAGATGAGATTTCTTGTTTTCAGTTACATTCCATGAACCCAAAGAAAATTTCTGTAGATTTTACTGCTCATTTCCTTCTTTGTATATTTGGACCTTTTCTTTTAGAGATTGAGGATGCATTTATTTTTGAGGTTTGACAAAGAAATATATCTCTCTACATACATAAATCATGATTATATGTATTCTTACCAGGATACTATACTGAATATTATACTGAAGGATATTACACTGAAGTTTTCCTAAGTGAAAGCATTTCTTGATACAAGTGCACAATATTCTTATTGCTCTTGTATGAAGGTAAAGTATTGTCTATTGTTTTCTATGGTTAACATGAAGTTTTGAGTTTCTGGCACTGATGAGATTTTTTCCACATTGGTTTAGTAGTTAAAAACAATAGAGCGGAGATAAGGGTAGGGTTTTATTTGTTTGTATTGCTGTTTTCTTTGTTTTAGAAAATAATTTGGATTCTCTGGACAAGTTATTTATATTCAGAACATTTTCTGGTCCTCTCAGAGGACATACAGGAGAAAATACAGAAGGTTTTTGCAGTATTTTATGTGGTAGACAGCTCGCTGTTGTTTGCTGTATCTAGGAATTTTCAGACAGCTCCATTACAAACTGTGCAGCATGTACAAGCACGGGTGCTTCATCAGCTGTTATAAACTGGGGTGCTGGTTTCAGAAAAAATGCTTAACATTATGTGATAATGGCCAGCTGCGAAGGATGAATGAAAATTATGTAAAGAGAATTCATAAAGAAGTTGTATTTGTAAATAGAACATGAAAGCCCATTTAAAATTGCCTCATAAAATTTGATGACTTTAAACGAAGCTTTGTGCCAAACGAGCCAATCTCCTTGGTTTCTAGAGTCATGGATTAGAGCAGGATTACTTAGTGGCTAGGAGGCACAGACCAGAAGTGGGTCACCAGGGATCACACCAGCTAATGGGCAGAATCCAGCAAAAATTCCCCAGTGACTGACAGAGCAGAAGCCTTGAATGGGGATGGAAAAGTTACCCATCCCTCACAGCTGTCCTGCTCACTCTGCTTCTCTTGCTTGCAAGATGGCACCTGGGTGGTGCTTTCTGGCAAAAGCTTTCTTTCTCCTTCTTAAACTATTTAAGTATGTAAGCCAGCATATTCAATTGTGCAATAGGAGGGATCAAAACAAGACTTCTCACTGTTTAAACTGAAATATCTGTAGAATGTGTTCGGAGAATGGTGATTAAAATACCTAGACCACATGAAAGAACCTCAGGATTGTGAAATTTTTATTTATTCATTCCTTTTTTTACTTTGTTTCTTGTGACTTTTCATAGAACTTGTGACTCAGTCTTTTGTTGCATTTTCCTGTCTTGTATATTTTAACTTCTCTCTTAGAATGTTCTCTCACTTTGTTCTCCTTTTGCTTTTCTCTTCTCTTCTCTCTCCTGAATTGCACTCAACAATACCACCTCTCTGTCTTGACACCTTCTTCCATGACTATTTTACTACCTTTAGCACTTTTTAAGTTCTTTATCCTATGGTTTTATCCTTTGATATTTGCCCCTTTCAAGATTTCCTTCTCCTTCCCATCATAGGTGGTTCTAGATTAGCATTTTCCCTGCAGATTGGTCTGCTTCTCATCATCAGTAGTACAGAATTCCCTCTGCAGTAGGAGGAATGGAAGTGGGCAGATGCTAGTTCGGTCCTGAGATTTCATCACCGGTAAAGAGGAGAAGAAAACCTGCATCTGAAATCAGCCCAAACTTTTTTTCTAAAAACTATATGTATCTATATTTGCTCATTCGTAGGATCTTGCCAATCTGACACAGTTAGACTGAGTTCTTTTAATGTGAAAACAGTGAACTAAGCTTGCACAACTCTGTGGATCAGTCATTCTCAATAATAGCAGTTTTCAGAAGCTTTGTTCTTTCCTCTGTGCTTGTTTTTCAGTGTAGTTTGGATAGCATGTTTAAGCTTATCCACACATTCCAGTAAGATGTTATGCTCAGAAAATGAGTACTTCACTTTTAGACTGTACCTCTAACAGTCTCCAGTCTGTAACACCAGTGCGTGACCCTGTTTTTTCTGCCCACAATTATATTGATATACTTGAAGATTCTCTGTATGTAAAAGACTAAAATGCTGCATCATAATTTGCTACTATGTTTTCCCTTCAATTTACATTTCTTAAAACACCTTGGAATTTTGTCACAGTGCCTTCATACATATGTATGACATGCCTCTGCAAAAGACAGAACTCCTTATTTTTAGAACTTATGAAAAATGCATCCAAACTTCAAAGATGAATTAGAAATCAAGATTTCTGATAAGATATTTTGGGAATCAAATCATAGGAGACCTCTAGAATGTAGACAATAAAAATGCTACTATTAATGTGTCTTTAGAGAGAGAAACTATCTTGCATAAATCCTAAGCGGTCTTCTTAATGTTTGGGAGATAGAAAATACAAAACATAAGCTAAAATTACCATTTTGATGCCTACAGTTTGTATCTTGTGGTATTTTTAATATGTTTGCATATTGGGGTTTTTTTGCTATATCACTAAAGATAAGAAGTATCCTGAAATAATCTGTGTTCTATATATCAGAATTCACTGAAACACAAACCAAAAGAAAATCTGACGTGCTGTCATGATTTAAAATTTCTGTCAACATTATGTGTTGACATAAATAAATTTTAGCATTGAAGGTCTTTATTAATACATATATAATAAATGTGACAATATTATACCCTTTGCTGGAAATACTTGTTCTGTTAGCAGGTGAAAATCCACTAGGAGTTTTTGTAAAGTTGTAAATTTTTTATTAACTCTCAACTCTCACAGATGTAAAAATCTAAAGTCTTTACAAATTCATAACTTTAATTAGGAATTTTAAATGTAAATTAAATACCACAGCCCATTGCTAATCTATTCTTACTCAATTTTGCAGTATTTTGTATTACAAATATATTGTCTGACTTCTCAAAAAACCCCAAACTAACTGCAGTTTCTGTTGTGAAACCTATTATGTTTATATGGTTATGGCTGAAATAATGGCCTACTTAGAGCTATCAGTATAAAACCAAAAAATTAGTGAGTGGAAATTATTCTTCATTTTGAAACATAAGCATCTTGATATGAACAAATAGAAATGTCAGAATTGTATACTCAAAGGTAGAATATGCAAGCAGTTTTAGTCTTACTCTCCTGGTACCTTTAAGTCTTACATTTTATTTTCCTGTTTTCAAGGGAAAAATTCAAGGTTGTTACATTTGTGAGGGTTGTAAGATCTTTGAACTATGTCCAATGCTTACAGCTTGTGGAATTAATTTTCACCAGTTCGCTCTTTCAATGATTATGTAGTATGTCACGGAAAGTGTCTCTTCTGTGCTAGGAAACTGAACCCACCAAAAAAACACGGCTGTGCAGTTTACAAGCTATACAGCAGAACAAAGATGTCAGGATAGATTCTGCTTCCTTTTTATTTCACCACAAATGAGTTTTCTTGGTTAAAAACTGTTCTCTGCATTGGGCAGATAATGTTTGCCTGCCCAGAACTCTGCTTAGTTACAAAATCTGAATTTTAGCTATAGTATCTATTTAGGGTTCTCATAGACAAGGAAGGTGATTACTTCATACAATAAAAATCCCATTTTTAACTACTTATATTCTCTTTATACAGCAGAGCATTTCAGTCAGGTCTACCGAAAGCATAACAAATTTGCTGCAATCTGCAGTTTAGGATGTACTCAGAAAATACTGTCTTCAAGCAATGAAAACAAGGACTTGTGATTATTATTGAGTGGCTAATGTGTAAAAGATTACTTTCAAACATTAACTCTTCCTTCTTCCTCTGATTCATATCCCTGTCTTACTCAAAAATAAAGCAAACCAACCAAACAAAAAAAATTCCACACTAGGCAATAGAAATTGAAAATTTCATTTAAAGGAAGGGCTAATAGGCAGAAACAGACAAGAAACTGTGGTTAGCCTTGAATATACCCGGCCCTAGATGGTGACACTTAAAATTACTTCAAAGCAACCTGCTATGCATTACTATAGGGTGGAACAAGCAGTTATTCTGACATAAGAAGTGAATTGGGTTGTTTAACTTCTCAGCTTCTTGAACATTATAGCCATTTTAGTATAATTAGATGAAGATGAGTTGGATGACTATTACTTCCCCATGTTTACAGGGCCTAACCACGATTCATGGTTTGTGTATAAAGAATGCAATAGAAACCTAGTAGATCTTGGAATATGGCCAAGTGCTGTTTATACAGAATTATAGAGATTTATTATACTAGATTAAATCTATATACCATCTAGTTTAATAGAGGTTAGTACCCATCCAGTGTAGTATATATTGGCTGGCAGTATTTAGAATCAAATGCTTCAAACAGGCATGCTAGAAATCCTTAACCAGCTTGTTGTGTAGTAATCTGTCATGGGAAGTTGCTTGCAACCCTTTACTGCTGACAGTTTTATAAGTGGACAAAGGAATGAAACTTTGAGAATGAGAATGAGGGTCATGAAGGTGGCTTCAAAGAGAGCGGGAGAAGACTGTTTAGGTCACATTACAATTCTCTTCCCAAAGGGTACATCCAGTACACTTCTGTTTACACTAAATACTTTTTTTTCGCTCTCTCTTGTGTCAGGATAGAGAGGTTCTTGTGTATGCCTAGAATATAATCTAAGAAATTTTTTGGAATATAAACCTGAAAGGATTTAATAGGGATCTGTATTAACAGAAGCTAAAAGTCATCCCTGATGATTTCTCAAGACACAGTTTCTTTCTACCTTTTCAGTAGTTTCCATTAAAAGTGGTGGGCTCAAAGTATAGCCAATTAAGTTTTGTGCAGCATCATTAGGCTGCAAAACACAATTAGATGAACAGGCTTGCTAAAAACAGTCCTTTGTTTTATATGCTATTGTAATGTCTTCTCTTACAAAAATCTTTTTGCAGTCCTGTGTTCTAACGAGAGCCATTCAAAATTAAAATTTCCATCACTCCTAAGCAGTTGCGACTTACGAAAAGAGACCTGTGAACAATTGGTTATTATTCACGCCAGCTATGCTAAATGAATGTATTTATTTGCTTCTGCTGAAGTGCTGAGCAGCTGATGTTACACTCTGCAAACTAAGCCCCTTCCTTAGCCCATTTAGATAGACACATAGTATACCAGGATCTATGCATCCATTCAAGCAAGTATTTTTCCTGCACCATAAATACCATTCTTTGTTGCTTCTTTCATTGTTGTTGTTGTTGTTGTTGCTGTTGTTGTTGTTCTAAAAGTAAAGTCTCTGCATCAGGGACTGTCTGACAAGTGTGGCTGAACAGCCTGACCCATCAGCACCCCGTGTGTAGGAAGAACAAGTGCCGAAGAGGGGGTGTGTTTGCTGGTGCAGTTACACTGTCCTCTGAAATGGGGAACACATTGTCAAAAAACTGTTTCTATCAGAATAACCATGTAGCTTAGAAGTTCTGCTGACATGTCTGCTCTGCAGAGATCTGCTGACATAACTATGGCCTCAGTTAGATAAGCAAAACTGAATAAATAGAACTGGCAGGAGGAGAGAGGTGATGAGAGGAAGGGGAGTTAAAAGCAAGAAAGAGTTTTGCTGCATAGCAGGAGAATTATGAAGGTGTAGGAGGAGATTTTTCAAAGGCATGAATAGCTAAATATCTAAATTCTACCTTCTGCTTCTGAAAATCTATTAAGATTGCACGGTGACTGCAGGGATAGAGATACAGATCGAGGGGAAGAATAGAGAACAGAAAAATTTCTGGAGAAGGGGTCTAAAGAGATAGAATAAAGTTGGTTAATGAAGCAGAGAAATGTGATTCTTAGGATAGCATGAGTCACACACCAGGATGAAGGAGAGTGAAAAAACTGCCATGAGCAAGGGGAAGATGCTAAAACCACCAAATAAGTAGAAGAAACTTAGTCTTAAAAAACAGATGTTAATGCAGGTTGTGCTGGAATATCAGGTGATAACAAGAGAGTGTACGTGTCTAACCTCTCCTGCATGTATATGCTCCTGCAATGCACCACAGGGTGCTAGTTCTGATATCCTGACTGAAGGCCTGTTACACCATGTCACTGAGGCTACACATGTAGATGTCAGGTATAAAGGCAGCCCTAAAAGCCATTTAGGCTAGTCAGTATATTTCACCATAATTCTCCTTTAAGATTGATCAGATTCTCATTTCACAGCAGGTGTCACTTGCCTATTTTGTTTCAGGATGGCTCGTCACAAGGAGTGTGAGTAGGCTTCAACAAAAGGAAGCAAAGTTCACCTTTGCCTGTTAGAAATAATTAAATAGAGAAGAAATAAATATACCTAACCGTCATGTTTGTAACCACTGCTGTAAATACTACGCAGTAGCTGCCTTTGGTAAGCAGAATATAGATACCCAAGACCCCAGTATCCATTTATTTCCCTGCTGTCTTACAAGTGGTTTTGTAGCAAGACAAAGACTAGATTCAGAAGTTACTGCTGCTAATACTAAAACGAGCTGGAAAGTGGCTGTACTGTAAATCTAAAAGTTCTTCATTTGAGCATTGCAAAGGACCCAGTAAAATACATAATGAGCTATATAACTATAGGTTCTTGTTATGCTAGATAAAAAGGTAGAAATATAAAGGCTTCAGGAGTGTCTTTTGAGAGTTTCAGATGATAACTTCAGTGTTCTTTTGGCACAGCTGTAGGTAAGTTCCCTCTGAAGTGAGCTCTGCCCAGAGGACTTTGTGCTGTAGGGCAGTTCTCAGCTGCACTGTCTCACCTTGTAGATCCCCATTTTTAATTGAGTCCACTCTATCAGCAGAAAAAGCTGCTGTTCCCATGTCACAGGCAACATGTATTTCTCAAAGTGTTGTGCCATCACAGTTTGCTTGGTGGAGCTGCAGCAAGGGGCAGCATCACCTCCCTGAGCTTTATTCCTTAAACTGTCCCCTGCTGATGATAAACTGAGAGGACTGGAATGTGGGATAGACAAATAGCTAGTGAAGCAATCACTGGGCTTTAGTCAGGAATCTGCAAACACTAAGAATAAGAAATATTTGGGTGAGAGAAGTAAAAAATACTGCTGAGTTCCAACCTAACTAAAAAAGGTGTCTTCACAAAATTTTGACTACTTTCACCTTGTGTGCAGGCAAACGCATCCCAGTGCTTCAGCCCTCCTGAGCCTTTCCTTCTTTTTCTACTAAAGGTACAGCCTTCAATTTGTTCCCATTATTAGCATCCACTGTCAGACAATGCCTGGCTGATACTGCAGTTCTTTGCTCTTTAGCATTTCTTCTACAAGAGCCAACCATGTTTTGGGGAGATGCCACTCTCCACTTGGGAGAGAGCCACCTGCCACTATATTTTCTTCTCTCCCAGTGGTGTATTTTGGCAGTAGATTTCCTTTGCAGCTGTGACTACAGTTTGCAGTTGGAGAATATTGGTTTAGAAAGAGAAGGTATTTAAAAGAAATAACAAGTATTGTTTTCAAATGGTTGGAAAGGTGATGAAAATTCTAGATATGACTTATGCCTGTGGATTAAAGACAAATATCACTCCTTACTATAAATGCTGCTTCTCTCTCCTACTGTGACAGCTAATAATGGCCGAAACACAGTTGCTGCATTAGCAATTGGAAGGGGCTTTTGGTGGGGACTTCTCAACCTGCCTCCAGGCTTGTTAAACTCTTCAAGGAAAAGTGGACTGAATGTGTGTACAGCATGGAAGCTGAACTTGTTCCTAAGTTCTGAGGAGATGCCTTGGCTTTCATTTGTTTAGATGTTCTGTTAAGTTAAAGCTGTTGGTTTTGTAAAGGGCAGAAGACAAGAAAAATGTGCTATTTAGTGTGTGTTAAAAGAATTAGATAATACACATTTCTGTTTACAAACTTGTCTTTGTTTTCTAGGTTAAATAATTTTAAATTACTTTAAATTATTTGGTTTTTCTGGCAGCAAAAATATTAACAGAATGAACTTCAAAACTACGTTGAACTAAGCTTTTATCTCTTTTTTTTGCTAGCAATTGCTAATAAATAAACAAGAATTGCAGGCTTGTAATTAGAGGTTTAGTAGTTGCTGCTTAGTTTAAAATGACCTTGAAGTGGTATTCTGCTTTTCATTTTTCTTTTCTCTCTGGTAATGTACATTCCAGCAGGGCTAATTCCCTTTCTTTTCTCCAAGGGCTTTGTTGAAGTGAAGGCAAAACTTCGGCTTTCGTCTCTTCATATTTATGATAATCTTCTTCTTGTCACATTCTTAACACTTTACCGCATCCACTTTCATTCCATTGTGAATGTCCCTTGTGCTCTAAGTCCAATTTTCTGCTTTTACCTCACAGTGCTTAAACTATCCATTCTATTCTGCTCTGTTTTCGTTGAGAACCAGCCCTTAGCAACTAGATAACGGCCTGTTACTGAAGATTCTTCTTTTCACACACTATAATACATCTTTTCTCTTCCAAAGAGATTTTTGGAGCTCATCAAATGCCCATGTTACAGAACAATGCATCCGTGTGCTTTCTCTCAAATAGCTTTTCTCTTCACAGAACTTTGAAATGCTGACTTATTTATTACTTTCTTCTAAAGATAAAACAAACAATTTCATCAATCATGTTGAATTCTTTTGTTCTCATTTTTTATAATGTAGGTATAATCTCTGGAATGCTCTTAAGCTGCAAATTTTTTAGAGAAAGCCATGGTTCTCTTTAATAATTAGTTCTGCATTCATTATAGAGGACCAGGCTCTTGCAAGTAGTGCTGGCATTATCATTTGATTCCAGTCCTGTGTTTACATGCTTTCATGAACATAAAATGCCCATGTCACGAAGCAGAAACACATCTACTGAACTGGGCTTAAAGGTCATGCTAGCCTCCCTACATCCTGCTTCTGTTTGGCTCAGTAGCCTCATCCTTTTCCAGAGCAATTCACTTTGATTTAGAGATTGCAGAGGGCAAAAAAAAACCAGCTACCAGAAACTCTAAATGAAGTTAAAAGTTTTCACTTGTTTATGCTGGCCACACCTCTTGAGCAGTAGAAGGCATGAACCTCTTGCTGTATATTGTCCTCCTTGTTGGCCAAGTTTACCAGCCAAACAATGGGTAGCACATGACCTCAGAAGATGTGTATGTACCCTTAGTGCTGGAACTCTCCCCAGCTTCAGTCTGCTGTGTCACACCTAGAAGGCCACAGATCACATAACAGCAAAAGTTACAGTTTTCAGCTAAAAGTTGGATAAAGATGCAGAGGTTTACACTAGCTATGGTGACCTAAAAAAAAAGTGGGAATTGACCACATAATTGTCTTCGTTCTGTGACAACAGATAATCCTACTTTCCTATGCAAATATGATCCGTAAGTTTTTTTGTTTTCTTTTTTAAATGGATCAGGGTTATAGATTAGGGGTGTTGACCAATAAATGGTTATAATTCCATATCTGAATATAGAGGTTTACAGTAAACAAAATAGGGGAGAAAAAAGGAAACAGCAAACAAACAAACAAAGCGTTGTCACAGGAGTTGAAGCATTCAGTTAAAAAACATGACCATCAAGAAAATAAGAACTGAAACAGAACAGATTTTTTTTAAAATAATATCAATAAGATGTCTACACAAAGTAGAACTCTTAGGTTTACTTGTGTTCATTTCCTTATTCAAAACTTGTTTCTTTCTGCATGAATGTTAACTGTATAGCACTTAGTGTGCACTAAGCCCTTCTTCTGATGTCTCAGTTGGACAGTTAATCAGCTAAATCTACAGGAAAACTTAAGATGTGTGACAACATGCTTCAAGGTGTTTAGCTATTAGAGACTTAACTGCAATAGCAGTATCTACTGGGCTGGATTAAAAACAACATTCCTGTAACCATCCTGTAACCAGTGAGCTGTTCAGAGCAGTCCAAGTGTAATTACCAGTATGTTAAGTAAAATTTGCTCAAGTTTCCATGCACAAACTTGAAAAACTGAATTATCCTACTTAAAGGCTTTTGATGAAAAATGCTTTCCCCTGGACATGTACTGAAGCAGTGGTTTGAAATAAAGAGCACTGTACTGGGTCAGAAGAAAGAAGAGCCCAGAACAAAAATGGGAAAGCCAGCAATAGCAATAAATCAGCCTTGCCTATTAAGTAGGATTTCTAGCTCCCTCAGGTTGTTTTGGCAATAGCACTAACCTTAGTTGCCCTCCTGCAGCAGTAAGTGGCTAATGAGGCAGAATGATCTATCAATCACTGCCTCAGTCAGAATGCTGCTGCAGACTGTTGTCCAGATCCAGGGTAGATCCATCCCTCAGTCTAAAAGGGCATGATGCTCTGGGAATTTATCTGCCATCCTGGAAGAGGCACACAGGAGGATTGCTTTCAGAATTCAGCCCAGCCATCTCAGTTGGCCTCAGTCCACCAAGTTTCTTTCAAACCTGTGCTAAGCTTCCAGATGGAAGTGGGGAATATTCCTGATGCAGAAGGGCCATACCATCAGGCAGAGACACCAGACTGCTTTTGTCATCCTGTTTATGAAAGCAGAGCAAGTCGAGGTTGTGGGTTTGATTAGAGAATTCCTGATGCTGTGCTTATAAATACCCATGCTCCTTCCATCTTTGGACTTTATCACAGCTTCAGAGAAAGCTTCCTGTACAATATCCAGAAGATGTGAGTCTCTTAAAATGGGTTGCTCAGCAGTCAGCATGCTGAGTGAGAAGCTGTCTAGTCAGCAGGGTATGCCAAAAACAGAAGTGACTCATAAATCTTGCTTCTCCTCTGAACTGTCTCCAGCACCTTCTTAGAGGTGATGCCTGAAGACAGGCATGCAAGTCCTTTTTTGCAAAAGCTGAACAGTGATGACTCTTCCCTTGGAGGTAGCAACACTGAGTATGCAAAACTCAAGTGATGGGAGCTCACTCAGTGAAGATAACCTTAGACTTATTCTGTCATCTGTTCAAAGGAATTCAAAGCTTTATCATACGAGCTTTCTTTGGTCTACAGAAGAGATGGGAATATGACCACACCAAGCATTTCCATGTGCAGGAAAACCCTAAAAGTTTTAAACCTATGAAAATCCCTAAATTACCATTTATCCTTAACTTTATTTCAACAGCAACCAAAAAAAAAAACCAAGTAGTTTTCTTTTTTATTTTGTTTTGTTACTTCCTTGTCTTTATTCTGGAGTTGTGTTCTCTTGTACTGCTTGTGAGTGAGCTGCATACAACACTCTTGTGGTTGGGACCCTTATTAAACTGATCATCTAAAGAAATAATTGCAGAACAAGCAATAGTTATACTAACACCAGAAATCAGTGCTTATACTAATACTTTATAAACTGCCTCATTTTAAGGTTATCAGTTATTAAAAAAATTTCAGATATGCATAAGGGCATCTTTTCAAAATATGTCTTTCCAAAACACTGTAGGGAATGTATGGTTATTAATCTCAAATTAGGATTTTTTGCTTTCTTTCTTTCAGTAGAAAAATGTTTCAAGTTGGAAATTAAATGTCATGTAATTGACTGGTAATTTTTCCCTCCTGCTGTGTGCAGAAGGCTATTGGATGATGGCATATCATTCTCAACAGGAGGAAAAAGTATCAGTCATTATGGGTACAATTAGTTTCAATTTTCACTGTTTTACTTCAATGTGCTGATAAGATTGTCTTAAAAATCTGTGTATAATAATTAACCATAAATATCAAGTAACTTTAAAAAAAAAAAAAATCTTTAACCTAAAAACCAAATCTAAGTGCAGATGCTTCCTGTGTTCCCATGTTCATTCCTGAACTGGTAACATTCAAGACACAATCATTGTCATGTAGCTGCAGTTAACAGAACCTGTCACAATCAGTCAGCTTCTGTTCATGGTTTTGCAGCACTGTTCCTGATTTCAGTACTCATATTATGCTGAAGAAAACCCTAAAAAATATTTTTCACAGTATCACAATTTATGAAAATTGGGTATTTCCCCACAGCCCCCCTGTCTGTTTACAAGAAAAGTCTTGGACTCAAATTGCCATTGTTTGCTTTCTGGCAATAATAGTAGCATATAATTAATGCACACCTGGGAGGAATATACCTATGATATATATTTAGAGAAAGATGTATCTGTGCACACATGGGTACGTTACATGTGTCTGATTGAGATCTGTGTGATGACCTACTGAGATTTTTTAAAAATAGAAGTGAATGTACCTGAAAAGTCTGAATCTTGATCATACAGAATTTGCAAAGTTTGGTCTATAAAATTCACTCATGTGATATTTTTCCCATTAGTACACTTGGGTGATGCATCTGAAAGCTTTAATGCCAAATACCAACTATTTACATTTTTCTAAATGCCATAAACGTAATTTTATCACAGGATCTGAAAAAGTAGCTGAGCTGTTGCCTTTTCCCACCTACCACCAAGTAATCTAACTCAAATTTCATGAGCTTACTGTGTGATCTGTAATAAGTTCTCAAAGGTACAATCAATTGGTTTTTGAAGTTCAGTTTGTAATTGTGTTCCTGATGCAGATAAGGAATACAACCTCACTGCATTCTCCCTGTTTTCTTGTAGCTTTATGATACTGCAGATGCAATGGTGAAGAAACACTTCATGATGAAGTTAAATGTGGTACCCATTAAATTCAGCATATATAACTGAATATATGTAGAGAGCAGATCCTTTTCAGAAAGAAGGTGCCATTTTTATGTGTCACTTGTCAGAGTAGAATCACATTCTGAGGTGCCAATTATTTCACAACCTCAGTCCAAGACTGAACTAATCTGAGAGGCAGCCCTGAACTGCACATCTCGGCTCCCCATGTTTGGTTCCTTAGTACATGTACCTAATTAATTTTGCTAACCCCATGGTTACTGACTGCAGAAATTGGGACACACAAGAAATACTAATAAAAAGAAAATTCAAAGGGGAAATAGTGAATTTAAGGCTGTGCCAAAGCAAGAATATTAATAACATTTCTCTGTATAATTTTACAATTTCTGTTATGTTGTTCCTTATGAATTTTACTATGTCATAGTTAAACTCTATGTCACTTCACTAGTTTATAGGGTTTATTAGAGCCATTGATTGGACAAGAGCCACAAATGGGAATATAAATTGATTTTATGCAATGTACACAACAAAAAATTTATTGATATAAAGGGCTTCATTATTTTTAGGATTATTCTAAAATGATTCTGGAACTGCAAGAACTCTCTGTGGACTGCATTAGAATTTCATGCTTAAATTCAGTTGAACGCTAATTTTTATATAAATTCTTTTGTCTTACAATGCTGTAGAAAGGAAGTTTGGAAGTAAATACCAGGGGAGTAGAAACGCATATTGGAGCTTCAGGAAATGAGATGCAAGTGTGAAAGATGACAGAACGATCATGTGGGAGGAAATTACTGTAGTTTCTTTCTTTCCTTTTTTTCTATTAATAACTAGGCATTATCAAGGACCTCAGACATTTTAAAACGGCAATTGCTGTAGTAGACAAAGACAGAGGGTTTAAATTATACATATTGTGCAGCTTTGACAGGTAACCTCGATTCTGCTGAAATATGACAATAACATCAACACCCAGAGACACAGGGCTGTCTCTACCCCCATTACCTCTAAATATCAAAAGAAACACATAACTAGGAAATATCATATACTTAGGGGAAAATAAAAGTTTCAGAACATGGTCCGGCATTTATGTAATGAATCTATGTAAGGGACTCACCACTCTTGACTTACTTTGCAATGTGACCTAAACAGAGATGTTTCTCTGTAACTGCCGTGAATTCTCTGGCTCCCATATGCTCTTCTGCACTGCAGAAGCAGAAGATTGAACTGCAGTCAAAAATTTCTGGCTTTTAGCTGGAAAGAAAATAGTGTCAATTTCACTGTTCTCATTTAAATTAATTGTGGTCTTATCAACAGCTTAAGGACTGAATCTGAAAATGTCATCTTGCATAGCTCGGTGCTGCAAAATATAGTGATTAGCTGTTCTTAGATTACATATCAGACTCTGGTGCTTCCTGAAAATTTGAGACAAAGTTTCTCTTCCACAGACTGTAGTGTAAGATGTTTCAGAGCCTTATACTTTGAACAGTTCTGCCATATTTAATAGATGGGTGAGCAGGAAGCTGAAAGAGAAGCATGCAGTTTGTGCCATGGACTGAAGAATTTGTCTTTCTCCGGTGTTCATGGTGTCCATATTCTTCCCAAAAATTCTCAGGTGATTTGCTGTCCCCAGCAATGGACAGATTGTTTTCTGTGAGATTATATGGTTAGCTTTGAAATACACTTAGACATGAATTGGTCCATTATAATGATTTCAATTAAATAAAATGTTTTATCGTGAGAGAGAACTGTGAACTATTCTATGCTTCTTCTTCACATTTTCTAGGTTTGTCAGATATACTAAAAAAGTGAATTAGGCTAAAAAGAGACTTGGCTATTATTTTGATATACCTCATACTCAAATAATAGGTTTTCAATGTGAATGTTAGACTGGAAATCTGACAATATTTTGGTTTCTCATGAGAATTAATTTATATTTGGCCATAAAGTTACTGTCTTTCAGATATTTTTCTAATAATATTTGTTCCTATTTTAAGTAAATTCCGGAGACTGACACAGAGCTCATGTCTAATAACGAGAAGATTTGTTGCCTGGTCCAAGACTGCGCTGTAGATAACTGTCAGCCTTGCTGTTGGCCCTCAAAACTAGAAGTTTGTGCTAAGTGTCAAAAAATATTTCTGCCAAGCTCTCCTTCTCTTTGCTGCTTTGGGGTTGCAGCACTTCTGCCTGACTTGGTATGTGACTGCTGTTCTTCCCCCACACTAGCTTAAACTTGGGCTGAGACGTGTCCCCCTCTGTGCATTGGGGTCCTCATCACTCGTGGCTCACCAGCTCGTGGTTCTGTTTCTATCTGCAACACTGTACTCCTCCAGCCTGCTCCAGGACAAGCGATACTCCTTTGCCAGGACATGCAGGCATAGACATTTCTAAACCTGAGCAATAAAGTAGCTGTGGGGTTTCGGGGGAAAGGTGTAGGTGCTTTATCTTGTTCATTCAGCCAGTGAAGTATTGCTGTGGTGTTGGTAGCAAGCAGTGCTAAAGAGCTGATGTACAGGTGGTGTCTGGAAAGCGTCAGTTCGTGTTTCACAAATGGCAGCAAGAGAAGTGTCTCTTTTCCACTGAAAGATGTGTAGGGGTCACTCTGGGGCAGGCAGGGGTGGGGGTGTTGCTGGAACATTTCTTGTGCCTTGGTAGAAGCACAGAGAGGACACCTGAATTCCCACACCAAGGTTCTTCATCAGAAGTTTTTTCCCCATAAACTGTTGGCTTTTCATGTACCTTCTCTAAAGAAGTACTAAATCTGGATTGCATTGTAAGCCTCTGTGGTAGTCATGAAAAGGCTGTTTTGATACGACATCTTTACCATGACTTTCCATTCTTCTGAAAATGTACTTACAGACCCGTCTTTATGAAAGGTCAAGAAAGTCTCTTTTCTGAGCTTGTCTTTTAAAATAACTGTCCTTTACTGAAGCTAGAAAGATAACATATTTCATTAGTAGGAAGATGAATGAGTAAAAAATGTATTATTAACATCCCAGAATGCTTAAATCTAGGAAGAGATAATTTATTGTAGATACCTTTAAACATTCTGCTAATGATCCCATCTTCTGATGAATTAATTTCATCAAAAACACTCTAATGGAATAAGGTATATTTTCAATGTGGTGCAAACCTTTCTCTGGTAGTAGTGCATACTTATCTTGGATATACCAGCACTGAAAGCTAATAGTTGCTTTCTCTTTCAGTGCTCAGGAGCTGTAAACAAAAATGACCAAGGGACACAACTGTGTGATTTTTCTTCTTTCTTGGATATGTTTTGTTATTACATGACATCCATTACATTGGATGTAACTGCTGAGCTGAACATGTTTTGTATGCTGAAAAGATAAGCTTCCAAAAAATACCATTTAACAGTATAGATCCCAGTTAACATCTTGAGGAATCACTAGCTCTACTACAGTTGCAGCATTAAACATTGAAAGAATGATGACAATTACTTCTGAAAACTTACAACAACTACTCATAGCAACACTATATTTGTATGTTTTTAATAATTTCATTAATTTTGATTTTTAGTATGGTAAAAAAGAAAGAGAAGCAGTGAAGTAAAAGGATGCTTTCCAGAATATTTCTCATTGGGAGGAAATTATTTGGTCAGCATGGGATGTCTGACCTGTTTACTGTCTCACTGCATACAGTTTTGTGTTCAGCGGTAAGAGGAGAAATGAGCAAATATAAATTGTCTGAAATCCACCACGTAGAAGGAATGACACCTATTTTATATCTATGAGATTTTGTATTTAGCAGCTGCTATGGTACACCTACTGTAATTTAACCACACAGAAACACAGCAATTAGCTTTGCTGCCCTTTGGAGTTTTATTGTTTTCATATTTTTTGTAAAGCTATCGTAAATCTCCCCATGATTTTCCAGAAGGTGATAACACTGTTCTTGAGTTTTGCTCATTCCAAAAAATCCCCCTTTTGGGCGAATCACTGTGGACATCCCAGAGGGTTCTCATTAACTTTCTGACTATTCAGTTTATTTTTAAAAAAACACTAGAATTTCCCATGAGGTTAGTCTTCTCATCTTAGTTCGTATATGCCAGAATGTTTGCAGGCTGTTGCCCTTTGAACACATTCTTTCAACTCTGATTTCCAGAATCTATTCAGTGCTCTGTATTCGTCAGTGTGTGAAGTTTTGTGCCGTTACTCCTCTCCCAAGAGTCGTTGCTACTTTACTACTTTCTTAAGAGGTGCTTTCCAATGGGACTCTCACCATCAGGATTCATACCAGCGCATACTAAGGCAGTCAGCCAATACTTTGTACCTCCATAACAAAATCCCTTACTTCTTACAAATCTCCAGAGTGTATATGTGTATTACTCAATTGCTTCATTTTCAGAGGAAATTATGTAGAAATTATGTAGAAGTTTGAGCTAATAATCCATGTTTGTCAGAGTTATTCTGGCATAGGAAACAGTAAAGCTCTAAATGCCTGGTCTCCTCAAGGGTTCAACTGGATTTTCAGTCAACACATACCTACTTCTGAATAGAAACAAGCATTACTTTGAGTATTCCCCGTGTTTGTTCATTGTTTCATTTTACATGTCTTACAATGATTATATGGCACTACTGGGCAGTGAATGGGCAGTGCTATGCCAAAGAATTGACATGCTCAGGAAATATAGTCTGTGCTGCATTTTATAGAAGCATGTAAATTAAATTGTACTTTTATTTATGATTACAAATGTACTTATTTATGACTGGATGTTGCACATGAAACATGTAATGTTTCATACATAGCACAATAAACATTGTAATGAACATTGAACTAGAAATCGTAGTTGAGTTGTATGACATTTCATTTTTTAACTTAGATGAAATTTTTGCTTGCAACTACCATTTCATAAATGGCAGATAATCTGCTAGTGATTTGTAGATCTTTACTTCAGTGATGCACTGCAGCATTCAAGTAACCCCCTTTTTTTAAAAAGGCCAATTTAAATCTAATTATTCTGTATTCCACAGTCTGTAATAATACCATGGTGTTTATACCATTATTGCGGAAAGCTGCAGCATTGCAGTTACAAAAGCCATCAGATGTTATAAGCAAGTGGGCATGTGCTCTTAGCAGAAAGCTTTTTCTGAGTCAAGATTATTTTTCAGCCCCTTCACACCTTTTTGAAATACCAGGACTGTGTCATTGGCATGTAAAGGTCAAAGGTTCTGTAGCAAGTCTCAAACCATTTGTGCATGCCTCATTAGACGAAGTGACCTCTAACTGCACTAGGACTCTACTGAGGATTGTTCCTGGAGATCACAGGAATAGTCTGTTTTGTTGGGTTTCCTCCTTTTAAGTAAAACAAAGTGTAATGCTTCAAATTTGTTCTTTGAACGTATTGTCAAAATATAGTTCCAAAACTAGAAGCAAATAAATTACATTTGCCTTAATTTTTAATCAGCTGAAAGTCGTCACTGCAAATTTTGTCTTCCATTACAAAACAAAAATAATCAACTGCCAGGCCTGAAATAATGAAGCAATATATTATAATTAAGCAATTTAATTTTGATTTAATTATGACATACAACTTTCCTTCTGATTTAACTGACAGTCATTGACAAAATGTTATAACATAAAACAGCACTAGTGTTTACAGTTTGTGACTCTGCATGTTTTGCTTCATAGTATTTGGCATTCATCAGGGCACATGGAAAAAGTCTCTTAGTCTGGAGTAGCTGGCATGTTATTTCATGCTACCCAAATTATGTACTACTTGTTTTTCCCAATTGTTGTTTTGTGAGGCAATTGGGGAAATACTCACAGATAATCTTGGGCTTGAGCCAAAGTTCATGGATATTAACTGGAATCTTTCCATCAATTTTAGTCTGCTTTTGATAGTGAACTGCTCCCATGTTGTTACAGAGAAATAGTTAAGACCACATGCTTATGAAATATTTATGGAGCTGTAATGTATACATATTCTGTGTCAACATCAACATGATTTTATATTAGGCTAGAGACTTGAGGGCAAGGACAGAAGTGATGGGCAGGCAGGGAATACTTCACTTTATTCACTGCTGCATCAATAAAATTGCTACAAAATATCCACCAAATTGCGTCTTCAGAACAAGACCAACCCCCTATTTTGTTAAAATCTTTTTCATCATATGGCAGTATTGGAGATTGGCTTTTGTATTCCAGTCTACCCTTGTGTGCAAACCCCTGTTGAATGATGGGAATGGTGCGGATGATTTCAGAAGGTTCGTTCTGCTGCAGTGAGGTCTGCGCCTGCAGGTCTTCATGACTGTGTACTTGTAGAACTGAAGGACAAAAAGCCAGTTCTTATCTTGATTTAGTGATTTGGGCACTCTTAGCAACATCCATGAAAACAATCACGTAAGACAAGAAAGGTCATGATTCATCATATTTTATGCAGTCGGGTGCTCTTATGCCCCTTTGATTTTGATGTGTTGCCTTTTGTTCCTCCGTTGATGTTTAAATTTCTCAGGTAAAGGATAAAGGCCATAAGTCTTTTGAGGCTGCGAGCAATTGTACACTCAGAGCAATAATGAATGTTTGTTATTTCTCAAGCCCTTTCTCCCTCTGGTTTTCCAAAATCATTGAGATCAGTGATATTTATGATGCAGCAGAAAATCAGAACAATGTTTTCAAAATCTGAATAAACATTTCAGCTAGCCTTCCTGTGTTGCTGAAATTTCTTTATGCATGTCTTCTCACCTTCATCCCACTGGCCCAAAATTCTTTGCTACGTGACTGTGGCAGGTTGACCCTGGCTGGGTGCCAGGTGCCCACCAAAGCTGCTCTATTCCTTCCCTCCTCAGCTGGACAGTGGAGGGAATATACAACCAAAGGCTCCTGGATCAAAATAAGGACCCAGAGACATCACTCACCCATTACCATCAGTTAAAACAGACTTGAATTAGGAAAATTGGCTTAATTTATTACCAATCAAAGCAGAATAGAGTATTGAGAAATGAAACCAAATCTTTCAAAACCTTCCCTCGCCTCTTTCTTCTTCCAGGGCTTAGCTTCACTCTGGATTTTCTCAGCAGTGCAGGGGGATGGGGAATGGTGGTTGCAGTCAACACATTGTCTCTGCCCTGCAATTTATTACCAATCAAAGCAGAATAGAGTATTGAGAAATGAAACCAAATCTTTCAAAACCTTCCCTCGCCTCTTTCTTCTTCCAGGGCTTAGCTTCACTCTGGATTTTCTCAGCAGTGCAGGGGGATGGGGAATGGTGGTTGCAGTCAACACATTGTCTCTGCCCTGCCTCCTCCTCAGGGGGAGGACTCCTCACATTTTTTGCCTGCTCCAATGTGGGGTCCCTCCCACAGGAGACAGTCCTTCACAAACTTGTCTAATTTGAGTCCTTCTCATGGGGTATAGTTCTCCATGAACTGCCCCAGCATGGTCCCTTCCACAGGATGCAGTCCTTCAGGAACACACTGCTCCAGAGTGGGTCCTCCATGAGGTCCCAAGTCCTGCCAGCAAACCCGCCCAGTGCGAGCTCCTCTCTCCATGGGGCCACAGGTCCTGCCAGAACCCTGCTCCTGCACAGACTTCCTGTGGGGTCACAGCCTCCTTCAGGCACTCATCTGCTCCACTGTGTGGTCCTCCACAGGCTGCAGGGGAATCTCTGCTCCGGCAGCTGGAGCACCTCCTGCCCCTCCTTCTGCCCTGACCGCAGTGTCAGCCCGCCTGTTCCTCTCACATATTCTCACTCCTCTGTCCCAGCAGCTGTTGTGCAGCAGTATTTTCCCTTCTTAAATCTGTTATCCCAGAGGTGCTACCACCATTGCTGATGGCTTGGCCTTGGTCAGCAGCAAGTCCCTCCTGGAGCCGTCTGGAATTGGCTCTGTGGGACATGGGGAAAGCGTCTGGCAGCTTCTCACAGACACCAGCCAGTAGCCACCCACCCCACTACCAACACTTGGCCAAGCAAACCCAATACAATAATACACGCTCAAATAAAGGTTTTCCAAAATGCCCATTAAACAACATGAAATTAAAAATAAACTTATGTGGGATTATGCTTGTGACAGCCTCATAGATATTTCAAAATGGCTGCATTTAGACTCCCTACAGATGTTGTATTTTCATGAATACAGTAAGATATCTGAATAATTTAAGAGAATATTGTCAGTAGCAAGTGTCACACGAAATAACTGGAAGGAAAATTGTCTTCACTTAGTAAAGATAAAAATGCATGCAAATCAATTTCTATTTAATACATAGCTTTAAATAGGAAACAATAGGTTATTACTTTGACAGGCAATCGCAAAGTGTGTACTATCCCCTTATCACCTCATTTATTTCATATATAGAAACTCTGTCCATGATCCACACCTCTGTAATTCTCACAGAAAAATAATTATGTAAATACATTGAAACTTGCACATGGGGAGCATTTATTACCCAATTTGCTTATACTGTCAAATTGAAGAGCAAAATGTAGATCTGTATGACATTTTTACAGGAATTTTGAGGTTTCAAATTTAGCAGTTCCAAAATGCAAACCATTGGAAAAGTGCTCTAAGCAATAAAATTATTCTGGCTGAAATTAACCCTGCAAAAGACTTTTCTCTCTTGTCTAATAAATATTTTATGAAGAACTTGAAACTATGTGCAAACACAGTCATATTTACACAGTGAGTATGAGAACCAAGTGATATTCTGCCTATTTATTCATTTATTGATGAGAGATACATTTCAATTATATTACCTTTTGGTTTTTTGTTGTGTTTTTCTTTTTATTCCAGCAGCCTACCCAGGAGTGAAAATGGTGAGTGAAAGTCATCATGAGGCCCTGGCAGCACCGCCAGCAACCACAGTAGCAGCAGCCCCTCCAAGTAATGTCACCGAGGCAGCCAGTCCGGGAGGAGGGGGAGGAAAAGAAGATGCGTTTTCTAAGCTAAAAGAGAAGTTCATGAATGAACTGAACAAAATTCCATGTAAGTAAAACTTGATTGATGAAAAAGCTTCTGTTGGCAGACTAGATTTAATTTGACATTTTCTTCTTTGACATTTATTTAGACAGCATACTAAATGTTTTCTAGTCAAAGCTGGTAAAATCACAAGATTAAACTGGTTTTGTAACTTCCTCAAAATTAATTGGAGTAGGAAAAAGAGAGTCCAACTCATATGTAATTTATGTCTATTCTTGATATGTCAGATTAGTTTGGTAATTTTTACTGATGAATTACTGCTGAATCATTAAAACTGCATCTAGAGAACTTCACTGTGGCTCTGGGACCAGTCAGTAAAATGTTTCCTATCAGTAACACTTAAGGTTTCATGTTTATGACATACCTGTGTGGGTATATTACCTTGAAGTAGTACTTGGCCAGAACTCATAAATATTGAGAAAACAAGGAAACTTGTATCTTCAGAGATTAGAAGATGCAGAAAGAAATGGGAAAATGAGGTTTTCACAAGAAAATAGCTAATACATCAGTAATGTATGAAGGTAGCTATGCTTTTCCCACTCAGGTATTCTAGTAGATCAGCCACTGAGTGCTGTTTGCACAAGTTCATGTACCTACGCAGAAAACTTAGAAGTATAAATGTATATTTTTGTGAAGTCAGTAGAACTAGTCAGCAGGATTCTTTTGGTCTGTGCTAGAAAGTATTGACTCAAATTTGAGGCCTCAATTTGTTCACATTTAAAAAAAAATACAAGCATTAGCTTTGTGCTGTTGTTTATGATAATACTGGGGTTCTTGAACCTATCTGGTATGTTTTACTATTCATAAGCTAGTATCAAATGTAAAACTAATTCAATATTGTCAATGGCATTTCATATAATGCAGAAAAAATCCTTTTTGTTACTGACAGAAAAATGACCTAATGCTACTAGCAGATCATTTTGGCACTTTTGTAGATATGAAGGTGAAGGCTGTGTGTGTATGTGTTTTAACAGCAAGCATTAGAGAGTCATTCAATCTTTAATAATGTTTTCTTCATAAGAATAAGTAAATGTAAAATATTTTCAGAGAAATATTTTAACATATGTAAGAATTTTCAGTTTTAGAAGGCTATCCTTTGTGTAAAGAAATGTTCTGTGACTGATAAAGCCAGATAACAAATTAGAATATTAATCCATTTTTTAATGTCTAAATGGATATTGTCAATGTGGCAGATGAGGTTTTTGCAAAATTGATAGCACACAGCTTTGCCCTGTCACTCAAAATTCTCACTTGCAAGAATTAGGGTGTTATAGAGGTAAGAAATTTGCGCGCCATTATTTTGGTGATCTGTGCAGTCCAGTGCAAACCATACTGAAATGAAATTGTCTGATGATATCAAGGGAAAACAAAACTAAAGAATAAAGATACAAAAATACAAGTATTTAAAAAAAAAAGGAGAGGAAATGAAAAGAGAAGACATTGAGGGAGAAACATTCAGAATTTGAAACATTTGTCTTGTAATTTTATTTCACCGTGCTATGTAAATAACGTAGATGAGACTTTTATGTAGATATTCTCTTATTTTTAAACTTTCATTTTAACTTCGCAAAGGCATGAATGGCTTCCAGTGTGAGGAACTCAGTAGCTGGTAGGTGTAGGAAAAGGTCTGTAGATAGAGAGAAACTTGGAATGCCTTGCTGCATGCTTTTTTAAAACCACAATGAAAACAAGTGGAAAGTCCAGTCTGGAGAATCTTTTCAAGTTGAACTGACTAAAACTTTTATTTTCTCTTCATGAAAGAAAAAAACCCCTACTGTTACATAATGAAAATGCTTACTTAGAAAAGTATATTCAGCCATAAGACAAATCTTATTTCTTGTGAAATACATTCTTGTGTTTATAAAATGTGGTACCTGATGCTGACAGTGAGACAAGAACGTATTGCCTCCATCTTAGAAATCTGGTCTCTTATCCAAGATCATGCAGTATTGTTGTTGTGGAGAAATGAAACTAAGGTAGTCACAAATCCCATGCCAGTTGTCTGCTCTTATTATAGAGGCTGCAGATGTGATTGGATCTTCCCAGGATCACTATGAAATGCTGTGACTATTTAACATTATGTTCTGCTATACTGGGGGGGTTTGCCATTTCAAGAAGGAAGTTGAATGTTCATTGCATTACAGAGGGGCAAGGGACTTGTGTGGGGGCTTTTTTGAAATACTAAATATGAAACTAGTGCCATTGACATGTTTGAGCATTTTATATTCCAAGTAACTTCTCTTTTGCCCACTTTCCTCAATAATAAATCCTGCAAGAATGGATTGCATTACATACAGGTCTGTATGTATTTTTTATTTATAACTAACAGAAACATGAAACAAGTAAGTTTAGTTAGGCTGTCTACAAACTATTGGGGGCAGGAGGGCAGAGGAGACCTCATTTTCCTGTTGGAAGATTATAGCATTTTCTCATGAGTTGTTCAGTTTATGTCAGTGGGGAGTTGTCAGCGTGGTGTTTTCAGCCTACTGCTAAAAAAAATTTAATTGTGGTAGAAAAGTTCTCAGGACTTACCTCTGACAGCTGGCTGCAAATTTTTTAAGAATCTCTCTTAAAACAGAGCAGAATGTAAATTAGTACAAACCAAATTGTTTGTGTAGTGCCTTTCTGGGAATTCCTCGCTGTGTGAGAGAGAAGAAATGCGGTGCATGGGCCCCATTGGGATAGCACGGATGCTTGTGTCTAAGAGCACTTACAAGACCATGGACCAGGTTTTTCCTCTGGTAGATTCAAACTGAAGACCTGATTTGAGTCTTACGCATGGCAGTGGAGTGCCACAGTCAGCAAGTTCTCTAATCTTTGCAGATGAGGGACAAGCCTGTTTTCTAGTTCATGTGCTTTATCATTTTTACTTCTAAAGGTCTCATGTTCATCCCCACATGACAGGAAGGACTTTGAAATCTCAGTACTTAACGTGAGAGGATTTTGTTTTCAGTGCCCTGTTGTTAATGTGTGAAATAAAAAATTAAATGTTTTAGGTTCCTCTGCCTAAGTTGTCTGCAGATGGAAAATAAGCCGTCATGATGTAGTGGATGTATAATAGGATAGAGTGTTGTGAAAAAGCTCACCTGCAATCAACTTGGCTTGAGTGCTAAGAAGGCCAAGCCATAATAGGGAATAATTTATGTAGTCTTCTCTTTCTGTTTTATCTTAGAAATTATAAAATATCAGGTCATGTTTATATTAAAAAAAAAAAGAAACTACAACATTCTAATCAGGTAATACATGATAACAAAAATAAAGGTACAGCAAACTGCATCCAGCTGAATAAATACTGTTCCTTTCATGTGGCTTATAATAGAAGATTCATATTTTAAAAATACTATGTTTTGTAGAACACACAGATGTCAGAAGTTAGTCTAGACATACCAGCTAACTAAAAATATTAGGATTCCCATTAAAAGTTCACTTTGCAAAACTACAAGATAGGGTCTGCACAATTTAAATTAGACTGGTGTTTTCTGCTGTTATGTGTGAACAAGAGAACTCTTGTTTTGTCAAAAAAAAAAGGATGAATTTAATAGAAAGAGAAAATAAATGTTCCAAGAAAAAGAAAGGACCTATTTGTATGAGTATACATTATTTCAAGAACAGTGATGCAGTGCGTAAACCAGGTTAAAATTTTCATTGGTACAAGCAGAAAATACGGAGTTTTTTTCTTGATTTGTATCTCTTTAAAATAGAACATCCACCACATTTTGTGACAGGAGAACGCAGGCTTCCAAAAGCACACAAATCATTCTGAATGGCGGTGTCCTAACATACATTTCACTCTGGATAAAGCAAGTGGGATAATTTTGTTACAATGAGTCATACAATTAAAGTGCTGGAATCTGGTAAGTTACTGAAGCATAACTGTGAGGAATTTTTTTCTCCGTTATGTAAATCCCTGCATTTTGGTTGTGAGTGGCTGATTTGCATAATCACAGTACAGTTGTTTTTCGTAACTGAACTGTGTATAAATGTCACTCTAACTTAATTGGTTCTTATACTTTCAATCCCTATTTATCTTTAGTCTGCAGACTTTTTAATCTCTTTACCGGAAGGTGAAAAAAGGTGCTGTCTCTGCTTTTACATTTTACATTTTAAATATAGTAAATCCAACACCTGAAAAAAAGGGGAAAACAGACCAGATAAAATAGCACTTACTCTTCTGAAAACAAAATGCATTAAAAGATTTTATAAGATACATCAGTTCTTTCCTTCTTCCTTCTCATTGCTCTTACATCTGGGTCTTTGTCTACAGGCTAGGAAAATATCTGCCATACATTTACAGGAAGTATGTTTTAGCAAGACTGTGGTAATGGCAGCAACAGCTTTTGGGTGGAGACTTTAAATGTTAAGATACTGATACTAACAATACACAAATAAAAATTAACATAAATTACCATTAGTTTACTTAATAATTGTAAAATCAAAGTGATGTTGATGTGTTTTCTAATGACACATTCCTGTATGAACGGGAGACCTCATTCTGCCAGTAAATAAGACAGCAAAAATCCAATGAAATTCCAGCATACGGCTGATTGAATAATGATATGCTGTTAATGCTTGTGGTAAAATCTGGAAAAGCTATAATAGCTGATTGCATTGAATCCAGGATACTGTTATTACCTCTTTAATAGGAAGATATTGCATATTTCCAATGCTCTTTGCTGTCTTACATTGTAATTGTATAAAAAGTTACATTTCTGTACAAACCGTATTCTGAAGTCTTTGGCTGGCTTGCCACTCCATTTGTCCTCAGTAGCTGGTGCTCAAAAGCCCTAAATTTGATTCATCTTGTACAACTGACTGATAATCCCTCAAACCAGAAGCTCAAATCTCTGTGATAATTCAGGCTAAAACCTGATGTTCTGTTCAGACTTGTCTCACATTCTGTTTGCAGAGAAAGTTTCATTTCCCTCTCCTTGGCCTAGTGAATAACTGTAAAAATAAAATGGGACTGGAGGCTGTAGAGAGAATTGTAAGACTCAGGTCTGATTTAATTCTAAATAATATCTTAGTAAGCTGACTACCAAGTTATAGATATATTTGGGTAATTTAGCAAATAAAATAATTCTGGATTTATGTATTTAGCATTTAAGTCAAAATTTCAGCATTCAGCAGTCATCCTAGAAACATATCATCATTTCTTTCTCCCTGCTGGTCTCTGCTATTTTGCCCTTCTGCCTTTCTTGATTGACCAGCTAAGGTGTGTTAAGAGTGCTTATTGCCCTCTATAAATGACAGTAAAATTAATTTCTTAATTTTTCATTCTTATGTGGCATCAAGATTATCAAGGAGTTATTACCAGATTATGTGTGGTTTTAGAAAATTGAGAATTTTGTTCATGGGATCTTTCTGAAATTTAATTATTATAACCTGACAGCTTGATCATTTGCAGAAAATGAATTCATTAGGCTTCTCCTATTGTTTCCCAGAGCACAAGTGTTACTGGCACAGGGAGGAGTGGGCACATTATTTTCTATGTTCATAAAACAGAACTGATGAAAATGCTGATAATAGAATGCTTTCAGATTTAGAAACTGGATTTATAGAGTAGGCCTACCATAAAATCAGAATAAAGTTTGCAGCAATAGCTATGATTTATATTTTCACAGCACATGCCAGTGTTAGTCAGTGCCTAATATCTTAGGTTATCCAGAAAAAGAATTGAGTTTCTGCTTCAGAGATCATCTTGAGTAGTAGCCGGCTGCCTGTAGAAATGAGGACTATGTATACATATGTTTATGTGTGTACGCACATAGATTTATCAAAACAATAAGCAGAGTTCTCAGCTTAGGAGCAGTCTGATATTAGCAAACTCCATTTATGTATCTTGGCAAAGAACATTTGTATGGAGAGATTTTGAGAAGATGAAGAAGTTTTTTGATGTTCAGGGAAGTCTAAAGAACTGTTCTGGAGGAAGTGGGAAGGCATGAATTCAAGTCTTGTCCCCCTTCCTGTCATCAAATCATTGGCAGCTACTCATGCCAAGCAAATACATGCAGCTTTACACTGGAGAAGAAGCAGGGAAAATCAGAAATAAGGATTTATTTTGGAACACAGAAGAAGTACAAGACAGAGCTATTACAGTACAATGTTAGATGGGAAAAAAACCTCATTATTTCTAAATATAGCAATTTAAATGCAAATCTCAGGTTACTTTGTTTTCTCCCTGAACCCCCAGTCCCAGAGTGTAGATGAAAACTTCATCCTTTTTTTTTTTATGTTAAATAAGATTTCTAGATCTCCTGCTGATAGGGAAAAGCTTGAAAATACTGTCCACACACATCCAGCAGACAAAAATATCATGAGACAAAAACAGTTCAACTCTGTTATTTTATAAACCCATAATATGAAAATGCTGTGATTATTTCTAGGGGTCCAGCATATTTTGATTGCTTTAAAGGAGGAATCCTGAAAATATAGCTTTTAAATCCCTAATGTCTGAATAGATACTGAGGGGTGGAAGAATGGAAGTAAAACCTCATGAGGCAGATGAAAATCCTTGTCTGGAAGGAATAGCATGTAGTCTGAGATCCAACCGAATTATACTCCATTGGTGTTTTAATGATTGATTCTGTCATGCAGAATTTATTTATTTTTTTACAGTATTGCATTTTACAATCCATGAGTTATTTTCATATGCCTTCTGATAGGCTCCCCTTAACGTGTCCTTTCAGACTTCTGGGTTCATGACAGCTGCCAGTTTGATCCTCATACAGGAATGAGCGAGGAACCTCAGGCTGTTAGAAGTACAAGCTGCTCTAGCATGACCTAGAAGTTCTGCTTCTGCAGACTGTAGCTGGATCAAGCACTGGCAAGCACCCATGCTTGCCAGGAGGTTACATAAAATCATTGAATGGTTTGGCTTGGAAGGGACCTTAAAGATCATGTAGTTCCAACGCCCTGGCCATGGGCGGGGAAATAATCTCCCCAATCAAAGCAAACTCAACCCATGCATCTGACACACTCAGGTCCAAGGGGGTACCCTATTCCTACCCTGGCCATTATCTTGGCTCCTTGAACAAGCCAAGGACGAAAGGAGAAATCAGGAGAGCAGACTCCTACACCTTGAACCAGAGCAGCAGCTGCAGCACTGTCCATCCCCAGCACAGGGAGAGCCTGTTGCAGGCTAAACCCATGTCCTCCTCTGCATCACCTTGAGAATGCATTGTCCTGTCAGAAAGGAAATGCTGTCTCTAAGCCAGTAGCACACTGGGAAGGTAACCTCAGTGTCAAACAGAATTATACATTATTGATTGCATGTGTCTGGAACACCCTTTTCAGAAACAGCAGTTGGTTTTGAGTTGTATAATCTGAAATAAAGGGAAGGAGAAGCAAGTTCTTCTGTATAACACGTGGTGCTGAAAGCATTTTAACAAAACACAAGAAAAAAAACCACATTCAGATTAACTTTTAAAGCCAAAGGGGTGAAATTCGTCCATAACAGAAACACCTACCTTTGGCTTGGTGATGGCATTTTAACAAGGGGTGTCAGGCTACCCCCAGGAGTCTCCTCTAGCACATCACTGTGATTATTATTTTGTATGTTACAATTACTCTGGTAGGTATTTTAATGCACTATAGATACGTCAGGTTGTGCTAGTACCTTATAAATTGAGTAGAGTATTCTATTTACAAGCAGAAAACTGAACATTGTTGCTGGCTTACTTTCAGTTTATGTGAGAGAAAGTGTACTAAAATTGTGTTTACATGCATAAAAGAAACACAATCTTTGTTAGCCTTTTTCAAACTTCCCTGCATATAAAGTGCCTGCAGAATTATACATATCTGTTATAATTGTAATCTTGCTTTAAAAATAAGAGTTCATGGAACAATTGTTCTGAACTTAAAACTGAGAATACATGTAAAGATTGATTCTCAGCAATGTACTGCATAAAAGATAAAAGGCACCTGTGACTGTGGTTAGTAGATTTGCTTTTATAAAGTATGGTTTAAATGCACAGTGAAAATATAGGAATTACTGTTAAGATTTATATTCCATCCTTACCTCAGCTACTTGTGTCTAGGCACTGTGGCAAGCTAGAAGATATCCTCTCGTATTTTTATGAGAATCAGGAGTAGATAATGCCACTGCTCTGAGAAATTGTTGTAAGCTGGCACAGCTGAAGAACAGAATGTCGTTCTTTGTTGTTATTGTTAACTATTCTGCTTAGAACTGGGTGAGTTTGCTGCTAAGAATTGTCCAAATTAAAGCCTTCCCTGAGGGTTTGTAAATATATAATACCCTCCTTACATTGGTTAGTATGTTTTGTAAAGTGTTAAAAAAATTTAAAAGAGACAAGAATGCCTTTACTGATATATGAATTAAAATACCTGGTCATCAATGCCATATTGCCAAGGTGGGTGAAAAACTAAGACACTGACCACCAACAAGAGCTCTCAGGAATGCTTTAGATACATAGCATCCTTTCATGCATTCATTTTATCTTTTTTAGTCTGGGCTTTTGTGTCAATCAAGCTCTTGAACGGTTCTAGATCTGAGCATCGCTACTGCTTCCAGAACATGCAGCCACTTTGCAAGAGCTGTGGAAGTGGCCTCAAATATTCAGAAGAATCTTGGTATGGGAAGGCTTTGCTCTGACTTCATAGAAAGGAGCTGTGGTGCTGAACTTGAATGACTGCCTCATGAAGGCTGAGTTCCAGCTGGCAGCTGAGCAAGCCATCTGCCTACTCCTGTGCAGATTTCAGAATCTGAATCTACTCTTAATTACCAACTTCAGCAAGAGCTCCCTAATTTGCTCACAGACCCTATATCATCTGGGGGCATGTTTCAGTACTGTAGCTGGCACTGTTTTCCTATTACAGTGAGAGCCACCAAAATGGAAGATGAAGTTTATCATTTCAGATGGGAAAGGTATTTCAACCCACATCTTAAAAAGGAGCTCCAGAAATTATTAGGATTTCTACAATTAGCTTTTAAGAATCAGACTCTGTAAGTTGAATTATACAAATCTGAGTTAAATGCATTGGTCCTCTTCAGAATTACACAGAAATAGGAGGCCCAGGTTTATCCAGAAGGAAGAACTGGTGTCTGCACTGGTACTGATCCCACATACTTTGATATCTAGGAAGGCCTCTAGGTTAAGCCCTTTTAACAGCCTGAAAACACTTTCTCTGGGCTTAGAGACCTGATTTCTCTCACTTGGAGAGCGATTATTTCAGTCTTTTCTGTCGATGCACAATCTGATGAAGAGTAAGGGAGCTCACTGGACCAGAGGCCTGGCTGAAGGACACACATTTTGCTGTGAAATGCCTTTGGACAAAATGAGCAAACAACACTGGGTATTTAAGGCTCCTTGAGCTTAAACAAATGTCTTCACACAAGGTTACAGAATATTACAGCATGAATCCCGTGTTTCTTTTGTAGCTGTTCCTGTAGGAAAGGCAGATCCAAGTTTTCCAGCTTCATCCCTTGGTTTCCTTTAGTCTCAGGAAGACCTGAGGCTCAGGTATTTTAGGCTGCAGCCTGAACAATACTACTGAGTCTTTGCTGGCAGCTCCTATCTTGTCAGTGTGAAGCAGCCACACAAACCATCTATTTGACACAGTGGAGTAGGGGTGTCAGCTCCTTGAAGGGGAAGGGAGAAGGGAGAAGGAGTATGTGAAAACTGGTGAGCTGCTTGGTTTGAAAGTAATTTACACACAAGAAGTTTTTTTCCTAGACCTGTGTCAGGACCATCACCCATAAAGCTGTACCCCAATGGGGAGGAAACCTCCAGGACTAGGACAGGAATCAGATTTTTTTTTTTTTTTTTTTAAACTGGAAACAGTTTTTAGAGAGGAAATACATTCTTCACATAGTTAATAATATTCAATAACTTGTACACCTTATAGATACTTTTATGGTCCTCTCTTCCTTACCAGATTTCAATGGATTTTCTATTTTCCTTCTGTGCTGTTTCATATGTATTTATTAACACTTTTCTAGCTCCTAGCCAGAACTCACAAGAAAAAATCAGCACAAGCAAAATACTTGCTAACCCAGCATTCAGTCTTGTTTATTCTTTAGCTATCAAACTCATATTTCCTCCCAAAACAGCTATTTTATCCTGTTTCCTAAGACCTCAGGACTCAATTTCCATCAAGCACATGTTGTAAGCTGGAATATGGCATTTCAGGTCTCAACCCTGGAGTCAGTTGTTTGTTTTTTTTATTATATGCCATGGGTACAGATCTATTTGCAGCATGGGCAAGGGAAGGAGGACAAACAAAGATAAGGCAAGCTTGCTATTCATAAATTTCAGCCTAGCATAGCATTTTAGATTACAAGTCAGTGATAGTAATCACTTTATAGGAAACTGTTCCAGAATACCAAGTTCTAAATTCTCTTGCCTCATGAAATACTTATTGATGAGTTTTAAGTCTTAGGACAGTGAGGTGGCCAGGACAATGGGAAATAGTATGATGGGTGGAGAGAACCAATGGACAAAAAAGCACTCCCTGAACTCAGGGCATAGTGTTAACAGTGATAACATAGCATGAAGAAATGTCAGCATTGACTTGACTAGTCTGAAAAAGCCATGCATTTATTTAACAGTGATTGTGTGGAACGAAAATACTCCTGCACAATGCTCTTCTTGATATCAATATAGGTATGCAGGAAAAGACAAAATGGAAAAGGGAAACTAATTGCAACAATCTCTTCTCTATTCAATTAATGCATGAACTGAAGTGTTTAAACTGTGGAACATCCTTGATTTTCAACAGCTCATTTTTGTTAGGAACCTACTGACAGCTGGGTTTTGATTCTGCAGAAGGAACAGATCTGTCCAACATCACTGCTACTTCCCAGAAAACTGTCTATGATTTCATAATGGTAATGACAAGAATCATTTTATTCTGTTGAACCAAATATTTATCCTGATAATTCCTGTTAGAAAAAGAAAACAAAATATATCCTCTTTAAAACAGCCAACGAAACTCCTAAATTGCATCCCCATTACATAAAATAATTTGTGAAACCAAATCCCTAAAGGCATAGCAAAGCTAGCTGAACCCTGCAGTGCATCATGACTGCAAATTGGTGAAAAAGTTTTTTCTTGTTTACAAGTCTTTTTTCTTGACTGACCTGCACCACTCCTGTAAATAACTTAAAAGACAATAGATTTGCATTCTTACTTGATAGAGCCACATTAAGTGTAGCATGGGTATTCAGGCTGAGTCCAGGCATTGAAATGCTACACAGCAGATGTTAGAATCTCCAAGGGTTTAGTCTGGTAAAGTATTTAAATGTGTACTAACCTTTAAGCTCCTGAATAGTGCATCGAATTAAATTTGTTACACACAAGGGGTTTGGAGGATCAAAATTGTAAATAACATTTCTAATGCATCCTGTAATTTACCAGATGAACTGCTACATTGATTCTTATTTTGATGAAAATTAATTTTACTTTTGCTATGGTTATTTTAATATAAAATATTTATTTTATTAAAAGTTTGTAACTCTACAAGTAATGTATTTTAGGGATATGTGTCACACACACATATAGTGGTAGCAACAAATTTCTTTTCAGACCTTCATAAATACCTTCCATTTGATTTTACTGGGCTGCTTGCTGAGAGTTGTACCCACTTTTGTCACATGGCTTATTATCGCAGCACACATTTTCATGATTGTTGTCAAAAAAAGAGCATTTAGGCCAGTTATTTAGTTTAAATGATCAGTAGAGTGCTACTTTGAGATCATTTGGGAAGGGGACACACACACTGAAATTTTCCAATGGAAGCTGTTGGAAGAATGTAATTACCTCACTTGGGACTTGAGCCAACCCAGCAAACATCCAATTTCCACAGATGTGATTGAGGTTGTTTCCATTTAGTTTAATGAGAGTTGGATGGGACTGTAAGGCATTACAATCCTTTAGGGAAAATCCCGGGGGATCTCTCATCACCAAAAAAGCTGAGGATGTCGGTTTTATGTTTCCCCCAAGTACAGCAGCCCTTGCATCAGCATGTCACCACTGCTGTTCCCCAGCATTACTGGCTCAGAGGGAAGCAGGCCACCATGGTGCCACTTTCTGTGCCTGAGAGGGATCCAGGATACTGGCAGATGATGTTGTTTAACTTCCTTCTGGGTTTAGATCATCCATGAGGTTTAGTGAGTTGTTCAGTTCTTTGGTGGATGTACTGGAGTGCTGCAGCAATGATCAGGGAGTGGATGTGATGCTTCACTAATTCCTCGCTCCTTTCAGCGAGCCTGTTACTGAGTGGCATTGAGAAGCATTTCAAAGTCAGCATCAGACTGTCACAGGGTTCAAGATTTTTTCACTGACTGGACCCCAGCAGTGCTTTAATCCTTGCAGACAAAATTACAGAATTGCCTCCAACACTACTGATAATACCTTTGGGCAGACTTCTGTAATCTTCTCCCTGGTATAAGGGGAGTCAAAGTGCTAGGAGTGTATTTTGTATCAGTCCTCTTCTCTAAGATGGATCTCTTTTCATAGATTGGCAGACACTTCAATGCTTCTCTGTTTCAAAGTTGATTTTACTTTGGTTTGGTTTTCATAACAGGTAAAGACAAGCTGTAATATACTTACATCAGCAAAGGACTAAAATAAATAAATATTGTTGAGGTGTGGCCTTACCACACCAGTTCCCAAACTTAACTAACTAGACCCAAATTGTGAGAATGTTCTATTACAGAAGTTTGTTACTCATACAGCATTGTCATCATGAGAGTTGGGAGGCAGTAGCAGACTGCAGTGTCAGTGAGAATTCCTGATGCAGCAAAGCAGTGCTGATATTCCCTGCTTTCCCAAAATATTTTATGAGACAAAGAAAATAAAGGGTGGTACTGACATTTTGAGAGTAGAGAACTGAGAGCTATAAAATATCTCTGTTTCTGCTAGCTGACCATAAAATTGCCTTTTCTAAAAATAAATTAATAATCAGTGATTCTTTCTCCAAGAAGGTGCAGCGTTTGCTTCCACCAGACAGATGACCATTGATGACAGTCAGTACACGTCTTCACAAACCACACCAATAGGTCTAATACTCTGAAAATTACTGTTGCAGAGCATGTTGACAGGATGTATGACTTAAAAGTATTAGAGGTCACATCTGTGGTCTGAAAGTAAATTATAACCAATTTGTGACTTTAATCTCCAGTTCTTCTCACTCTCTTTCATCTACTGCCTCTTTTCCTTCTTTTTTCCTGGTTCCCTCATCACACAGCATCTTCTCCTCTTATTTACACTTCCTGCCTCTCCAGAAAAAAACAGTTTTGCCATGCTGACTTCCATGGAGAACACTGTAACAGAAGGAAGAAGAAAAGTTAAAGCCTCTGAAATATTTTTTGATCTTTGGCTGAGAGGCTTAAGGCTACCTGACAATGCTAGTCTCTGCTCTGTTTTCCAGGCTGTCTGCCATAGGATGCTTCTGATGAAAAGGAATAAATGTAAACCAATATTTGTCTACTTTTCCCTCTACTTCACATTAAGCTTACTAAGAAGGACTGGAAAGCTTTCAGCTAACATTTTAGCAAACCAAACTGAGTAGTGATGTGTATTTTTTAGTAGCTTCAGGACTAATGTACTGTAAAATGTACTTTTTTTTTTTTCTTGTCACAGTGGCAGAAGTTATAAGGAAAGGACTAGCTATGGCTTTTTGTTGTTGTTGTTTAAGACTAACAGGGCTCCTGTAAGGGGTAGTTCTTTATTCTTTGAATATGCTGAATGTTCCTGCACTGAACCATGATCTGGAAATCTCATATCCCTGCTCAAGTGTTTTCTATCTGCTGCTAGTTGTGCTACTAGTTGGACAAGAAACATTTTTGGAAGGAGAGACAGGAAGTGTGTTGTGTATGACCCTGCGATGTCAGTGGCAGTCAGGAAAATTGTGTGTGACCTCAGATAAGGATCAACAACTGAGACAAGCCCGGATAAATCGCATTGCCAAGTTTAGAGAGAAGCCAAAGAAAAATTGGTTGCAGAGCTGGCTTACAGGAGGTTGTTCCCAGGCAGGAGCTGGCTCAACTTGAAGGCACGCGAGGCCATTTAAATAAACTCCTAGCCACTTGCAAGGGGTGCACCTATCAGAACCTGCTTTCATGAAGGGATAAAAGGGCTATTGATCAAAAAATACAGTCTTCGTGTTTGCCATAGTTAAAATACTACGACTAGAGAGTTATTTAATAAAGTTTATTTTGGAGTGGTGTTTTGATCCCTTCAGTGGTTGAATTTTTGGAAGCCACTGCAGAGGTACTAGTTCTCTAAGCCACTGGCAGTGAGGTAAATGGCATTTAGTTTTGCTCCAGGGAAGGATTTATTCTTTCATCAAGTGTCACCTCTACCGTGATCTGCCTGAATAAATATAACTAGCTTCACTTATATTAGTGGTCTCCCCTGGGACAACACTGCCAACATAAATTATTTATGATTTGAGATGGGTTTAATGACTAGTCACAGCACAAAAAAATACTACCTTCCAAGCTCACTGCATATTGCAGGTGACAGAGACAAAAGCTTCATCTTTATTAAAGGACTAGTTCACCATAACAGTAAAACCTATTGGCCTTTTATTACCTCTGCCAACTGCACTTCTCATATAGTACAGTGTTTCTGTATGTAGCCACAGCTTTGGCTCTGAAGCTCCATTGAAAAGGAATACTGATGAGGACTTCCTTTTCCTCAGCTCAAGGACAGGTGCCTGCCTCATCACCTAGCTGATCCAGGAGTCTGTAACAAGTCAGATTAGGAACAGTCATCTCAAAATAAGCAGAAGTTGTCTTCCAGTTTCTGGAAACCCTTTTTGAGATTGCACCCAACAAACCCTAATTCTGCTGTACTGCAGAGTAATACGCTAATGTCAGCAATCAGAAAGTAAGGCAGATTTTGGCAGATTTCTTTCTGAGATAATTCTGGCAAGACAATATTATTTTGCTTCATTCATTAATTATTGAAATTATTGAAAAGGCAGCACAAGGTTAAGATTCAAATTTTATTAAGTGTTTTGCTCACCTATATAGTTGACTTGGAACTCAAGAAGAAGTTAGAAACTTTACATCAGATGTGCTATGTTGTTTTTAAAAATAATTTCCATCTTGCTGTATCTTGTGTCCTACCTGGTTTTTACCATATATAAATTACTTTTCTATATTTGTGGTGGCTTAAAACTCTGTTCTGATTTAAAGACAATTCACAGGTGTCTGAGCCATGATAAAGACTTCATATATTATAAAAGCAGGTTGTCTTACACATACTGTACGTTGAGTGAACACAGGAGAAATGTGAGATCAAAGTAATACAACAGTAAAAGTAAAGATAATGAATAAAAATAGTAAATAATAACTAACTAGTAGACTAAATAATACATAAGAAGAGTAAAAAAAGTAAATAAAATGTACTTAATGTGATGTATGTACAGACACCTGTATGTACCACACTCTAAAAGCTCCAAATTGTACTGAAATCAAAAAATATAAAAGTATATATAAAAATAATTTTTTAAAAAAATGTATTTTAAAATAATAATGTATTTGACAGTTCACTTTCTATTCTTTAGGCAATGTATGATACCATGATAAAATCACCAAATCACAGAATCATTTAGGTTGGAAAAGACCTCCAAGATCAAGTCCAACCTTTGACCAACCTCCATCTTGTCAACTAAACCATAGCACTAAGTGCCAGGTCGTTTCTTGAGGACTTGCAGGGATGGTGACTCCACCACCTCCCTGGGCAGCCCCTTCCAATGCTTGACAACCCTTTCAGTGAGAAAATTCTTCCTGATGTCCTGACCCTCCCCTGGCTCAGCTTGAGGCCATTTCCTCTTGTCCTGTTGGCTGGTAACCTGGGAGAAGAGGCCAACCCCCACTTGGCTACAGCCTCCTTTAAAGCAGTTGTAGAGAGTGAGGGGATCTCCTCTGAGCCTCTTTTCCTCCAGGCTAAACACCCCCCCAGCTCCTTCAGCTGCTCCTCATAGGACTTGTGCTCCAGACCCTTCACCAGCCTTGTTGCCCTTCTCTCCAGCATCTCAATGTCTTACTTGAACACAGTTCTCTACGTGTGGCCTCACTGGTGCAGTACATCAAGATATATCATGAAATACATCAAGAAAACCTATATCTGAATGAAATTTCCCTCGTATAAAGTTAAACGCCTTTTATTTTCAACTTTTCTTCATGTTAAATACTTAGGAGAAAACAACCTCTTTATTTTAGAAGTCTCTATTACCCTGAGGCTTTTTAGTGTAGTGAATGGTGCTGTTAACCATCAGTGCACTTATTCACAGAGGGGAATATTCATTCTGTTGCATGGTTCTGTGTGACAGCCTGTGCAACACAAACCTCACCTTAATGCAGGTTTTGTATTGTGAAAAATGCCTTTTGCAAGCTTCTAAAATGGAGTAAATTTCACACTGGGATATAGAAAAATACCATGAAAATTACTCTTTGATTAGCAATTTCAGTCTGAAAATTAGTTATGACTTAGCAAAGTATCCCTTTTCTATAAATCACCAGACTTATCTTTCGTAAGATAAAAGGAATGCTGTCTCAAACATGCAGTGTTTTTTCCCTGTGTATTAGTAAGTTCACCTCAAGACATAATGCTACAAACATTGTTCAGCATAGTCTTGCTGAAATTGATGTAACTATTTATAACTGAAAGGACTCAAATTGGAGCTCTACTTATCAGGTAGCAAAGAAAATTACTTTAATGGGCCATTTTGGAGTTTTTTCATCATTTAGGATTTCTTTTTCTTAACAGAGCCCTCTATGTATGTGTTTTCAAACAGCAAACTAAATTTTCACTATGGGATTTACTTGTCATATCTATTGCTCTTTTACTTGGAGGTTGTATTTTCATCCTTGGAAATGTGGGGCTGAAGAAGGAAAGGGAAATGCCGACAGTGTTGTCACTGATTTTATTTTGTAATGAGAATAGTTGCTAAGGCACTGCCAGGAGATGAAGAAGAACATGGCTTGCATCTTAGTCAGCCTAAACAAGTTTAAACCCATGTATCTCACCCCACAGAGAAGAGAGAGCCTATAGCCTAAAGGTTAGACTGCATGGAGAATGCATTACTCATATGTCTCACTGAGGGTGGCAGAGAAATCCTCTGTGGGAGAGCCAGGGACTCAAAATACTGTTCTGTGGGAGACATGGCTTCGCCTCTGGCTTTTATGGGGTAAACAGCTCACTGGTTAGGGTTCCAGCCGAGGAAGGAGAAGTCTTCAGAGCTCTTCTCTTGAGCCTATTTTCATTTTTCACACAGTGAATATTTCATCTAAAATGGTTGGAAGACTCAATTTGCTGGCCTTCTAGGAGGGTGTCATATCTACAGTATAGTTCTTGCATGCTCTCAATCCATTAATTTGTTCTAACACAAAGTGTGGCCTGATATGGAGAATTGCCCAGGAATATAGAGCCATACCTGTCCCACAGAGTCAAAGACATATTGGAATTCAACATTTTATGGATATTAATATGGATATTAAACATTTTGGTAATCTGATGAGCCTTGAGAAAGGATTAAAGAGGAAAAAATTTGAGATCAGGAGAGCCTCTTTACTCTGCGTGGATTCAGACTCCTGCCAAGCACCATACATTTATCTCTTTGGCTTTCAACAAACATAGTTACTTTAAAGGTTATAATAGGTCAAGACAGTTCAGACTGTTTCTCTAAGGTGGGAATGCACAGAATATTTTTTTCTTCTGGAATACCTTATAGAAGTCTGTTGTGAAGACAATTTCTTTCCATCAAGAAATGATGAAAAGATTAATTTGTCCTCCTTTGACCTTCTTGCATGTGACTATAGCTGGTTTACACATTTTAAGACAGTTTTCCAACATGAGATTTCTTACCTGAATTTTTTGAGAGGGGAAGACATTATTTTATTACCTTGTTGCCATTTTAGTTCTCAGTGCTAGAATAGCTTATGGCAGAATTTCAGTTAAGAGCAGTAAGTTTTCTTACTGAATACAGTGTCTGTGGAATGTTTATTTGCCGGGGGAAAAAAAAATATTTTAAAAGGAATCGCTAGACAAAGTTTTGATGATGCCTGATTTTGCTGTGAACAACTCACGTCAGTAATGTAACACATTTGCAAAAGCATGTTTTTGTAGAATTCTTCCTTAATAAGTGAGGCTAAAAGATGACTTACAGCTTCAAGCTTTTTACTTTTTTCCAGCTGTACCATTTTGCATAATGAAAGGACATTGCCTCCATGTGACCTCCATTGCTGTTGTGTTGTATCTATGGATACATTATCACTGTTTCTCTGAATGAACAATTCCAAAGCAGCCATGAGGAATTTATTTGCTGATTACTCACCTGCTATTAAAGTGGTTCCAAATGAAGTGAAGTGGCGGACAAACTGGCTCTTGCAAGCTCTGTCCAACTATAAAAGGAATTCTGTGTTCTCTGCAGTGCTCAAGCAGCTTTGCAGATGCACCATATTTAATTAGATTAGTTTTAATTAGACTGCAGATGCAAAGTTGCATCTGTGTATCATTATTAGTCTTTTTTGAAACACTTTCCGCCAATAACAAACCACCATCTCATTTGCATTAATTTAAAAGTGTTAACATTTTGCTTGCTGGAATAATCACTATGGAAGAACATACATAGCTTAGAGATTAATGTGTTATTGTCCTGTGGCACCATATGCAGAAAATGAAGTAGCCGAAGAGACAATCATGCAAGGAAAGAAAAAAAGGAAAATGCATTGAAGAATTAATTCACAGTTAAATAAATCTTTCTGAGATTCCATTTATACTTATTTAAATTCCTTTAGAGCACTTAGTTTCCAAGGCAATCTTTGCAAGCTTTGGACTTTATTGATTGCTCATCTACCATTAATGTTTATTTTCTTTATCATCTTTTTATTTTAATTTTTTCATGCTTCACAGAGCCCATTTTCTTTAGCTGCTTCTCCCTTTCTGTTCCAAGCTTAACTCAGTTCTGAGGAGGCGGAGGATTAATTGTTCATTACTGGTGATGGTATAGGTTTGAAAGAATGGTTGATCAGCTATTGCAAAGTTCTTATTAAAGAGAGCTTCTTTAGTTAATGGCAAGAGGAATTGGAAACTGGGACAGACAGAAAAATTACTGGACAGAAGTCATCAGAAACACAACCCTTGATTTCAGCAGACTGACTTTTATTTCCAGGAGTGATTATTTTTCCTAGGCTTAGTTATGGCATTCCCTTCTAATTTTTATTTCTCTTTCTGGTCAAACTAGAGGTTAATCACTTCAAATCCATGAAAAATATATTTATATAGAGATAGAAGCAAGAACTTTGCTGTGTGCTTCTAATGTTAAGATTTGATGATTTTTTCAGCCTCTTTGATTAGCAGAAATGAAATTAATCCAGTAAGAAGAATAGGGTTTAATTAAAAGATTTTAGTAAGTGGGATGAACTCTTGACAATGAGAGGATGCAGTGGCTTTTAAATAGCAGTAAGAAAATGTGTTCATCAAGAGCAGCTGCTAAGGTTAGCCGTAAATACTAGAGCAAAATATTGCTTGAGTGAAAAATTTATTTTGTAATAAAATGTATGCCAGCCCCAGGAGAGGAGTGTCCACAGGGTGTGGTGTTAAATTCATTACTCTTGAGGTTTAGTGGCATTCTTTGTGATCCTTAAGCCTGCTGGCTTCCTATTTTTAAAAGGAACATAACACTGTTCCCTAACTATGCAACTAACAAATCATTCAGAAAGCAATTCAAAGACAAGAGGCAGTGAACATGGAGTGCTGTCAACCAGAGGACTGTAGATTCTAGTCTAGTATAGAACTTTATGATGACTGTTTACTGCAGCAAACAAGAATCTCTAATAATTGATTTTCAGACCTGGCATATGGTTCCATTTCCTATTCTCTTCCCAATTAGAAGAAGCAGCTGTGACATTTCAGCATTGAGTTTTCAATGTGCCCTCACAGGAATGCTTCACTTAGGGCAAGAAGTCTGGTCTGGACGTACCTGTAGGATCAATCTGTGCTGAGCACAGTCGGTGTCGATAGCATGGACAAAAGGATGCTCCTTCTGTGAACTGAGCTTGTACAACTAGATCCCATAAGGGATGTAAGTGCCCAGAATGTGTCTGCTTTTCATTTGGGCAGCATAAGGCAAAACTGACACCTACAGCAGATAATCAAAGGTGGAGTCTGGTACTGAGAGAGGGGATTTATTTATTTCTGTCATATCCAGGAAGAATGACTGACATAATTTGAGAAAACCTTGCAGCTTGCATTTAGTATTACATGGCTGGCCTTCAGACTCAGCACAGGTGGGAGTCATGGGGTCTCAGAACGATGAAAAGCCTCCCAGGCTGGCTGTCCAGCAGCAAGCCAGATACAGGGATTTAAAATGGAGGTTTTTCATCTTAAACCACCAACATGTCTCAGAGCAGCAGACCAGTTCACCTGTCCACCTAACACTGGGGAATGAAAATATCCCTTTGAAGGACAGATGCCTACAGTCCTTGTTTTGGATGAATGAGGGTAGGAGTAAAACAAGGCTGGGTCTTCTGATACAAAACTGGTAGTACAGCTCACCACTCTTAATATATATAAACTTTATATCTTAATCTTACAGTTGGAGTGTTCCTCCAGGAAATGGAGAGACTTAGATTAAATTCCTTCATCCAACCAGAAGCTTTAATTTATGACAGCACTTCTAACTCATGCTATAAGTCATGGTATTGTGTAGGAAATAATTCAGACTATAGGCCAAAATGAGAGGGGAGAACAGATTTCTGGTTCCCATTATCAACATCGCGGAATTTTAGAATCAGCAGCAATCACCAAATAAAATGCAAAGTTGATGAAAAGTTTTCTTTTTCATGGTTCCTCCATTGTGTCTTGCTTAGTCATACTTCATCCTCTACTTTATGTCATTTTTTACAAAAGGGTGATGAAAATAGTAGGTGAGATTTTTAGGGGGAGTTGCTCTCTTAAGAGACACACTGATAGGAGTTGCTTTCACTTGACAAGTCCACCAAAAAAGCATTGGTATAAACTAGCTCTGTTAATCCACACCGTACAAGAACGTGTTGTGCTGTCCTTCAGGATGATATGTGAGCTATAAAACAGTCTTTTTCAGGCTTCTTTCAGATCCACATCATCTAAATGTGAAACTAAAACTATCACTTTATTGTCACAGCTATAACACACTCTCATGGCCTAGCTGAATATAAGGCCTGACTAGAGCTCAAGTAAACAAATTATTTAGGCTAATTAGAAGAAGGCTAAAGCACAGTATGAGAGAAAACATATTCCAGGCATACTGAATTATGAACTTCTAACATTGCTAGGTAGGCAAAATGAGACACACAGCAGCAGTGAGGAGTGTGTTATACTTGTACCTTACAGAAGTAAAGATGAATGAAATGAGAAACAGTAGTATATAGGAAATGTGGATTAAGGCATCAAATGCAATCTATGGCTTTGTCTTTTCACAGATCTAAAGTGCTGTATCTATGCATCACCTGTATAATATTGAGGTAATTTCAATGTACTAACGTGAAATTACAGACTTGTATGCATAAATGTGTCCTTGGTTCCTTCAGCAAACTGACCAGGAAATGGAAATTTCCAGGAAATGCTGATCGTGTACAGGTATCTTTTAATGCCTCCCAGGAACAGTTTAAATTTCTTCCAGACTGAACAAAAAGTAAGACAAACTTGAATGCCTAGCAATTGCACAAACTGTTTTGGAGAGAATTGTGACCTTACAGTAGTACAAAATTTCAGCTTTTATATTTATGGAGATCAGAAAAAGGCCATGGAGTTCTTGTTCTAAAAAGGACAGTTCTTCTTAGGGAGCATGACTCCAGATTTTATCAGATCGATTAATGAGGTCAAATGATGCTTTTAGACTGGTAGCTAATGTAAACCAAATCTATTTATCACTTTGGCAGTGGTTTCTGCAACAGTGTTAATGATCATTACAGCATTTATGGTTATCCAGTCAGGAATGGTGGTTTTTGTGCAAAAAGACAGAAGTTAGTAATCAATCATCATCATCCTCATCATAATTGTGCAGCTAAATGAGCTTCTGCAAAAGGAAAGGAACATGGCTATTAACCTTAACCATACCTTGAAAATAGATTTTTTTCTGACAAAGGCCACTGCTGATTTAAGCTTGCAACCTTGATATCTTCTTGCAAAATAAAGGAGGTCAAAATAGTAGGCAAGGGCCCAACCCATGTTTAGATTCTTTGCATCAGTCTTTTAAAATGAAACTGAGCATTTAAAAAGAGAAAGAAAGGTCAAAGCCTGATCTTTTATTAAATAGCAGATGAAAACATTTTGTCTGAGGTACTTGAGTTGTATACAGTCTATGAATAACCAGATTAAATTTCATTTTTCTGTGTTAGCAGTATAAGTGTCTAATAACATGCAGATTCCATGAAACTGTATTTTTATAATATGCATTTTTATACACATGATGGTGATAGCTGTGTGCTGGGGGAGCAGAGCAGACAGCTGCAAAAGCTGTTGTGCACATTCGTACCAGTGGCGCTTTCTGGGCAAGTTTGTCTTGGCAGGGAAGGAGCAAAGGGATTTGTCTTTTGTGGTGCTTTTTTGAGGCAGAGGTGAGGTGTGACACTGGAATGGGTTTGTCTGACCATCCCACCACTGGGATGAGGCTTAGGATAGCTGGGCTGTTTTCTTGAAATTTGCGAAACTGGTATAAATATTGTGAGCAGCACCTCTGCTTAATAGATAGAGGTCATGAAAAGATTTTAGTTTGCATGCCTGGGGCCACTGAGTCCTTCCGCACACACCCCCAGGCAGTCTGGCAGATCACACTGCAGAAGAAGAGGTGGCCCAGCTGCCCTGACCAGCCAGGCACACACCATAAACCAGTGCAGCAGAGCCCACAACATCTCATGAACCAGCGTCATGCCCTTTCCTGAGCTGAGCAGAGTGCCTGCCAGGAATTCACTCCTGCATACCCCTGCATGACTGATACTATTGATACACAATCTGAGGTACCTTGGAAAAACGCATACATACAACCATGACCAGCCTCGCTTAGTCCTACTGCGGTGAGCAGAGCCAGCCTGAGGTGGAATAGCTCAGTTGCAGCTCCAGCACCCTGCTCTGCCTCTTCCTATGACTGATACACGGTCCGAGCTCGTGCCTGTGTGTGGTGCACCTCAGGCATTGTTGGCCATGCACCAACACCACGATTACCTGGCAATCTTAGCACCCACTTGCGTTCAGATCTGAGAGGACACTGAACCAAAAAACGTCCATCTTATTGATGATCCCCATGAACATGTGTGTGGCTCATGCTAATTGTACCTGCAGCAGTGGCACCTAAATATTATAGGACCAATGTTGGTGTTACAGACACCCTATAAACAAAAACCATGTGTGGTGTTTCAGTCAGGGTGACTAAGGACAGGGAATTTAATCTCACACTGAAGTTCAGTATGAAAGTGCTTGCCATACAACCATTTATGCAAAAAATTAGACAAGACTCTATTGTCTTATCTGGGGCAAACTGCAAGTGCCTCAATAGCACAGTCAGATTAGACACTTCTTTTGGGGGGTCCTGGCAAAGAGAGCTGCTTTGTTTTCTGTGGCCTTTGTTTCAGGCCCCAGCCATACCCATAACCTTGGCCACCGGTGAGATATGGAGCTGCCAGGCTGTCTGTGTGGGTTCCCTCCAGAAAGAGGGCATTCATGTCCTAGGTGGACAGGATCCTAGGACGATCTTGTTGAGAAGACAGAAGGGCTGTTTTGCAAGGGCCATGCACAGGGGAACGCTGTGACCTTGGTCACACTCGATCTGGCAGTGGGCATGTGTGGTGCATTCTTGAAGGCTGATGGCTGGGCAAGGGCACAGCTCTTGTGATCAGTCAGACCAAGAAGGGCACGTGCCCACCACACAGGCTTAGGCCCTTTAACTGAAGAGCCTCTCAGGCAAGACTGTCCTTTTATTTCATCTGTGTGCAGTGTCTGATCTGGTGAGGCATTTCTTCTGAGTCAGTGCCTGTAGGCACTGCCCACACACAAATGAATGTCTATTAATAATGATAATATTTAATGGAAGAATCTTGTTCAAAGTTTTAGCTGCACATTTAAAGTAACAGATCGAGAAATGCAGATATTTGGTTGATTTTACTGAGCACACACTATTGTCCAGCAGAAGAAATATGCTTTTACAGATACATTCCTGTCACAGAAAGAAATATGGCTTCTTACATGGTCAATTGCTGCCTACGTACTGCAGTTGTACTAACATAATTCTATCTGGAAGAAGGAGATTGGTTTTGCTTTGCTCCTTGATTGTTTTTATAATTGATTTATCAGTACTACAGCTAAGCAATTATTTTTTTTTAAATCATTCTGAACATTGAAGATATGAAAAAGGTCCCCAGCCTATTAAAAATTGGGCTTTCCTGCCGTTGACTATACTTAAGTATGTGAATGCTTCCTGTTGAACCAATTTGAAAAAATGAAAAACACCAACAAAGGCTTTTATGTCTGAAAGTATTAATAAATTTTTTAAATTAACTGTTCCCAAAATCCTTAACTGCAGAATACATCTGTTTCTTTTGTGAGTGGAGGGTACATACAATGCGTATATATATTACATTCTAGGCTGTAGAAGAGTCTTTTTAATCTGTCTTCATCTTACCTTTCAGAGGGAGAAAAAAACCAGGCTCATCACATGCCTTTTCAAGGGCTGGATAAAAACAGACATAAGAACCTGCTTAGTGTCTGTTCAACGTCAATACTATAGGTGCCCTGGGCTGTGTAATGGATAGAGGCAAAAGATCAAGTCCTAAAGGAAAGGCTGTCATACCTTTATGAAGAGAATTTAATTGCTTACAAAATAGAAGTACTTTACATTTTTACATTTGACCCGATTTCACATGGAGAGGCAGTAAATTTCACTGAGAATTTCACCAGATTTTTTAATGAGGTGGGAAATTAAAATCTGAACTGGCAACAAAGCTAAGGAACAGCAGACCTGTTCAGTGGGCAGGTTCATCAGTTTGGTATATATGAGAAGGGAATTCTGTTTACTCTGTGGTATCCCATAATTCAGTGCTTCATCTGAGTGTGTGGATTCGGGTCGCAGTGTTGCTGTCTGGATAATAAAATGGCAATCACGACTCAGGGAAGAAAAAAGATTTAGAAAAAATCTTTAAGTAAGAAGCAGATCCTGAAGTCAGGACAGAAGGGGAGGAGTGCTCCAGGCACTGGAGCAGAGATTCCCCTGCAGCCCGTGGTGCAGCCCATGGTGAGGCAGGATGTGACCCTGCAGCCCCTGAAGGTCCACAGGAATGCAGAGATCCACCTGCAGCCCATGAAGGACCCCACACTGGAGCAGGTGGAGGCCTGAAGGAGGTTGTAACCCCATGGGAAGCCTGGGCTTCAAGCAGGGTCCTGGCAGGAGCTGTGGTCCCATGAGGAACAAAGGCCATATTGGAGGCAGGTTTGCTGGCAGGACTGGTGACCCATGGAGACCCCACACCAGAGCAGTGTGTTCCTGAAGGACTGCACCCTGAGGGAGGGACCCACGCTGGAGCAGTTTGTGAAGAACTGCAGCCAGTGCGAAGAACTCATATTGGAGAAGTTTGTGGGAGTGTGTCCCATGGCAGGGACCCCACACTGAAGCAAGGGAAAAGTGTGGGGAGCCCCCTTCCAGGAGTGGGAAGGAGTGGTAGAAACGTGTGATGAACTGACCACAAACCTGTTCTCTATCCCCCTGCACCATTGAGGAGGAGGAGGAGGTAGAGAATATTAGGAGAGATGTTGATCCCAGGAAGAAGAGAGGGGGGGAGGCATGGTGTTTCAGTATTTGGTTTTATTTCTCATTACCTTACTTGATTGGTCATAAATTAAGCCACTTTCCCCAAGCTGAGTCTGTTTTACAACTGTAATGGGTGAGTGATCTTTCCATGTCCTTATCTTGACCCAGGACCTTTGGTGTTACTTACTTTCCCCTGCTCAGCTGAGAAGAGGAGGGAGAGAGCAGCTTTGGTGGGCACCTAGAATCTGTCCAGGGTTAATGCACCACACCAGCAGAGCATGACAAATGAAACTCAAAGTCTCTTTGTTTCTGCTACAGATCTATAATGGTAAAATTCAGTTTTAAGGTCCCAAAGGCTTCTGCAACGATGGAACATTTTCAGAGCATGGCATGTCATTACATTCTCTGTGGCACAGTAACTACCCTGCAGATAGTAACTGTTTCACACCAGGGTAGGAAGTGCCTCCTTTCGGTCCTTCACAGCAGCATCACTCTTCTGTATGAAACATCCATGCAGAAAATCTGAAAGTGGTCCTCTGACTTGCTGCTGGGGAAGAAGCAGAGAGAAGCAGGTGCCCTAAGGGCTGCGCCAGGCTCCTGACACTGCAGTAGCTGAGGTGCCAGTGAGATGTGTTGGAAAGATCACAACCTTGAGGGGCCTGATGCAGGGCACCTCTGATGTGGTGTGGTTCTGCTGTCTTAGGTGGCACACGACACTGATGATTCGGTGTGCTGAAGGGGTTCGTTCTGGGTGTGAGTTTGTGTTGCCTCTGTGCTGCCAGGGGCCCACGCAGTGTGCATGCACCCCAGGGTGGTGCTGCAGGTGCCTCCTCTGGTGGGATCCAAGGTTGCAACTGCACCTCAGGGCCTTGCTTGCACCATGTGCATGACATCCTCCAGCCCTTAGCTCCCCATACTTGTGGGTGCAGGCCTAGGACCTGCAGGTGACATAAACTTTGCTGCTCCAGTGCTCCCACAGTGTTTTCTGTGTTCTAACCAAAGTAATTTTATTTTGTATGTATGAGTGTCTCCACCTGTGAAGTTCAGATATTATTACCTACCTCCTTTATAAGACACTTTGTGATCTACTAGTGAAAATTGCTATATATGAGCCATTTCTATTTGAGAACTTTTAAGTTAATATTAAATACCAGAAAGAAATAAAACTGGTTCTTACTTTCACTGGGAAAGTAATGTACTACTCTTTTAATATCTTTTAATAGCAGCTGTTCTCCTTTAAATCCTAAGTCATTGTGTAATAGCATCCTGTGTTAAGATTGTGTATGTTAATAGAACATTGGCAAACACACAGAGTTTCTATAAGTTCATCTTGTCAGAATTTGCAAATCGGTTCATCTTTTAAAGGACTTTACCCCTGCATAGTATTTTATAAAAAAGGTGTGCAAATTAGCTTTTTCTTCCTAGACAATGGAGTTCATACCTGATGTGGGAATTTATAATATTCATATGTAGTATGCATGACTAATTCTGGAATGCAAGAAATGTGATTCCACTTTCAAACATTGAACTATAAGACTGACTCTCACATTTGCAGGGCAAACCTGGAAAATTTGATACAAATAATATGTCCAAATGTTCAAAAACTGAAAAGGAGTATAAGACCAGTGTTCATTGGTGATGAACACTGTGAAATCAAAGATGTAAAGGCAAGAAAGAATAAACAAAAAAATCAAACATACATAGTAATAATTCATTTTTCCCATCAGTTTCATTATTTTTGAGGCTTATTCTCTTGGTTTTTGAGTCCTGGGATTGATATGACTTGAGTATTTTGTCCCTTTCAAACTTCCAGTTCCAAGTCAGATATTTTTTTTACTGTTCTTTTTTTCCTACAGTCTATCAATTAAAGTTAGAAATGCAATATATTGTGGATGTCACAAGAAAAGTGAAAGGTGTTTTAACCACAAAACAGAATTGTCCACATGATGGAAAGCAGTCATCTCAGACTTCTACATATTTGTTTGTCATAGTTGAATATTAGCCTCATGGACTATTTTGTCCCTTTTCAAGGAAGTATTTGGCCTCAACTGGTGTTAGTACCTAGAGGTTTTGGAAAGTCTTCAGCAAACCTCTCTGGCTTCCAGGTCTGGTTGGAGGCTCCAACCTTCTTCATCCTTTCCAGCTGCCCAGTGTGCCCTAGCACTCTCTGGCAATTTTCTAGATCCTGAACTCATTTTTTTATTTTGAAAGTTTTATGGTAACAGATATATGAACCAATAAGAATCATCATTCAAAAAATATTATTTCACAGAATCACAGAATAAACTAGGAAAAGACCTTTGAGATGATTGAGTCCAACCTGTGACCTAACATTACCTTATCAGCTAAACCATGGCACTGAGTGCCTCCTCAAGGCTTTTTAAAACACCTCCAGGGTTGGTGACTCAGCCACCTCCCTGGGCAGCCTAATATCTAGCTTAAACTTCCCCTGGCACAGCTTGAGGCTGTGTCCTCTTGTCCTGTCACTGGTCACCTGGGAGAAGAGACCAACCCTCATCTGGCTACAACCACCGTACTGGATTAGAAAACATCTTTCACCTAAGTCATTCCTTTCCCTACACTGTTTTCTGTATTAAGTGACCTAGAGGTTTTGCTGGAAAGGGGGGGCTATTTTATTTGTCACACTGGCCAGCATCACAGTCATTCCCAAGGGACATGCTGTGCAGCGGGAAGCTGGGCTGCTGGTTCCTCCTCTGGGTCATTGTGTGCCAGGTGGGGTGTGTCATCTTTCGTAGAGGGCAGTGGCAGAAATGGCTGTATTTGCTGGAGGAAGTGGGAAGCAGGAGGGCTGAGAGCTGTGAAAGGGTAAGAGGAGAGCTGACATCCCCACAGAAGCATGGCACTGCTGGGAAGGGCAGCCAGGTGCCAGAGACCACAGGAGGGACCTTCCTGAGGAGCCATGAGGCCACCAAAGAGGTGGTGCCTTGGTTGAGCTGCAAATGAGCCCGAGAGAGCAGCCCTGAGCGACAGTGACAGAGCCAGCAGAGCGCAGGGCTGTGCTAACACTCCTCTGCTCTTATTCTGTGTCATTTTGGTTGGGGCTGGAGGGGGATGTGGAGGTTAACAGAGGAACTCTTTTCATTGTAGTATTTATGCAGGTGAAACCTGATATTTAAGCCTGAAGGCCTTTGCAGTCTCTCTGAGGTACTTCATTCAAGAAGGAGACATCTCAGCAGCTTCACCTCCTCTCTCTGGCTGCTTCACCATCCTGTCTCATCTGGAAACTCCCGTCTTGCTTTCTCTTGCTTTCTCCCCCATGTGTCTCAAGAGACAAGGGGCGGAGGAGCTGATGAGACTGAGCAGTGAGGAGCTGGAGGAGAGAGGGAGCAAAACACATTGGGAAGAGGGAGGGAGGAACACAGACAAATAGTTGTGCTCTGCAGAAAGAAGATACAGTGTTGGGTAATTGTGTTCTACCTTGACAGAGAACATATCATGTGCCCTTAAAGGTGAATTAATACCAGCAGTAATAAACATAAATGACCTGCAAATTACAGTAGTAGGTGTGGTTTTGCCCTCAGGTAAATATCTTAATTCTTTTATGCATTTTGACTTCCAGATTTGTGAGCATACAGTAGGCACATCATATTCTCAAACAGCCCAAGCACCTTGGCTGCATTTGTAGCCATATCAAGGATTACTGCTAAATTCTGTGTGGGTTTATTTGCAAAATGGAATGTTCAGTCATAGAAATTTTGCATAATTTTGCATGGTAATGTCTAAAAAGCTATAGGCAGGGGTATATTCAGTCAGTGAACCCATCTGATCAGTGTACTTCCATGGACTGTTTTGCATATGGGGAGCTTTCACTGCTAGAACATACCTCTTTTAGTGGAGTTAAGGCTTCAGTAACTTCCATAAACTATTCACAAGGAGAGTCTTATGCAACTGCACATGCTCAAAAAATAAAGGGGAGAAATACAAGCATGAGCCATTCATTAAGTTATTTAGTAATGGTTCTTTCTAGTGATGGGTCAAAGATAGCATTGTGAACTTTAACCACAAAAAAAAAGTTGCAGTAAATGTAAGAAAGTAGAAGTAATATTTTGCAAACATGTTATTAAAACAAGAGGTCACACATTAGAGTTTCTGGGGTGGAAATGTAGCTGTATAAGCCTGAATGCTAGTATTTAAGTCATCAGTGTATGCAAGTATGTATTGTCAGTTTATGTCTTTCATGAGTCATTTTATCATTTGTCAGCAATTTCTTTTCTTTGCATTGATCACCTTTGTATTCCTTCTACCATGGTAGTGGTATCTTTTACCTGGGTCCTTGCTTTCAGGACATTTTCTATAAGTAACTTCTAATGAATGTCAAATTGATTTCCAGAACATGGTCTCTGGGGAATGTCTACACAGAAAATCTGAATATGGCTATATATGGGATTTTCTCACTGATTAGAAGCTGTAAGTGCAAAAAGCTAAGATAAAACTATAGTTTAATAAATTAAAACTGCGAGTGCTCCCATGTCAGGCTACCAGAGCTTTAGATCATAGCGATGTGCTTCACATACAGCTGTTTGGCAGTTGCAGCCTCCTGTTAACCATCATGCCCCCTCTGAAACATAGATTATTAGTATTTATCAATTCCAACATGCCATGGACCTCTTTTGTAGAATAATGTGGAAGCTGCCATCATCTGATAGTCCTTTGCTGTCACAAAGAACTGTCGCAAAGTCACGGTTTAAATGGGGCTGCTTAACTGATTAATGGGGAATTTTTGGTGAACAGTGTTCTTGGTATGGAAGTCTTCACTTTTTAATTCAGTTCTTCTCTTCAGTTCTTCGTTGACCTTCCCTCTGTTTGGGTTCTAAGTTAGCAGAGTTTCCTCTGACATTGCACACAGAAAGGGAAGAAAATCATTAGGATTAAGGATTTTGTTCTTTTTCACAGAGTGTAGCACTTTGGTGCTGTTACACGTTTTGTGACTTCCCCCTTAAAGTCTTTCCTCTGCAGTCAAATGTCCTCCAAGGTATTTGATAATTTTAGATCATCTAACGGAAATGTCAGTTTTAGACCCAAGGCCTGTACCTTTCCAAGTATTTTGTGTAAGGCCACGTAAGGATGTCTTTATGTAATGGACAAAATTTGTAGCTCTTAAATTTAATAACTCAGTAATACATCCTTTCCTTTGAATCTAGCATGCTCAGAGGACCAAGATTTAATGACAGGCTGGGACACAAGCTGTACCTGGTGCAGCTCAATAGAAGCAAGTCAGTGAAATGAAGCAGTCAGTCCTGAGGACTCAAGGTTTGTGGGGGGCAGTGCTTTGGATTAGGTTCGCTCCCATGGGCCAATTGCCTTTTGCAGCTGGCACCACTAGGTGACCTCTGGGAACATATATTCCCACTCAGTCCATTGTGCCCTCTCAGATCGCTGCAGAACATGAGTACAAGCATTATCTATGGGTATGGTCTGGAGATAGGCCTTGTAAACACACTCCTCCAAACTGAAATGATAATCTAGGAGCACCACAGCTGCTTTATTTGCGAAATGTATCAAGTGCATCAAATGACCCACAATATGCACGCAACTCTGGCTGGCGTTAGTGGAAGGAAGCAACAGAGAGGGATAAGAGAGCTCGCATTTAGCTGCATCCATGTCTGACTGTTGTTCAGCATGAGTGAAGTATGCAAAATTGGTACCCAAAATGCCTTGATTCGACACATTGCTAGAGCTTACTCCTTTCAGTGTCCTGCTATTGCCCAAGAGTAAGCCACGTGTTTCTTTTTCTCTGCACTCTCCTTCTACAAATAGGCTTCATTCCTGCATTTCTGAGTGAAGTCCTAGAGCATACTCTCGATTGGATCAATAACACTAATTCAAGACCTTATTTACTAACTGCTACTCAGCAAATCCCCTCTTATAGATTTGTCTTTCAGAGCTTTGTAGAATCACCAAATCACGTAGACATTCATGACAGCTTCTTCAAAATAAGTATTTTGTATTTTCCCAGAGGAGCAGACCAAAGAAAATAGCACTGAAACACCAGAAAGTTTACACACGTATTAATTATCCTTAAACCAATAGCTTTTGCTTCGTTGGGTGGGTAAGTATTGCTTGTTTCAAAGCACCCCCTTGTGCAGGCAGCCGGTAAGACAAGTTGTACAGGAAGCTTCTGGCTCCCTGACACCTTGATCCCTAGGTCAAGATCTGCATCTTTCAAGTCACCCACCCTCCTTCATCTGCCACAGAGATCTTCTGTTCAGTGGTTCATGTCCAAAGACCTCCTGAGGTTTCAAATTGCTGAACCTGATCAAACTGGTATAATATGGGTGGAGGTAGTCTTCAAACTGTAGGTTCCCACTCTTGTCCACTGGTAAATTATAATTTTTTTTAAATCTGATATAAGCATGGGGAGAGTCCAACTGAAATAAATCAATATGGATCTTCAAAATGATCTTCAAAATGCCACTGCATAAACAGAAATTTCTTACACTGTTGATAAGATTTTTATAGATACTAGTCACAGTTGTTAAATAGCAGCCTGAAAAATTAAAGGCTGCAGACTTGAGTCTTCCAAATTGGCTAGTGACTTCAGTCACTTGATTCTGGTCTGTCCACCTGGAGATGACTTTATAGAAAAGTAGCTTTTAAAACCTTATCTTTTTCCGAAGTTAAAGCTTCTCTGGCAGCATCATAAATTGGGGAGCACAGGTAGAAAAACTCTCAAAGTCTTTAGTATTTCTGGAAAATCTTGTTGGTATTATGTAAAATGATTTTTTAAATATTTATATCATGCTTTTGAAAGGAAACAAACATCACTTCAAAGCCAGTGATAACTGTATGTTTCATTTGTCTTAAATCTATTATTTAAATCCATTGATTGGGCAATCTCTGTTGATGGCAATGTTCAAATGAGCCATTTCCTTGACAGAGATAGTACACTTTTATTGGGAAAAATAATCCATTCCTTTTTGTTTTTTTCAGACTTGAATTTCGAAGTGATTTTGTAAATATCCAGATTTTGTGCCATCCCAGTTTCTTTACTTAGTGCTTATGCTTTGTTCAATAAAAAAAGGAAGCATATTTTCTCTGAAGAAGATAAATTAGGAATTCTGCATAACTCTTGGTGTCCCAAATATTAATTTGATGATCATTTAATTGCATCACAAGAGCTAGTGGGTGAAATTAAATTACAAACAGATGAGAGCAGACAACACATGATAAAAAAGAAGCCGAGGTATCTGCAAGTGTTTCAAATGTTCCCCAAGGTATCCTGCATTGTTCATGCTCCAGAGAACCAAGGCAGCAGTGCCGGAATACCACTCGATACAGCACTTTCAGCACAAAGGCACCTGAATTCACTACCTACACAAGCTTTTTCATCTGCAGGATGCATGTGTGTTTATCCTATTAATGCCTACATTCCCTGTCTCCTCAACCCATTGGTTCTCACAGTTTACCTGCACTTGATGTGTTCTCTTCTGTTACCTCACCCAGAGGCATCCTGCTGGCAGAACCCCATCCCACATTCTTGCTGTTCCCCATATTCATGCTTCAGGCACTGCTGACAAATTAATGAAACAAAAAGCTGATCAATTTGGGCACGTCATTCATTTCCTTTTGGCATAACTCCTGTGGATTATTTTAGATACAGTGTTGTGTAAATGCTGTTTCAGGTGCTAAGTGTCTAACAGACTAAGTACACATGTGAAGTTTAGAATTTGAGTAGAGCACATTGTTCTTGTGAAAGATGATGGTTTTATATTTGTGAGTGCTGGGTAAAAAAACGTAGAAGAGTCAGTTGTGCTACAAAATGTTACTACACCAGATTCGAAGACAAAATTAAATACTAATGCATGAAATACAGATTTTAAGTTGTGATGAGTGCAAATCTAGTGCAACTTTAAATGCAGAATTGCTGCTGCTGACTTCATAAAATACATCCCATAAACAGCTGTTGGTCTGTTCACCATTTGTCTCTTACTATTCATTTGTTTAGTAATCAGTTCTCATTTGTTCTACATATGGTACAGCTTCCCTTTTATAGCACTGCATTTAATGAACAATTGGAGGCACAAAAATATTACAGAAATTATTGTTTGACTATTCACATACATTTTTGTCTGTCATTAGGGTAATTTGAATAAAAGTTAGAAAAGAAGTTCATTAAATATAGAGTAAGGATGGGGTAGATGCTCTGTCACCTTCCTGAACTGGTAATTTGTAGTGGAAGTTCCAATGACTAGGCTTTGCACTCCGCTTAGCTCCTTTAGGCAATTAATTTTCTCTATTTATACTGTCCATTCCCTTTAGTGATTCACTGACGTCAACATGTCAAATTTGATTCGCTTTTTGGCTTTGCTCTGTAGCTCTGTATCATATTAGAGACCTTTAGGTAATGCACTGAGTATCTTGCAGATGGACTGAGTGCATTTCAAGATTTCTAGAAAACAACAGTTTACAAGATTTAAAATTTTGTCAGGTGTTCTGCTTAAATGTGGGAATCAGTGGTCATTAAAACTGATTTGTGTGAAGGTAATTGCCTTCTGGAGTATTTGTGTTTAAGTGTCATTTTAATTGCTTTTTTTCCAAAAATTCTGGTCTTCAACAAGAATATTTTATCCTAGTAAGTGTCCTCTCTTATTTATTCATACTTCGGCCATATCCTGCATCCTAAACTGAATGAAAAAAATGTAACACGATCTTTTGTTTATAGGAAAGTATAGGTGAGAATATAGCTGTGTGCTGAAACTTTGCTAGTGTTAAGGGCATGATGCCAAATAGGGCAAATGCCCATGGGTTGGACAGCCCTTTGTCCTTTGTCAGTCTTCACTGGTGACCTTGACCTGCAGCTATTGCGAGGAATCTGCGAATCTGTCAAGTGCAGCAGTAGGCAGAGGAGAGGGCTGTTCATTAGAACTGACTGCTTGGATCAGATACCATTCCAGAAAAGGGAAATTTCCAGTCAGTTCCACCCGATTCAGCCACAATGCCAGGTGGGTTGGGGAGATGATTAAAGAAAGAAGCTAGTAATTGCTTAAATGTGCCGAGCATTTTACAGATTGCACAGCGTAAATATTTTGGATATACTGTTTTCAGATGGTTGATGAATCAAAATAGCTGCAAGTGAGTTTGATATATGTCACCAGGCTTGTATATAGATGGATGTGTTAAATTGGCATTGTATGGGCAAATGCTCAGTTGGGAGAAATATATAAATGATGACAGTATATTTTAGAAAGGATCTCAGGTATTTCTGTGAGGCATTTTCATTGAAAAAGGCTTATCTATGAGAGAAATGTGCTTGTTTCTAAATTTTACCCTACCAACAGTTTACCACCTTCTTTTTGTGTGTGTGTCTTTTTTTCTTCCAGTGCCACCTTGGGCCTTAATAGCCATAGCCATAGTTGCAGTCCTATTAATCCTCACCTGCTGCTTTTGTCTCTGCAAGAAATGCTTGTTCAAAAAGAAGAACAAGAAGAAGGGCAAGGAGAAGGGAGGGAAGAATGCTATTAACATGAAAGATGTTAAAGATTTAGGGAAAAGCATGAAAGATCAGGTAAAGTATTTCTCCTTTTCTTGAACTTTTGGGTTGCATTTGAAGGTTTCTGTTTGATGTGTCTAGAAAAAATTGTGCTTGTTGTCTCGGTAGTGGCTCTGTGAAGAGTGAACTGATTGACAGCATCTTCTCAGTGGTACCACAAGGGATGAACCTGGGTATGGCATCACTGATGAAGCAGTCAGCTAATTTCCCTGCTCTGTTAAAAGAAAAAAAACATGAGCAGGCATATAATGACTCATCCTTAAGGGGCAAGTTTATCAAGGGTATCCTGCTTGCTTCAAAAATGGAGCAAATGTGTGCAATTTTCACTGTACTTTTTTCAAGACCTCGTACAGTGTTTGTATATCTCACTGACAGTATTTCATGATAAAGAAAAGTAGTTTTGAGCTCTAAATTTCTTTTCACACAAAAGTTCAGCTGAGAAGGAAACAATAGTGTAGAGGCAAAAATGAGAGTCGGAAACAAGGGAAAATAATGAAAAAGGAAAACCACAGGGACGTTCAACACAGTGATGTTTGGAGAATTCATTTTGTATTAGAGACGAGATGATTAAAGATAACAGGCCATACTTGGAGCTGTAAGTCATCTGAGTAACTTGGAGGAGAAGATTAATGTAATGCCCTTTGAGACCAGCATGATTTTTATAAGGGCAGAAAAACTTGTCCTTCAGATCTGCTTGGTGGAAGAGAAGCAGAGGTTGCAGGACTTAATACTAAGGGCCACAGGCTTGACTAATACATTCCTGAGAGAAAATAAAGCTTTTTATTGACAGGGTTTTAGTATTGCCCTTCCTGGAGCAAACTGGAATAAGCAGTAGAATGAGGAAATAAACATGAAGTATCCATTTGTCCTCACAGCTCAGAGATTTCCTAAGCTAAGAAGACAAAGAGCTGTATTTTTCAAACAGAAAGGGCTCAAGAAATTTAGAGAATTGCTTTCAAACCCTAGTAAACAGGTGCAAATAACTGTAAAGATACTGCATAGTCAAGTCTGTGTTCCCAAGACTCCTGGGGAAGTTGAGCTATAACAGTACAGGAACAATCACCCCGCCAAAAAGAGAGGATAAAAGCATGGTCAGGAATAAGGAGATGATTCCACAAGTTGGGATCTAGCATAGAAGAAAGCTGAGCCGAAGGCAAGTTCATTAGAAATACAAGTCAAAGCTGGGCACCTGAGGACTGGGGCCAGCTGGTCAGGGACAAGATCCAAGAAGAGAATCTTAGAGCACAGTAGCTAAAGAGGCCCATGGACCAGTCCAGAACAAGTGGTGGAATGCCACCAGTGATGAAGCAGCCACCAGTGTGGCTCATCAGCCAGTCTTAAGAGTCCTGGAACAGGTTAACATGCTTCTCCAGGCATGTAGGATGTAGTAGGGGAAGAGCAAAATCAGGAGAGTGGGTGAGGAAGCCTTACAAGTCTGATGACCAGCTGCAATAGATCACATGAGTGGAGTCAGAAAGGAGCTCAGATAAGGGAAGGAAAATAATGGATAAGTTTCAAAGGTGTAGAGCAATCCGAGCTATTTCCAGTTTCAATTTTAGAGACAAGAGGACAAAGAACAGAGAGACCTTTACATCCCCATTGCAAGTGGAGTACTTTAGATACTGCACTGGTGTGCAGTTTCAACCTTGGTTCCTTCTGGAGATAAGATGCTTCGTGTGCCACACTGATGTACTGGAATGTGTGACACCAACACAAGACAAATTCACACCTGAAAAAAACATTCTCAGTGCACAAAATCAAATGTAGATGGAGGTATTCCAAGGTTAGAAAGATTAGTGAGACCGAGCTCAAAAAACATCAGAGCAGAAATTTTGAGTTCTTTGAAGAAGATATTATGGATGGGGTGGGGGGGGGTGGTGTCTCCATATGATGAATGTGAAATGAACTCCTTCTCTTAAAGCACTTTGATTTAGCATTCATCCCTGTATTTGATTTATAGACTTTGTTCTGAGGTATTAATATTAAGAAATTGTGAGATCTTTCCCCCTCAGTGTATGGAAAATCAAATCATCACTTGTTGAGTTATCCTAGGCTACTGTTAGCTAACGCCTCCCATCAAACCAAGAATAATTTGGAAGAACTACTTCGATTATGCTGATGGAAATATTTCTTGAGAACTTTATTATGTTCTGCTAATGATAACAAACATAATACTTTGTCATAGAATAAATAATGTACAATTTGTTGATTGGTATTTATGTGGAATTTGTTCCATATCATGTTAAGGCCTTTGTTGTATTTACAATAAATTATTAAGTGTTTTTAATTATATTCATTAGGACCTGGATAAATGACCATGGTTTCTTGAAAAATAAGTATTTTAAATACAAAATTACATTATTTTATTATTATTGAGTTCCATTTGTATCTTTTTAATGGGAAAATTTGATAAAAGGCTTAATCTTGCAACTTTTGTCTACAAAAAGAGCTCAGACTTTGAAATGTTGCACAGATAGGTATTTTAAGATGATTCCATTCAAAATACTTGGTATAGTTATTTAAACCTACTTTTGCCCAGATATTTTGGGATTTAACTAGCATGTTTTGTTTTGCACAGCTAAACCTAAGGAGGGTAGATTCACGTTTGATGTAAATGTCAGACCTTTAATAAGTAAACCACCAGCTCTCCAGCCACCTCTCCTCACTGTCTGGGATTTCAAATGCAGGCTAAGAGGTTCTTAAATTAGCACCATAAATTCATTCCTAGCAGTCTGACAGTGTACAGATTTTAAGTCCTTGGCATTCAGGAACTTTTGCCAACTTGGTTCCTAATGCAGCATTTTGGCAGTAATTTTTTTCTGTATGACATGTTTTTTATTCTAACAGTTGATCGTGACTTAGCAGTGCAGGTTTTAATATACCTAGCTGAACTCAGAGCAATGCTAAATGTAGGGTATTTCAGTTAAGAGAATTGAAGCACTTTAGAGGCTCAGGCATAAAATAGAAAGGGGAATAATAAGAATGCCTTTTAGCTCTTCAAAGAAGCAAATTGTTAAAAAAGTAATTGAAGAGTAAGATGTAAATCTAACGCCATTAGAAAGGGCAACATATAGTACTAATGTTGTCAAAAACTGAAAAACCTACTTCAGTCAATGTTAGGCCTGAACCTGCAAGTGCTAATTACTTCTGCCTTCAGCTAAGAGTGCATAACAGCAGTTGCTAGTCATGTGGCATCTTGCAGGATCCTAGTTCCCTAGGCACGTGAAGTTGAAAGCGAGTGCCCTTTGGTAAATTGAAAGCATCATCTCCTGGAAATATAATTTTTATCTTAGTCTGGGTTTTTTTGTTGAAGAGAATTTCTGACCTACTTTTTTTCTTGCTGACCTGCCCATCCATGCCAAATCATTATAGAGCCATGTAACTTGGCATAGTTGAAGATCCTTTAGATATAGAGACACAGTCAGGTCAAAAGTCATACATGATAGCTAGATGTTACAGAAAGGGGAATAAAATTTTTGTCTCTGTTAGAATATTTGTGCTTCAAAATGTCCACTTCCCTGAACACAATGTCAAATGAGAAACTGTCTTCTTATGAAGATTATCAAAAAATGTAGCTGAGGTAGAATGGGAGATGAGTTGAAAAAAAGGCTAGATTTTCAGTCTTGAGACCCATTTCCATTGCAGGCAAGGCTTACTTTTTCGAGTCGAGTATACAGCTCCAGCAAGGGCCACTGGGAGGATTAGATTCCTTCTAGGGAAGGCAAAATTGTTAATGAATGTACAACTGTAAAAAAGGTCATTTCTCCATGTTTTTTACTAATGTTTGTGTGTGGATGTTTTAATTTTTATTTCTTCCTCCTATGTCCTCCTTGTCTATGTTTTGTCTCATGACTGTTCTGGATTGTCACTTGCGGTAGGTTTATTTTGCTATTTGGACGCACCTAGACTTAAGCTCTCATGCATAGTCTCCTGACAGCTCTGTCTCCTTAGCAGAGATGGACATGTAGTAGCTTTGATACACACATCAAGAGGCTGAACTAAATTGATTGGGTATTTTTTGGTTCGATGTATATTTGGGGGGAGGCTGGAGGAGGGTGGAAGAAAAGAGGTTTGTCATTCTTTCTATAGTTAAAATATTAAATCAAACTCTACCAGAAAGCTCAAGTTTAAAATTGATTGGCACATAAAAATAACTTGCTAATTTTATTTCCTTTTTGTATAAATGTCACCATATCAAAAGTAGACAGGAGCAATGTGTATTTTTAATGTCTTAGTTTCTAAGTGTTGCTAAAATGACTGATACCTCATGAAACTTGCTGTGGGCTCTCACATCATCTCAGTACAGTGCTCAGGCATAAAAGACTTTGGTATGGAACATTAAGAATTTTAAGTGGTTTTAGTACAGATTTCTGTTGATGCAACCTGGAGACAACTGGCACTAGTGTTTTTGTGAGATCTTCCCATGATGGTTTTCATCTTTGAAACTTTCAATCTCTACTAATGCCCCTGGTGGCTCCCACTACTTTTTGCCTTTGAGGGGGGAAATAAAAGGCCCTGAAGACTCGGTTTCAGAGATGCTGAAATAGCTTCAGATTTATTACATCTGAGTTTAATGCATTGGTACAGCAAAATTCTTGATTAAGCTCAGCCTGTGGGCTAAGAAAAGGAGTAGACATAATCATTTCAGTCATGAACAGCAGCACTGAGAACTTACTAAAATTTAGCCCTATTGCTTGGAGAATAATTGTTGTGGTCTGAACCTTTTATTAGGTCACAAAGCATTTGTAGAAAGAGAGATTTAATAGTTCAGCCCTTTCTCATTACATCAGGCTAAAACACTGTAACTATTGAAGAATTTTTGGCTAACAAAATGAGTGTGTTAGGTGAACCAGGAGATTTGGTATTAGGTATATGTACTACAGCCTAGAGTATGAGTAAGCAGTGTCCTTCAGTCAGCCACCTGATTTCTCTGTATGTATGTTTTTCCTTTACATAGGCCTCCCTGTTACATTGGGGTTATGTACTAACTTAATCAGAATATTCTGATGCTGTTCCTCTCTGAATAGTGAGTGTTATAAAGGGACATGACAGTGAGAGCTGCAGTTGCACCCAGCTGCACTCCAACCTATAATGGTTTTCTTAGACTAATTCACCTTATGATTCTAGCTGTTGATCAGCAAACACCCTTGCCCTCATGCAGACAAAATACTGAAGGAACAAGATGTTTAGTGTTAGGTGCCCTGAAATATTTCAAAGTAGAGTGCATTGACCTGGCAGCATGAAGGCAGTAGCCCAAATGAAGTCAGGATAATCCACCCTGACATCTAGAGAGCCTGGATTTCATTTGAAGCAACTCAAGCCTTTATTGCCAGAAAAACATCCAAGAGGATCTTTCTGAGGACAGGAGCTCTGTTGCTGGCCGCGGTCTTTTCTTCTGCAATGTTTGGTCACGTGCTGGTTTGTTTTCCCAGTTGAATGCCTAGAGAATAGTGAGTGTATTTATTCCACAGTGCTACCTATCTTGGTGTCAGCATGCCACTTCCCATTTGTTGTATTCTTCAGCCCATGGAGGCATTAGTACTCACTGGCTTATCCACAATGCAGTGGGACATCCTAATTCACACTCAGAAAGATGACGTGGAGTAGGTTAGCCAGAAACAATGGGGATGAGTTTTCTTAGAAAACAAGCCCAGTAAGTTTACTGTGGCAGTCAAAATGGATTGGCTGAGTCCTGTTTGTACACTAATTCAATCTCAGCCTTGACCAACTGTCCTGCTTTTTCACCTGCCTCAAAGACAGCTGTGCAGCATGCATAAAACTTCCTGGAAAATGTGAATAACATGTTTATGAAGCTAAAATGTTATAGATGAGTGTTTGTGTTCTGCAGATAGGTTTTCTGTAAAACTCTTCTGAAATTTAGATTTATATTAGACTTCAGAAGCCTGAAAATATGGGAGCAATGGCTGTGAGACACAAGAATGGGCTTATTTGCATTCCTGTCTCTTCCTCTCTGTCACTTCCAAGAAAACATAGGAGCTTGCTTTGCATGCTTCCTGAGTTTGTTTTCCTCCTTTGTTAAACTATTTTTTTTCTGTAAAGTAATTAATTTGTCACTTCTGTTGTAACCTACTGTACTGTTAAGATGATATGAAGATGCAGATCCTACTCATTCTTTTACATATCTTGTTTTGTATATTGAAGGTCTTACCACTGGAAGCTTCCATTTTCAAGGATGATTTTTCATTTTCTTGGTTAACAGACCAAATTTTGAGTTTTTTATTCAAGATCAGAGTCTTCAAGTTCCTGATGAGTGGCATATAGGAAATATGTAATTAGTCCCTAAATTAAGTGACTTGAATCAGACTCTCCAGACATTTACCTATATCCACAGACTGTATGGAGAGCTAAACTCCTGCACTATGTCTGAAGTTAGTGGGTATGCATAACCAATACAGGAACAGCACTTCATATTAATGAGGTATACATTTCAAATGTATATGTATACATCTGAATGAGATATACATTTTTTTTAAATTAAAATAAAACCTAGATATTTGGGAGTATTTAATTGCTTACTTTTTTAGTAAGGGTATTTACTCTTTACAAGTTGATAAATAATAAATATGAATGGCTAACAGCCTTCAAACATGAGACTATCAGGTACTTCATAAAGGCCTATTTAGAGGATGGTCAGAGGATTATCTTATCTCTTTTTAAGGAACTAAGCTAGTAGAACAGGTCTGTGCCAATTTTTTCACCATAGATCAAAGTGGCACTCAGTAAATCATGTCTGGCTATATTTAGGTTAATTTTCACTATCAAATACGTGTAGTCCTAATTATATAGTATGACAGATTTTTCAAACAGAAATAAATGTAGTACTCTGAGTGGTCCTCCCAGGTCAAGGAGCCAGCTCTGTCCGAAAGCATGCTTCCATCTGGCCCACTGCCATAAATTTGGGGAGGATGAAGAACAATTGATGGAGCAGCATGCACTGGCCAAGCAGCCTAAAGCTGCCTCCTACTCACAGCCTGCTGCTCAGTGCAAGCGAGCACTGCCTGCCATATGGCAGGTGGGGGCAGAGCACGGCAGTGCGCTTGCAGGAGTGCCTGCTACTTTTAGTTCACACGCACGGGCCCTGCATTCAGTGCAGAGCCCTGACCCACAGGGTGAGCTTCCAAAATAGGCCCCCAGGTTGAGATCAGCTTCATCTTTTTTCAGCCTATAAACACTGGCTACAGGTGTTTATAAAACATCGAAAACAGGTTGATTTGTGAACTTGAATGAATGTATTCATATTTTAGTCTGAACACCTGCAGCATTTTCTGTATTCTTCTATTGCACCAGATTAAGGTGGTATTTTAGTACCCAAACAATTCAGCAAGCTCTTAAGATGAACATGATGACCTCATGTCATAGAGCTCCTAAAAAAAGAAAACCTTTTGAATAACCCAACCAAGACCATTTAAAAGCTGGATAACAAGCAAGGAAGTAATGTCAAGGCATCTCATGCTGAACCCAGCAGGTTTTTTCTCATTGTGTGCATCAGTGTGGCCCACTGCTGGTGTGTGAGGCCAACATTCTTACAGCAGTAATGGCAAAGTAGATTTCACAATGACCAAAGCCTGGCGCAGCCACTGGAAACCCAGGCGCAACATGCTCTTTAAATTAATTCATGGAGAGAAAGCAGATGCTGATTGAATGAAATGTTGCCATTCCTTCTGAGGGACTCTGATAGAGAACATGTAACAATTGCAGGCTTGTCTGCTTTGTGATAGGGAACCAGAAAGGAATTTTTAAAGGCTTTTGTTTTCCCTTGGGATAAAAATTGGCCAGATCAGAATTATGATGTTCTCAAATGTGAAAGAAATTGATAAGAGGTACACCACCATTAGTGGAAAAGCAGTCATTTCTAGTTGTGGAGGAAAAATTGCCTTTCCAATAAATTCGTTGTTGGACATGTCACAGAACATTCTTGCTACAAAATCTTGTTGTTTTCTTCTTTCAGCTCACCAGGCGTTGCACAAGCCTGAGGACTAGGCATCATTCAAACATTAAAATAATATTTCTTCATGTTTCCAAAAGGAATGATGGAGAGGCAGGTGGAGATGGAAATCAGGACAGCAGCAGGCACCATGCAGCAAACAAACTTACAGGCTGCAGTCAGTGTTTTGTTTTGCTTCCCAGTGTCTCTCCTTCTTGCTTACTGGTAACTTGTTTCCTTAAAAGTGAGGCTATAGGCCACCCCATGAACAGAAGGAACCCTAAAAACTCTGTTAATGAAGGCATTTCTTTACATACAATAGTGAAAGACACTTTGCATTTTAAATGTTTTGTGACATAAACTAGTCATTCACAAGACGTGACTCAGACACGATTGTGGCCTCTGCCTCTCTGTAAAGGAGGCAAGCAAGTACACTTGCTCCCCCAGCAGCTTTGTTTTATGAGTCTCATACCACTTTTCTTTCCTGAAGCTTCTGCACACGCGGAATCTGGAGGCAACCAGCAGAGCAACTGCCCTTGCAGAGCCTCTCATTTTCTACACACAGTTTGGGGAGGGATTACAGTAAATTTGTTTTAAGCCCCAGAATCTCTTTTGTGGTTTGTGGTTATAGTAGTGGGGTAAACCTGGTGACAAGGTGCAAGGGTTTTGGTGGAACTGAGCTGAAAGCAAGGAATGTTTGCAGTGTCAGGATGCATGTCACCAGAGAGAGGCTTTTGTCAGCTAGGGGAATGAGAGGGAGAAAAAACCCAGGAAGTGTAAAAACCCACTCCAAGGTGTGGAGTTTCAAAAGAATTGAAAATTAAGCATTTTCTTTAACAATTCAAAGGAAAAGAGAAGGCTGTAAAACTGCTCGTGATAACATTATAGAAGTAAAGATGCAACCAGCAGATTGAACAGTGGATCCCAGATTGCTGTAATTTAGCCCTTTTTGTTGTAAGAAGCACTGCAGAGTAGTGGTTCTGATTTCAGTAGACACAGATGTATCACCTTGTAATGTTTGTACTGGATTAACACTTTCTTGGTACATTCCTACACCTGCTTACATATAAGTCTACATTTTTCAGATACTTCAACACATTCGGGAGGACATGGATTTTTCGCTGTTGTGTGTTTCTGCATATGTTATGCAGAAATGAGGAAACTGCTTGAGTAAAATTCATGGTCATCTCAAATTAGAAGAGAGAAATCCAGTCTCCAGCACTATGCAATTATGCATTTCTGTGTTGCATATTTCACAGAAAAAGCATTTTAAATGTCATGAAGTTAAAGAAAATGTTAGAGAAGGCAAGGCTTACATTCCTCTGCATCTAAATCCAGTCTTTTTGGGTACAGTTCATCAGTTAAGAGGCGTGAGGAAAAAGCTGGTTTATAATTAAAAATATTTTATTGTTTCTAAGACAAATAAAATATAGCTGCTTATTTGAATTGATTATAGCAATGCAACAGTAGGATTCAATACAGTGTGATACAGTATGCTATAAATTGAGGGTTGTAGTAGTATTCCATTAAATATTGATCTTTCAGAGAATCTCAATACAAAATTTAAATCCCTGTGGGGTGTTTCAAGTACTTTGAAGCAATCCAATTCCTCTTCCTCTTTGGAACTCAGCAGCTAAATCAAACATGAGAAACTGCGATGCTTCTTTTGACTCAGCTTCTTCCTGAAGCATTAGCCTCTAGTTTGAAAGCAAATTCCTCTCTTATCAGTAAAAACTATTATTTACAGACTGCTGTAGAGATAATAATTTGTCGTTTTTTTCCCTCTTCCCAATGCCGCAAACTTGTCCATATCCAAACACTATTTCTTTCTTAGTGTTTTTTCTTAGTGGTTCAGTGTTTCTGAGTCAAGGTCAAGAAGAATCATGTAGCTCTTCAGCTGATATCAGTAATGTGCAGTGTTTTCCATCTCTCATGGAAATAGCTTTCACCTTCCAGAAGACTTCTCATAACCTGTGGAGACAAGTTTCTTAACCACACAGTGTTTTCTGCCTGCACTTCAAAAATCCCTTGCAAGAGGGATGTTAGCTTTCCATTATATTTTCTGTAGTCACAGTAAGAATATTTTTCACATAGAGTTACCCACAGCTCTGTCATCTGGACTGATCAGCTTTGCGGAAGAGTATGTTGTTTTCCCAGAGAAAGTATGGATATATAACTATTGCCTTGGTGGACTGTTTACAAATTCCTCTTACTTGGAAATTAGCATATAGGGTTCTTTTTGCATTCTTACTTTTATCCCTGGGGAATGGCCATAGGATATTTCTCTCAAGGAAAATCCAGGTCAAAAGTAGATGGAAAAGCAGGTAGTCCAGTACTAGTCCCAGAAACAATAATATACTGGAGCTGTATATTATTCTTTTATCATGGAGTCCTCTTTTAGGACCATACTGGGATGATTCAGAGCAGTGGATGTTGGAGTTAACATCCCACTCTGACGTACTGTTTCCTGTTGTCTCCAGGCTTGGATAAACCTGGTTGCTTCAGATGGATTGAATGACATCTTCTTTTTTTATGATCCCAAAACCTTAAGCTTATTTTTATTACCAAAAACAAGAGTTTTTGGTATAATCACATCACTCCATATCCTGAAAATCCAATGTATTATCTGCCAGAGAGCCTGTCAGTTTTAAAGTGTCACACACTTCTTGTTGTACTAACAAAAATGTTGTGCTACAGTCAGGGAACTTACTAAGAGCTCAGTGGTAAAATGTCTCAAATCAAATTTCATTTCAAGCAGTTCAGCCCTTCTGAATAGGAATGGTTTAGTTCAAAAAGTACTACTCTTCCAGTCTCACAGGGGATTCTGTCCACTACTGACATTTCCCACCAATCTCACCCAGGTACACTGTAATTTATATTTCTAGTAGAGAGTCCATCATTCACTAACATTCAGATATTTTCATGAGACCGAGCTCCTCAGCTCGCATAAATCAAAGTTGTTGGATTGGTTTTAGTTGAGCTATGCCAGCAGAATTTCTAGCTTATTTCAAAAAAGTAGAGAAATTATTGCTTAGTGTCATACAGTTTTGAGTCTGACCTTTTGAATTTAGATCTGACTTCTGGAGAAGAACATTTTGTACTTCAGAGAATCTTCCTTCTTTCCAAACCCACACAACTGTTGTGTGGCCCTCACTGTGTTCAAGGCTGAGTGAGAATGTTAATTCTTTCATGTTTCTTCTTTCCCCAACCACTATCAGCTGTGTATATAGCTACTTTCCAGCCTTGCTACCTCTTCAGAGAGCTCCAGCCGCAACCTATTGTTAAGAAATGCTGTAGGTTTCCTACAGCACAAATAATCACAATTGCAAAAAATCACATTGCAAAAAAGAATAAATCTTACTCTGGTACTTTGTCTGTCTGTGCAACAGAAGCTCCATATAGAAAGAACCTTCATCCACATAGGGCTCTTACAGACAAGTATACTGTTTACTATAACATGCAAATAACAGTTCTGGATGAATGCTCAGTATTGATTCTTTATTTTCACACTCTCAACTTTACTTTCACATTTTCCACAATTTTTCACTATTTGTCTCATCACTTTTGTCTATTTTTCACTTCTTACCCAGGTAAGAATCTGCTGGAATAAGTTCTACATAGTCATAGTTAATTATGGTTCATATGGTTTAATAATTTTATGAATTACCTTTCCCACAGTGAAAATACTTCTGCTTTCTGGTACAGCAAAAAAAAAAAAAAAAAAAAAAAAACACCAACAAAAAAACCCCCATCATTTAGTATTTTAATTATGTATAAAATATAAGATAACTGCTGTGTCCTTTAAAAAACAGGTTTTATGCAATAGACAAAGCTGCAAGCAGTTCTGTATTCCTTTATGTTTCTTTCTAAGCAAACTAAAATCAACTGGCAATCAATTTGGTTCAGCCAAGCTTTGTTGCAAGAATGAATAAAAAGGAAATTGGTCTCGGGAGGGAGGGAAAAGGAGGAACATGCATTTGCTAATAGCATGGTGGAAACTTGGCTTCCATATTCATTCTAAAAAACATGAAAAATGTTTGGCATATGATTGTAGAAAGAGCTCATCCACAGCACATGCTCTTTATCACGGTAGTCCTACAGAAACATGTTGCCAAATGCAAACAATGCACAGCATGTACAACCAGGTTTGACATTGCCAAGATTCTTAAGTTGAATGAATGCGTGACTTTGCTTATTTAATAGCATGTTTGCCTCCTTGTGCCTCTTTAAGAGCCAGTCTGAGCCCAGAAGAACTATTTTTTTACATCAAGATGATATTCTATTTCTGCTTTCAGGTTTTATAACAATCCTTGCTTGTTGTAGTCCAAGGAGCTTTCTTCCTACTTCCATTGCTTGCTTGCTGATTTATAACATCTTACTGAGCAACTCAGAAAGTAGAGATATATATGAAAACTGCATATTTGAATTTCTGCTGTTATGCTTGCTTTTAATGGCTCTAAAATAGATTTGAGGATCGTGTCTATTTTAAACTGCTACTTAACGGTTTGCCTCATTTATGAATATTACATTTCTTCTTTCTAGGCTCTTAAGGATGATGATGCTGAGACTGGGCTGACTGATGGGGAAGAGAAGGAAGAAGCCAAAGAAGTTGAGAAGCTAGGGAAAATCCAATATTCTTTGGATTATGACTTCCAGAACAATCAGGTTTGAAACAATCAAGCTGTAACATTTCATTTCTGTATGTGCACATGGAGAATGAAGTAATACATTTAGTTAAAGTAGATATTTCTGAAGTCCTTACTATTTGCATGGAGTAAAGGAAGAAAACAAGACAGAAAATTCATTACAGAGGTACTACTAAATTGGTATTGAATGCACTTGGACTTTATATTATGCATTTAATCAAAAACTGAAGATGCAGTTTTATCTATTGGTCATTAATAACTTAAAGTATGACCAACCAATGTCAACCCACCTAATATTATGGAGTTTGCATGCAGGCATTAAAATGTAGCTTCAGCCTTCAAGTATTTAAAATGTAAGCAAACACAAATGGGAGGAAAAATAGGGACATAAAGGTAAGTGGATTCACTGGGTCTCTTAGAAGGTTGGGAAGATTGCCAGGAGTGAGTTTCTCTCACTTCGTCAAGCATGCACTTTACTGTAATAACTAGCTGCGTCGGGTTCTGTTACTCTCCATGAAAGTACACTTCCTAAAATTCTAGCCTGGAATAAAAGTTCAAATAAAAAGGTCTCTGCTCCAAAAAACCAGGAAAGATGGACAAGAATTTGAGGACTGATACTCCTTCAGTACTCTACTCTGAAGCTGGTAAGACTAAGCTTTGGCATACTGACCAAGTTTTCAGAATTAATAGACACTGTAATGTGGTGTAGACCTAGAATTGACCAACTTAACAGGTCTGGTCACATGCTGAACTAGCTCATATCTTATTCCCCTCCCTGGCCTCTTTGCCAGGGATCAGTTTTGTCTATAAAACCAATTCACAGCCTCACATTAAAATTCACTGTGCTTAATTTTGGCCCAAAGTATACCAACACATCTGAGTTCTTCACTTCTAGGGTGTATCTTTCAGTAAACTGGAGAACACATATCCTGCACTTAATTTTTTGACAATTTCAGTCAAAATCACATCATTCTTTCCTGTTTAGGGCAAGAAATTACTACTGAAGGTAAATCCTAGTTAATTCCTATTCATCACCTGAACTGCCTTCCACATGTACTTGTGATTAATTCCACATTCATATTCTTTATTTGATGCTGTTCATGGAATGTGGTACTCTTACTTGTTGCAAGACAAAGAAAATAAGAGAAATTAAGAAAAATTTCTCTGTTATCAGGAAGGTATTTATACACAGCTATGACCTGGCATAATAAATAGTATTTGCCTGTATTTTCAACAGTCTTCTGACTACAGGTGCTTGTTCTACAATGCGAGAGCTAAAAACAGTTCTGAAGCCTTTCAAGAAACTATGGTTAAAGGACCTTTTCCTCAACTCTCAGAGCAAATTTCCTGGCCTTGTGATGAGTCACACTGATCCCCCTTGAAATCAGTATGAAATCAGTATGAAGTGTAGGCCCTTCAGAAGCAGAAGATTTAAAGAGGGGGAAAGGAAAAGCTGCAAGTGTGTTCTGACAAATGGATTTCAGTTTTCTTAGACTATGAAAACAAATTTTCTGTGTGAATTTTATTAAAGGGAATGTTGATTTTATGCACCATATTTTACAAAGGAAAATTGGATGGAATAGCCACAAATCTGTAGGTCTGTGTTGTATTTAATTACGATAATAAATTATTTGAGTTGTGGATTTCTATTTTATTTTGCTGCTCTAGACTGTGTGCAGCTTAAAATTTGTCAGAGGATAGATGATGTAAAAGAGTAGGAGAGGGGATTCAGTTAGGTTAGTATAGTGCAGTGGCTTGAAACTACAGTGCCAAAATTTGGCTAATGTATTGCATAAGGCTAAGAATACAGGATGACCAATGAACTCTCTAGAGCGCTGTGCCTCAGGTTTCGAGAGAGATATTATTGTAAAGGGAAATTGAATTGCTTTTCCACACTGTTAACTAAAAATCACAGACTTGTTTTTCACTCTTTGATGTGAAAAACTTGGCGTAGATCCTGAGCCTATTCGTGTATATATCAACTGTTATGCATCTAGAATAAAAATGAGACACAAAAAGAGAAGTGTTTTGTACAGCAAAAGGAAAATGTTTCACAGAACTTAAGAGTCCGATCAGTGGGAAAGCATGCAGGCCATACTGTAAATTTAAAACTGGTAAAAGTAAGTCCAACGTAGAGGAATCTCTCAGAAGCCAGAAGTTTCTTTCACAGATTGACTGTAATGTTCTGTATTCCAATTATTAAGCATTCCTGTTTCCAATTTTAAACAATTCATGCATGAGAGAAGCAAATATATTGTGATTGAAGCACTGATTTAGAAGAAAATATTCTCAGATTTCATTCGCAGTTTTTAATATCTTCAAAATGACCTTGAAGAATCACTTCAATGTTTACTTTAGTTTTGTATCTAGGAAACAAGATTTAAAGTATTTCCTTTTTCTCAGCTTCATTATACTGATGAGGCCTAATACAGTCTGGGGTGTCTATTTTACATGATGTTACATGACGTAACATGACATAACACATCAGAAGCCTTCATTTATAACACATAAAAAACAGCCAAGACATTTACAAGTTTCATCTGTGCTTCAGTCTTATTTTTAAAGTGTGTAAGAGATTTAAAAATCTAATTTTTCTGTTTTTCAATGAGATTACAAATTGTTATTACAATTTAGTTACCAAAGGTTCATTTTCATTGGGTATTTTTTTAAAATGCTGTCCTTAGTTTACTGCCTGGGCCCATTCATATACATAGCAAGAGAATGTAAATATAAGGAAGACTGCAAGATTCATTTGTTTTCAGTAAAGCTCGGCCTGATTATTTGCATTTGATTTTATCACCTTTTGTTTTTGGTTGGGGGAAGGTTATGTGTTGGGGGTTTAGAATACAAATTTTGTAGTCAAAATTAGACATTCTTGATTGTTTAATAATGTGATTTCTATTCATGGTGCTCAGCATAGAAAAATAATGCTCAAGAGGAGAGAGCAATTGAAAGTTATTTGATTGCAGTCTTTAAAAGGATGAAGTCTGTATTTAGCTGTAATCAGCTGCCCTTTGAAAACCTCTTTTCTGCTTTAAAACAGCCTTTGTACAGTCTGCATCTGCCGTAATTGGTTTTCTAAAGTCAATAGTGTTGCTTCATTTGCCTTCCTTAAGCGGGGGGGAAGCGGGGGAAGTATAGTTTCTCCTAGACCAGAAATAGAGTCTGCATATGCATTCCTCTGTTACAGTATTTTTATAAATATCTATTTGAAATTACATTCTGCTGTTTTTCTCTCTTTTCAGCTTCTGGTTGGGATTATTCAAGCAGCTGAGCTGCCTGCATTAGATATGGGTGGTACATCTGATCCCTATGTGAAAGTCTTCCTGCTGCCTGATAAGAAGAAGAAATATGAGACAAAAGTCCACAGAAAGACCCTTAACCCTGTTTTCAATGAGCAATTTACATTCAAGGTAGTTTTTTGTTAAATATTGATACTTTTTAATTTAACCACTACGTATGTCATGCTTGGCTATGAACTTAGATGTCTTAGTTAATTGATACCTGCAGCAAAATTATTTTTCATGTTGTAGAAAGCCATGATACTCAATCTTGCTATAATATAGGGTAAGATAGTTTTAAAAGGCAACCTGATCCATATCTTACGGCTGGATAAAACGTCCAAGACATTCAGGAAACAGTGACACTTTGACAAATGTCATGTAAATTTCACTATACCAACGTTTTCATTAAATACCTTTGTAGTCTGATTTATGAAATTCAGGATAACATTTCCTGAAATATAAATTAAAACTCAAGGGAAGTAAATGGGTGAAGGACAATATAGCAGATTAATCTTGCTAGACTTCGTCATAGTGGTTCTTTGCCATGCTACTTTATATATGAAAAGAAATCCCGTCTCGGGTTTAATAAAATATGAATTAAATAAATGTAGGTAAACCTTACATTGCAGTATTTACATCATTCCAACAGTATCTATTAACAGTGTTTTTCTAAAACTGTGGCCATATTCAAACCCTAGTTAAAGAGTAAAGGAACAGTGTACAGTGTGTTTCACAGGGCTTCTCCTAATATACATTCCTCTGCTGTTACTTTAGGCCTTTCTCTCTGTGCCCAATCTTATAATGACAGCTGCAGACTGGAAACAGGAACAGTGAAAGACTCAAGCTATGAAATCATTCAATGAGAAAGATAACCCTGTAGGCCAAAACTACTACTGCATATTTTTTCCTTGAAGATGTTCATAAAAGTAATCTTTTGTGGGGAGTTATTTCTTTCTCGAGCTTTCCTAAGAGAGTATTTAAAAGAAAACAGGGTTCTAAATTACATATTCCTGTGCAGCTCACAAAAACAAAGAACCAATAATGCTGTCATCTAAGATGAAGACACAAGTTATAAATCAGATCAGCCACTTCTGGACTATAATGTCCACTTGTTGTAAGTCACATCTCTAATATTTAAATTTTATGCTTCAGAAAATAGTTTGTTTTCTGTGCCAGACCTGACAGAATGTTTAGGTGCATCTCAATATGGTACTGATCATCCCCCATGGCCTGTGGTCTGTACTTGAGAGAAAACCAGCAGAGCATGCCAAGTACTGTCATTGTTCTGAGGACTACGGTGACCATTTAACTGGAACTGCAACTGTAATAACAACTTCCGTGGGACCTATTGACAGTATCTCATTTACTTGTGCAGAGCTTTACTCCTGTGACCCACTTCAGGTGGTGCACAGCTTTTGTTGGCATCCTTCCCATCTCTGTGGCAGTGCTGCCCACCAGGCAGCCCAGGCCTATGCTGTAGCTTTCTCAAAGGGCACACCTGTGAGCTTCCTCCCAAAGTACAGCTAATGGGAATGAGTTGACTTGTGTTTCTGCTGGATTGCATCTTGAGACCTGAACCTTATTCTTTCCCTTTTTTATTTCTTTTTCCCAGACATCCATGGTGTTGTTCAAATGTTTGTCAGACTGCAGCTGTCTGAATTATATACCCACACTGCACTGCCAAAAGGAAACAAAGAAATCCTAGCTGGACCACTCCAGCCTGGCAGAGGGAGGAGTTCCTCCTCAGATCCAAAGTGGGAACAGGGTTCCTGCGTAGAGGAATGACATGTCTATGCCAGAAAAACACTCCTGTATACGTGTCCTTCTACCAAGGTCTCGCTTTAGGTCAAGAGACTGATTATGTCTGAGCAGAAAGCAGGGAGAGGGAGCAACCCTTCACAAGAGCTGAGGCCATCCTTGATAGTCCAGAACAAAGCTGGAGACTGAGGCTACTTTAGAAGTAATAAATGAAGGAAACATTTAGAAAGGAAGGTAGCTAAAATGAGCTTTACTGAGGTCAAGTACAGAAAAGTAAATAATGATGAATGTAGTCTTTGTATACATTCCAAATGACCAGTATCCATTAAGTGGTATTGTAAACTAACAGAGAAATAAACTTTAGAACATTTCTTTTCTCCTGTTTTTGAGGCTGTGTAAAAATAAAACTAACATTATTTAGAAATTTTCCTTTCTCATACATTTGCCCTTTCTAGCTTTTTAGAAGCTACAGATAATGTACAGAATTAAAAGAGATTTTTCTGTAGTATTCACTAAAATACACAACCATGTACCACTGACACTATTCTACTCAATAGTGGAAGCTCGATCTGGATCTCGACTTGATAAGCCTATTTTAAATGTTATATAAGATGTTATGTAAAGGGAAAATTACTACTTATTAGTAAGTATTTTAACAAGCAAGTGGAAGCCAAACAGTAAGAAAAGATAAGAGTCCTAGGGTTTAAACAGACCAGAACATAGAGGTTAACAGGGCCAATGGTAATGCTTTCACTTCTCTTTTTATATAGATAGTTAATAAAGAAATATTTACTAAATTCCATGGAAGCCATTTATAGTTGCATAATATATTCAGATTGACTAAGTTTTCGCATGAATCCAAACAATTCCTATATCAGATCTTTTTAGACAGCCGCTCACATGTAGCTTACCTGAACTGCATGTCTCCATCTGAATATTAAAAATGTGACTCATAAACATCCTAACCCACAGCATCTGTCTGAACCACACGAGAACAGCTGGAGCATTAGTCAGAACTTGGCCTTCTGCCACCACGATTTCTAGTTATGCACTGTGACTTAGAAAGCACCTTAGTGTCTAACAGGTGAAAGGTGTAGTACTGAAAAATATGCCTTGGTAAGTAATAGGTATTGGTACTGTAAGAGAACTATCCAGTGTCTAATTAGTTTGTGTCATATATAGTAAGCCAGTTCTGGTTTTTTCATCAGTCTAGGAGCTAGCCATCTCTGAGTGATGACAGGTGATTTATTGAGGAAAAGACACCATTGTGTGAAAAGTTCATGTGTCTTCAGTGCAAGTAATTGGGCTTCTTGTTTCAGTTTCATCGCCCACAAAATGATTTGAAGTAGAATGAGAAAAATCCAGGAGTGATGAGTGAGCTGCCACATTGTTCTATCGAGTGCCAGAGCCTTGTCTCAAGAAATGCTGCATCTGGTGACTCTGAAACAAATACACCTCATAATTTTCTCTGCAGTTCAATTTACCTGAGATGACAGCTGATAAACCAAAGAAATAGATTTGCATTGTAGTGGACCAATCTTTATTGTCTAAGATGTGGAGTTTATCATTTTCCTGTCTTTGCAGGTGCCATACTCTGAGCTGGGTGGAAAAACTTTAGTGATGGCAGTTTATGACTTTGATCGTTTCTCCAAACATGATATCATTGGGGAATATAAAGTTGCAATGAACACAGTGGACTTCGGTCACGTCACTGAGGAGTGGAGGGACTTGCAAAGTGCGGAGAAAGAAGAGGTAAGAAAAATCAGGTTTTTTTTCCTCACAGAACACTTTTATCCTCACCTAAAGAAACAGACAAACTAGCAACAGTTTTTTTTGCCGAGACAGCTCTCATCTGTTATCAGCATTTCTCAGATTTACTTCACCTGATAAATTTTTGATAAGCATCTTTTCCAATACTCATTGAATGCGACACTCTCCTCTGCTAATTCAATCAATCTTTTTGGTACTTTAGGCAACATATTAAAAATGTTTTCATGAGTGTGACTTTTTCTTGAATTGGTGCATTTTGGGTACATAGAATTTTCATTTGCATTGTAAGTGGTGTGCATTTAGGTTTCTTGGTGATTCTCGGGGTTTGCATCTCAAGACATCCTATTGTGCATGATGATAATGGTAGGATTTCATTGAAATACCTTACAGTTTTATTGAACTGCTGTGCAATAATATCCTTTGATTAGAATTATGAATTTTACAAAAACCTTGGAATGGCATCTTACTCAAATATTTATCACCTTTTTTCTTCTCCTCTCATTGTCAACATCCCTTGGATTCATTATTTATTAGGTATAGTGCTTACATGTACACAAGACACTTCTTGGAAATATTTCATCACCAGATTGTGCATCCTGTGAGATTGTTCATACTGATACATCCAACTTTTTGCTTATTATAAGACCATTTTGTTCTCATTTTTACATTATTTTTCCTTTTGATTGATAGACAGTACTTGCCCACTCAGAGTGCATAGAGTGTTTTAATTCTCTGGTGGGAGGAGAAGGAATCGTGAGTCTGAGTTTCTCGTTGTCTGATTCAACTAATAAACTGCTTTGGATTCAAACCTTAGTTGCTGTAGTTAAAGGGACAATCTCTGAATGAAATCTTTCCTTCTCCCAAGTGATGAAAACCTGAGTATTGATTTAGACTAAAAGTGGCGAAAACAGCAGCAGATGCAGAGCCATGCAGCCTTCTCAGATTTTCAAAAATTATGCATTTCAGTCTTGCATTTTTGAGTGTTTGTTTTTAAAGACTGTATTTTCAGATGGCTTTTTTCAACTGCTTATTGATTTCAAAGCCACTGCTACATTGAGACTGTTCTGCATGGCATTTTTTCATAGTGGCAATATTTGCAGGGCTCTCTTTCTGCACGTGACATCAGTACCCTTGCTATATGGGGCATTTTTTTTCCACTCTTAGAGCTAAACATGAAAATAAAAAAAGAGAAGAAGGAAGTTTGTAGTTAAAGGACCCTGTTCTTTTAAGTGCTCAGCATATCAGAAAGCTGGAAATGTGAACTTGGAGTGTATTAATCCTTCCAAAATTAATTAATTAATTAACTAACAAATAACACTTTTATTACACTGCTGTTTGTGATTCCAAAGTGTTTCATGCTTTTCTGTTTCAAAACACATAAGACAAACACTATGCAAAAAGGAATTGACACTTTGCCTTTATAGTATAACTTTAAGCTTTTAGAACATAAACGATACCCCTATATGCAGCTTACAGATAACATGTTATCTGTAAGTGTGGGGTTTCATCTGCCTTACTGCATAGAAAGTTGCTTCTTAAGTGTTTTAGCTAACATTCACAGTAAGACCTGACTCATTCGCTTGGTTGCTTTCATAAAGTTCATACCCTGCTAATACAACATGATAAAAACATTGCTTGAAGCAGATATTGAGTGTGTGAGCTACTTCCAGAAATGCATTCTGACTTGGAAAATACCACTTATTAAAACAGAAGGAGGTAATAAATAATTCTGGAAGTATTTGGATATTAAAAGAGTATTGCAGGAGCTTTGAATAGTTTGCTGTAGAGATAAAATCTAGGTTGCTGTCACCTTTCTTCAAATTTTGGGTACTGTATATGCAGGAAAACCACTGTTATTTTTATACATTTTTGATGGAACCTTTTTGAAGTTGCTACCAAAGCATGGCTGTTTTATTTATAAGGAGCTAGTAAATAAGGATCCAATGAAAATGTCGTGAAAAACTCTGCTTACACCAAATCCTTAGATATTTTTTCATACTACGGGAGATCTCCTGTTTTATTTTTGCGTTTCGATGCTCAAGCATGCAAGGTATCCAGTCAATATGGAGAAATACCATAACTTGCGTTATATGGAGACTTTTTAATCTTCGTTTTCTATATATTATGTGTAGCTGGTCTGTAACAGCTCATTAGCTCACTGTACAAATAAAAAGTGATCTTACAAAAACCACTTACTCCTAGCCAAGTGTATTTAATCCAAAAAGTCTTCACTTATTTCTGCTCCATTATGGAACCTCTACTTCTGTCATATATATGTTGAGCCAGATTCAACTAATTGCTTAGCCCAATTTGGAAGAGAAATCTCTACCAAGAACCAAGAGAGGTGCACCTGTCAGCAGTCTGGGAGCTGTGTTTCACACGAAATGTCATTCATATTCCATATTTGCTTCAAGTACCTTACCGTCTTTGATGTTCCAGTCCCAGCTCCACAGCAAAGATTCCGAGCAAACTCTAGTATATTTTAAGTGATAATAAGTAGGGATGGGAGAGAACCTATCTGCATTAAGGGATTATCATCTGACACAGCAGATGTTGCAGAATTCACGGCAGATACAGCTGCAATCAAGAAGTACCCTGGTTTCAGAATTAGCAAATACAGCACTGTGCGTATGAAGGCTAACATGATTTACCCATACCAGATGTGTAGCAGCAGACACATGTTTGTCTCTTGGTAGTGATCGTGAACATGATATGGTGGTCTGCCTTACTAAAATAACAAAATCTAAGCGACTGGATTTCATCCAAAAATTTATGACAGATGTAATTCTATTGCTAACAAAAAATCTTTTGTAGACATTACACATGTTACAATTGTGTAACGAATTTTTCCTTAAAAAGCACATCTGCATGAGATTTGCAATATTTGAAGAATGACAGGCTTTATTTCCTTTCTTGCTCTTACAACACTTAGGCGAGTTTGTCAGTTCTCAGCAACCTAGTGCTACTTGTAATTCTAAATGTTTGAAATTAGGTGTAAGTTGCCAAAGTATCCCTGATGTTTTAATTATGACCCCTAGACAAAATGTATACCAAAGTGAATCAGTGGCAGTTGTTACCAGTCACTTTAAAAGAACTATCTAGGTGGCATCCAAGTGAATATAAAAAATCTCATTTTTAGTTTATGTCAAATTCAGTTGATGCACATCACAGAATTACAGTTTAATTAACAGTTCAATCATAGGGGGCAAAATAATTTTACAAGCAGTTACTCTTCTTTTTTGCTCATGAAGCTCCACTGTACGTTCTGTCCTTTTTTCTAAACGGGTTTGAAACTGAAGACAGAGGATGAAGGTTTAATGAAATAATGTTAAGCTCTACCTCTCACAGCCTAGCCATTTGAATGGCATCTCTCTGACACTGCATTCTCTTCTGGGAAACATCTTATTAATATATTTATGTTGGTGAAGTACTTTGAAGGTACAAGCCTTTATGTGAGCATTTGTTATGACTGTGAGAGGGCTTTGGGAATGTGCAATGACTGCTAAATATTGAGGAGGCCACTACTAATGAGCTGCATACCTTGAATCCTTTTTCCTTGGCTTCTTTTAGCTTTGCTGTCCTTGTGTCTAGTAGTCCTTCAGTCTCATTTGAGAGTGTGGGAGGGAGGGGTGGTAGATACTGAAAGGTTATTCACTTTTACCAAGTCTGACATATAATGGTTTGGGCACAGAGTGTTAAAAAGCAGATCACAGGAGTTTGCTCCTCTCTGTCGTCTACCAGATGTCATTGCCATTAGCTTTATCTGAGTACACGCTGCATCCAATATCTGTTATCACTGCAGTACAGAAGGCCAGACAGACCTCTTCTTTGCTCACAGCAGTGTGAATCATACTGAGAGTCATCTTCTGAATACTTCAGCTGATTTCCCTCCAGACATTTTGTTATATTGGCACTTAAATTGAAAACCTGTTGTAGCAAACATGCCAAGAAATTTTAGGGAATATAAGGAAGAGCAGAAACAATTCTTTCCCGTGAAAGCAGTGGAGAAGCAGAGTGTTATATAATAAGGAGAAGGATCTTTGTTGGCCTGATAGTATCCGCCACCAAGAGTTCTGCAGATCTTTCACAACTGCCACCACGTGAGACTCTATGCACTATCTGATCAGGCATCCACCATGGGTAGGTTACATGATGGATGCATGCTCGTACCACAGTGGGTGATGATGGGTATGTTTCATACAAGGCTTCTGAGGGGGAAGTCTGCTGAAAAACCCCAGCGTCACTCCTACATGATGCACAACCCCCTGTGGGAGAGTGCTTTGGTACTGCCTTGGAAAGGGGAGAGAGGCAAGCTTTCTGCAGCTGGAGAGTGAAAGAGCAGTTCTGTGAAGCTTGACTGCTGTTCATGAGGATTGTTCTTTCCTTCCTTATCAAAAAATAAAAGCTGAAGGAAGGAGGTGGAAATGGGTTTATTTAATACCTTGGTGTACTTCATAGAACTTGGAGACTGACAAAGTTAGTGAGCCACCCAGCTTATTGACTCTTTAGAACTGAAACTTGCAGAGTTCTAAGAGGAAAGGACATTTTTACAAAAGTCACTGTCAAATTTCAGCAGCAAATCACTGTTATTTTCTGTTGTAGTTATATGAGAGATGGACAGATGATCTAATAGGCCTTTCCCATCTCTGGTAATAACACTTAGTTCTTTTACAGCTTTGCAGATAGCACAGTGCTTTGCAAAAGAAAGTATCATTATCCCTATGGAGATGCTGTCAGAGTGTCAGACAAATTTTAAAATGAGAGGTCTCCTTTATTTAGCTGCATGTTATATTGGAACACTATGTTTTCTTCATGGTGTTTACATTTCCTTAAGTTCACTTCTCCTTACACCCAATTAAAACTTTAAAATGTTAAATCTAAGGACATTTTAATTTTCAGGTTTTGTGAAGAGTTTATACAGTAAGCAGAGAGTGTTGAATGCCTGTTCAACATTGTAAGTGCAGCATCTGTCCTGCCAAGGAACTGAATTCCTTACTGAGACAAGGAGCAAAACAGAGGTTGTCAAGTTGGAGAATAAACAAGCTGCTTTTAAAATTCTTCAGCAGTTAATTAGTTGTTTTTCATCTTGAAATTGAAGAGGCTAAAATAAGTTTAAAGGTAAAACAATATGATTCAAGTAGACCTGTTAGGGTGCTGTTTCAGTTCATTAGAATTATGCATTTCTTTTCTTGCCTTTCATACTCAAAGTGCTGACAATCCCACTATATACCTTTGCTGAGTATTCATTTCTTAACTCCCTCTCTGGAAGAGACACCTTAGGAGGTCGGAGACATTCTTGCGTTATAATAAAAAGAATGTAATTGGCTTACTTGAAATCAAAAGGGAACTTGTCTTGATTCATCTCAGACTGTCTGGCTTTACAGATATTAAATTCAAATACAGAGGACAGTATAAAAGAAGGAGAAGCTCAGTGATAAATTCAGGCTCTTCTGGGCCTTTTTGTTCCTGGACAGTATTCATTCTGAGATCAGAAAAACATGTGTTGCTTATTTGTCAAAAACGTTCTTATTACCATTTTCCTTCCAAGTACGGAAGGGCATCTTGAGGTTAAACTGTGCTGAAATAGTAGAGCCTACACTTGGTGCTAAGCATCTAATGACCCATAATACACAAAATAATAATATTTGTTTCAGACAAAGTATATTGCTAAGAATCTTGTAGAAAATTACAAGGCCGAAGGAAGGAACGGTGGGAAATTCCCAGCCTCCACATCTTAATGTTATTGTGTGGGGTTTTATTGCTCAAGCATAGGATATTTTAAAGTTCAAAGACACAGCCACATAGAATGGCAATTGGAAAGCAGTGTTCTGAATAGTGTTTTTGTAGGGTTTTGAGAAAGCTACTGAGAGGCATCAAACTCATCTGAAGCTAGAGTATTAGGAGATGTTTTGGATGGAAACTGCAGAAGGAATTCCAGGAAATACAGATATAATTGTGGAATATTCCCAAGTATAAAGCTCTGTACTCTGGGAGAGATTGCAAATGGATCTGTAGGATCAGCTGATGAGTGTGAAAGGGCCACAGAACTTGCTGTATCTGGAATTGTTCAGCATTGTACTCCAACTGGACTTTTATGTCCTTACTTATTTTTCTGACTACCAGCATCAGTGAATGCATAATCCAGAGGCAGAAATGGCCTCACTGGGATTCTAGGCAGAAGCTTTGTGGCAGTCCAGGCTAATACCTTATTTCCCTTTCTCCCCTACTTCTACAAACCAACAGTGACAAAAATTGTTATCTGATTGCTGTTATAAACCAGGATCAGGAGCTAAGGGAAACTGTAAAACAGCTGTATCAAAATACAGTGTCATTAGAAGGACCTTCAGAACAGAGAGCAGCATTTTTACAGTCACGAGGGAAGAGCAGGTCTCACAAAGACAACAGCATTTTCATTAGAAGCTTGAGGAGGAATTGTATGCCACTCCAGTCTCTTTGCTTTTTTGTGCCCACTCCATGTAGAACTAGGAGACTTTGGCTTCCAGAAGCATCAGAGAAAGATGTATTTTTGAAAAGGGGGGACAAAGGTTTAGGAATAGTGGTCCAAGAAAGAAAGGGATTAGCCATTTTCTTTATTTTTTTTCCTCTATCACCTTTTAAACACTAATTTAGACCATGTCAGAGATTACCATAGTAACCATTTAACCTCTTTTCAGTGCCTGTTGTGTTTCCTTTTAGTTCAACAATGAGCTTAACTGGAATCTGAAGCACTTTGCATTGCACCTGTGACAGGAATTAGCACCAAATGCCCTAATCACGGTTAGAATCCAGAACATAAGACGGTATTTTCAGTTCAGTGGTATTAGACTTCTATTTAGTTTATGCTAATGTTTCCAGAGGTAGAGTACATGAATTTAGGAAGTATTACCAGATCTTATTTCTAGGCTAAATGTATGACAGACAGCGATAACTCAGTCCTACAGTTTCCTGTTCAGTTGTATCATATAAGTCAGCCTTCTACCAAAGGCCAAAAAATCCCTCACAGTGGATGATGTGTTGTTAGTGTGTTACAGGTAATGCAGCAGGGTGAGTTTAGTGCACTTGTACTTCTCTTCCTTTTCTGTGGCCTTCTGCAGCTTACTTTGTGATTCTTACCATCATAACTCGGGAAACACTCAGGGGCTGCCTGGCTGGCTCACTCACTGAAGGGATGGAGAGGTACTGTAGTTTTTTGTCCCTTCCATTAGCAGACTTTTCAGAGTACGATTTTTTCTATAGAGGGCTGTAGTATGATCACTGCCACAGAATTACTACTGCTGTATCATTAGAGCAGAACACAGCTGACTTTGAGCTACAATCATCAATGTGCAGATGAAATCCATTTCCGGTCTCTTTTTGGATCCAGATATGTTCTGTATGTGCTTCTTGCTGGCCTAAAGGTAGAGTAGAAGATGTACCTGAAACTGAATGCAGTGACATGGAGGTCAAGGTGTTTTTCTTTACAATTATGTCTGCAATCACAATTACAGAAATAATGTCAGAGATAGAAGTTTCCTGACTAGCAGTGAGAGAGTGGAAAGCAGTATTAGTGCTGCTCGATTGGCCGCATGCGTTCGCCTACAACAGAATGGAATTAGGAGGTACTGCAACTTCCACTAACACTGATAAAGGCAACTAAATTTGGGAGCCCTTCTCTGTGCCTTTCTCCACTTGTGGCTGACCTTGAGTTCAAATCTCTTCTTCTTAGCCAAAGAGCTTGTCATAAAATTCTGACTCAAGTCATTCTCTGTATGATTACGATTATGTAGGGTTTATAACTTGCTTTTGATGCCACTGGTGTAGAACGTAGCACTGCAGCTTCTCAGTGCTGTGGCTGGCAATGGGCAGACAGTGCCTGAGCTTCCCATTTCATCCTTAATATTAGGTGCTACTTAAATTATTTCTGGTTGTCTGGAATCCAGTAATTTTATCTCTGATTTTCCGTATCTTTTTCAGTAACTGTGAAGATTAACAGGAGGATTTCTTGTTGATGAGTGAGCTTGGGCTTCAAAACTGGCAGCAGCTCATTTTTGTGGGAGTGCCCTGAGGTCTGCAACTGACATCCCCTGTCTGTTAATGCCCAGCCTGGATTTAGAAGTGTATTGTGCTGAAAGCGGTTTTACTCACTCAGATTTTCACATTAATTATCAGGACAAACATTAATTTTCTGTGATATTTTAGAGCAGACAAGTTTTCTATGACATGTGGGTCATTTGTATTAGCTAACATTAAAGTTTTCTTCTGAAAAAAGTCTCCCATTTCAAAAAAACTTTGTTTTGTTTAGAAATAGTGCTGTTTCCTATCAGTTCATTTGGGCATTTCTCTAAATTAGGTGGTGGTGTTTGCCCTAAATCTGGAGGGCTCCTACCTCTTCAAGGAACATTGCAAAGAACCTCCTGTATTCAAAGTCAGTCTAGGAAACAGGCAGCATCCTGGAGCTAGTAGTGTTCTCCCAGTACCAAGTTGGGAGGAAGGTGGCACAAGGGAACCCCCTTACAAGCTTCAAAGTTAGACCTTGCTTGGTTTTGGAGCAAGGAGCTAGAAGCTGGCCGATTCTCAGCCCTTGGCGTTTTGTCCTGGCTGCATGGGATAATGCAAACTCCAAAAGCTCAGATTTCCTCATGGCATCCTGACTTTCAAAAAAAAAAAAGAAATCTGTGTGAGACCTTACTGGCAGAGGATACAAAGAGGAGGTTGCTGGGAGTAGACCAGTGTTTGTTAAAGGCAGCTTTGCACCTCCACTGGAAAGCTCTTAGAGGGTCTTTAAACCCAAAGAGTTTGAAAGTTTCTGATTTCAAGTAGATGAAGAAAATAACACATCCCTTATAGCTTCAGCAATACTCTATCTCTGTTAACAATGTGTACTTTATTTGTTACTTGGATGTTACTGGATTCTACTCTGTTGCTGATTCTTGTTATTCCCTTCTTCAGTAGTTTCAAGCCATTTAATACATGATGCTTCCTCTTCTCTACAGTACTTTTACACTGTAATCAAGTCACCTCCAATCCTCTTTTCAGAAAGCTGCAGAAATGAATCTTTTATGTTTTTCAAAATCAGGTTTTCATTTTTCCAGTGAGGAGTCGTGACTTTTTACCTTCTTCGTAGTTTTCAGCATCTAAAAAGAAAATTAATGTATACACAAGAACTGTGTGCAGCATACTTTATTTCTTTTCCAGGCAGACAAAGTCACCATCCTCTTCTGATCATGTCTACTGTTGGTTGTTTTGCACAGCATTACACTAGCAGTTCATGGTCTGACCCTGAATCCTCAGCAGGAGGTACTACCTTGTAAGATACATTTTCTGATTCAGAAGATACTTACAAAAAGTCTTGAGTTCTATGCCTTAGAATGTAGAAAATTTGCTTTTGGCTGTATGAAAATGTCCTCTTTGTGAGTGGTTACAGGTAATTGATTAAGCACTTTCTTTCTGACCAACATGTTGCATTACTATTTATTGCTATGATAGTTTTTATATCATCTGCCTCCTTTGTCAGTAAAATGTATTACCCATCTATAAAAACAGCAGTAGACCTTGAACAGAAAAAAGAAAAAAATTTGCATGCTTCCTTCATCAAGCAAATTTCCAGTCTTACCAAAGAGGGAATCTGGTTTTAGTTGAAAAGACTCTTTTCTCCATAAAACAATGTGACTTCAGATTCATTATATTTTATGTCCTTTAAATCAACATTAATACAAACTTTTATGAATTCATCTTCTGTTTCATCTGGGTTTGATAGAAGTCAAATGACTGATAGGTAACACCTTCATCCTATTTGGCCTTTTTTGAGTAAGATGAGCATAACATTATCACTGTTTCAGCCTTATTTCCCTTGTGGTCTAAGATTTATTAAAAATGAACATCATTGAGCCAGAGTTCTTATGATAAGTACAGTCTTCTTTCCTAGATTTTTAGATAACTGCAATGAACTCTTTCTTTTTACTGAAGAGATTGATAAAATTGAGTGTGTGGTACTGATTGCTACGATGACTTTTGATGAGCTTCCTTGTCTTCCTAAAGAATGTGTTAGGAGACTTTTTTAAAGTGAAATAGTCAGGAGAAGTAGAGTAACAAAAGAGGAGTTTGCCACTATGTATTTAGTCAACAACGTTAATATCTTTCAGTAGTTTAATAAAAACAAATGTTTGAATGCTTAGTTTAGAAGTGGATATAAGCCTGGTAAGGGTAAATCAATAGATTTGAATATGTAGGACTAGATTGAAGGACCTCATTCTTGAAGTGAACACAAATATTTAATGTGCTGAACTTAACACATATAATGCGAGGCCTTGTAGTAGGAGACATACATTAGTTTCTTCATTTCAAGTAGAACCAATGACAAAAATACTGAATTTTTCTGAGAGAGTATTTTACATATATCTGACTTCCCTCAAACTAGGGAGCACTAGAACAAGAGGGTTCTGAGGGTTTTCAGCTTGCCTCTTTTCCAGCTGTATATCCTTTACCCCACCACATGTTTAGGCAGTTGTGATGCTCTGGAAAAATCTCCAGTACAAAAATCAGTAAAAGAGGACAACATGAGAAAACCTTCCAAATGAAAAGTAATGATACAGAAAGGGACTTCTAATCCTACCTGTGCTTGTAGCACAGAAGCAGTGAATGGAAAAAAAAAAAGATTACATTGGCTTGGGTGAAATTTTATGTGAAAGAAATCTTCGCCTTGATAAATTACAGGTGGAAAACTGTCTTGCTTTAAGTCTTCACCTATCAGCTGTCAACTTAGATCAGCTGTCTGGGCTTTTCCCATTAGCAAATCTAGTTCCTTTTATCTTGGCGTGCTGTTCCTTGCTTTGCAGCAAATGAGGAGAGAAAGGGGGACATCAGTTAACATTTATTTATGATGTAGCTGAAACTGGTATGAGTGGCAAGGTTTCAGGGAAGGAAAGAAGATGGCCGCCTGTGAAGGTAACCCATTAATTCCACTCGATTTCTCTTTATAGTTTTTTGCAAAACAGATAGAAATATACTGTGTGCCTTCTGTAATGGAGGCACTGGTTTTGCCTGATAGTCTTTCCCTGGTGCTGATGAATTCCAGCAGTAGTTACCAGCAGCCATAGATGATTGCTCATTCCATCATACCAATCGTTCCCACTTTTACTGGTTTGTTCAAACTGGTTTTTCTGTCTTGAGGTAATCAATAACGTATGGCTGTTGTAGCAAGGAATCTCTTCATGCTAGGTTTTTAGTACAGTACTACATGCAGTTGTACATCTTAAAAGTAAGAAACTGCTAATTATTTTGATTCTTAATTGCAGTTCTCTACTGTCTACTGATCCTGTATGTTTTTGGATGTATGCTGTAATTCCAATTCATAGTCTAAAGCTTTTAATTCAATCTCCTTTGGAAATTAAAGACACTCTTGGTAGTAGACACTACATTGACTGAACATTAAGATGCTCATCCTTACTACAGGAATTTTCAAATCAAGCAAGGGTACTGTAGTGTGATTTCCTATTACCCTCTCACGGGAGGACAATGACTCTCTGTAGAGTGACTGCAGTGCATATATAATATTCTAATAATTAGAGAAAAGCTTTGTGATTTGACTTCTCACAGTGCCTGATAAGCCAAGAAAAAAATCTTTCAAATGTATTACATTTCCTTTCAATGTTGTACTTAAACTACTCACTAGAAGACTAGCCTTGTGATATACTGTAGTTAATAAGTTTTCCATGCTGTCAAAAGTAATAATATTAGTGTGCCATTCAGTTAAATTAATTTTGTTTTGTGCACTGGCCTGCATAGACGAGAGTGACATTTAGAAATATGATCAGGCAGGAGCTGAGGGGAAGCCAAGTGGCAAAACAGAGGGACATGCAATTATTAAAGCAGAGCAGCCAGCTGCAAGTATTTTTGAGTAGGCAAAGAGTTATAGAAAACCAGGCCATGATGTTCAGCCGTATATGATTCTTTTCATTCATTCCTCCCTTTCGCATTTATTTAAGAAATTCATTTTTTTCTTGTTTAATTAAGAACTTTTATGTTTGGTAGCATGGTCTCCTGTCTGGAAATCGAAGAGTGCGGTTTTGCTAATCTTTGATTTCAGCTGCCTTCGGCCACAGCATTTCTCATTTTGCAAGAGGCATCTGATTGTGATGCTTTTAAACTGATGACTGTGAAGTGTCATTTTTTACTAATAATAACAGTGTTTTCTCTTTCCATTTTCTCTGCTTTTTAGAAAGCAGTAATTGAAGTACTCTCTCAAAATAGTTAAAAATGTAATAAGAGGACTAAAAGGAGGAAGCTGACAAAATCTAGTTTGTTAATTTTTTAATAACATTGGCTGCTTCAAATTTATTGCCCGAATTGTTTTCAAGTCCAATTTACCATTGTGTTGGAGAATATTTCATAGTTATGGCAGTCAAAAGAAATGCAATCCCCTTCTTTTATATATATATGTTGTAATAAGAGGACAGAGATGTATCATAAATTTCTGTTTCTATTAGTTCTATTCAGAGGGGGCTGGGGGAAAGAAGGAAAAAGAAGCAGATTTTTTTCTTTCCAAAGAAAGATCCTGATAGGTCTGTTCCTTTTAAGCAAAGGTAAAAAGCAGTGCTGGCATAAAAAAGTTGTATCACAAAGACTCAGAGTAGGACTCTGGTAGGGAAATGAGTCAAAAGGAATATGCAAATAACCCCTTTCTTTTGGCTCTTCCTCACTTATACTTTGTAGCATAACTGTATGTGTACAGATACCACCTCCCAATACCTTTAATAAATTCACTTCATTTGAAAGATTATTCCCTGTCTGCCTTAGAACTTCTCCCTTTTAAAACTTGCCTCATGGACCTTTGCTTTTATTTGTGTTTTCACCTAATATCAGTCTCTTTTCCATCTCTTCTTTAGCCTGTTGTCACTGCTAGTCCCTTTTCTACAGGGTCAAAAATGGGCCCTCTGGATCTTTGCCTGGAGAATTCTGTTTCTTCCAAGGTCTCATGCTGTAACCTATTTCACTTTGCTGCTTAATTTACTTGTTACATGGCTTGTAACTGCACATACATTATCAGGGGCTTCCTTTTATGGCCAAGTGTGCACATTTGAAGAGGGTGTAACCTGGATGTAACTATGAACACACTTCTAAAAGAAGAAGTTAGTAAAAGCAAACAGGAGAGACTTTTGATCAGACATTCTGTACTTCCAGTTTGTAAGACAAAATACAGACTGATCCTTGAGTAAGGAACCATGCACTAGGGCACTTGTCTGTTCATGTTTTATTGGTTTAAAATATTTTCTTTTAAGTTGCAGTAGGTACAATGATGAAGATGGTTCTGCCTTCTCTCCAGGGGCTTTTAGCACCTATTTACTTCCTGCTTGGCTGCTGTGTTCATGGGCATGAAATTCTTTCAGACAGCAAAGGAATTACTCTGCTTGTCAGATTAATGGTATAGTTGTTAAAGGCCTTAGGTTTATATTGACTGGATGTATAGATAACATCTTGCAAGTCTGAATCAGGTACTTCTGCAATGAGCCTTTTGACTGAAAGGGTTGGGAGAGCTTTGCCTCTCCTATTTGCTCTTGGCGTTTTATCTCAAAAGTAGTTCACAGACTTTGGGGTACAGTGGTACTTGGTGTGTATACATATTCACATAATTCTCCAAAAGTGCCATAAGGGCTGACATGTTAGCTCCAGCTTTTCTTCCTCTTCCTTATCTTTCCCTGCTGCACCATCTATTTCTAGCCTGCTTCTGCAAACTGAGTTCTAAGAGCTTTTTGCTCACTTCCCACTCCTTTGCCTAATTGTGACAGAATCATCTTCATATTGTGGGGTCATCTCAGCCTTGATTTGCAAATATAAGAGAAAAAGATTCTTTCTTTCATGATTATACCTATTGCAAGTTTGAAAATTTCTGCTTTGTTCTTTAACCATGTATTTATCAAAAATGTAATGCCTTTGCAGCTGGTAATGTTAGACAGCTGTGGTAGCAATAAAATGTCATGTTTAAAGAAAAACAAAAGGGTGCTCAACAAACAAGTATTGCCCTTCCCCAGTGTGATCCCTGTTTGCTCTATGGGGTGTGGAGGAGCAATGCTTTCGTAATTCTAGATCCCAGCTGTGTATATGGGTTGCTAATTCTACCACTTTCTACCATGGCTTAATTGAAGTTGTGGCCAGTCTGTGTCATCAATTTCTGCATCCATGTGATTCTGTCACTAGTGTTATTGTGGCACTTTTTGAGGCTTAGTGTATTCATGCCTTACATGCCAAGAAAAGGAATTTGTTTGATTTGAGATCTTCATGTGCAGACAGCATGTGATGGCCTTAAAACTGTCTGAAGCCCATCAGCGTGGGAATCGGGATTAGAGATTCTGTCATTACAAGTTTGCCTGGGCTTCCTGAATTTGAAAGACACTAATTTAGCTTATAACCCATCTTTATGCTGTCCCAGTTTTCTCCACATAGTTTTAAACAATTTTGGTTGCTGTGAAAAGTATAGTGAACATTACAAGCTTTCATTGTAAATACTGATTAGGGTAAGATGGTATTATTTTGGGTCTTTGCCCATAAATTGCACCATATTGTGTTTCTCTCAGGCTTATGCAAATATTCACAATCAAAACCAGGTACCAAAGCTGGAAACCCACCTCACTATGTTTATATTCTTCCTATAATGATTGTTTTTGAGTCTTTACATCCAGTTAGGGAAAAGCATATGGTGCTGCGGCTTGTTATTTTGGTATTGTTTTACTAAAAGAACTGCAAGCGTCAACTTTCTCATAATATGTTCCACAAAAAAATGTAGAGAATGTTTATATTAATAACATATATGTGTCTGTTACACAGTACAAATGAGAGTAATCTGCATAAATAGCATTTTTCTCTGTAGCTCATTAGGAGAGTGTGCTGTCAAGGCAAACATGATTACTGACAAACAGGAGAAGGAGCACAAAACAGGCAGGAGCCACTTAAGAGTCATCTCTAAAAAGTCCAGGTTCTCGACAGGACTTCAGATAGCCTTTCCTAAATTGAAGAAGTGTTAGCAGCACTGTCTCTGTCATTTATGTTCTGCTCTGTTGCATCCTCTTTAAATGTAATGAAGTTACGAAGTTGCTTAGATGGAGGGAATCTTTTGATTGGTGTTCAGGCATTATACATGAATAGGTTAATACTATGAACCTCCCAGCTGGAAGTTTCTAACACTAACTTACAGTTTCATCAGAGATCAAAGTAATTTACTAACATAAATTATTTATACACAGAGCTGAAAGAAATTAATAATAACAATAAGGCATCTCCATGGGATAATCACCATACCAGCAGCACTCATCTGTACCATGTAGCCCTGCAGGGGTTTGTAATTATCTCCTGCAAACCACACCTCTAGTGATTGCTTTTTTTTGCTTCATTGCAGTGTTGCCACTTCCAGTGTTTTGCCTGACAAATACTTTTTGAATTTAAAAAAAAAAAAAAGAAAAGCATGGCAGTCATGCAAAGAGAAAAGGTTACAAGTACAAGAAGTATTGTAGAAATTCAGTTGATATAGATTTTCATACCAACAAAAAAAGTACTAAACTTGATTCTGAAGGCATTTAATGAGGTGCCTATGCTTTTTCTTCAGGTCATTCACTGGAATGAGCCCATCATCTGCTGCCATTTCCCATGGCTTCCTGGTGATCTATGGAAAACTGGCTGTTTGCATGGTGCTGCCATCTTTGTGTTTCCTGCAGCTCAAATTACATTAAAAGAGGCTAAAAAGGCATTAAATGCCCTCTTAAAATTACTCTTCTGTATAGACAATTGCAGTATTTGCACAGAAGCATAACATGATTACAAATGGAGAAATGCTGGTGAGAGGTGATGGTCTCTGTGGCAATAACTGTGAGTGTAAAGTATTTCCTTCAGCTACTGCTGAAGCACTCAGATCAGAAACAACAATCCTAACACTATTTTATGCTTACTAAACACACTCTTCTCAACACAAGATTACAAAAGAAAAAAAAAAGCTACCAAACAAATTTTTTTAAGAATCAAAAATTGAATCAAAAAGTTAAAAAAACTCTTAAAAATTCCCACTGAAAGGAACAATTAGAAGCATGGTGTTGATTTAAAAGGGGATAAAAGTTCCTGTGCTACTACCACTAAAGCTCTGCCTAATGAATGTGGAGGTGAGGCAGAGCCCTTGAATACTGGTTAGTAAGTGGCTACAAAGATCTCTGAGATAGAGGGACTAAAATAAGCTTTCATATATATACTTTGTTTCAGTCCTCTCAGAGCCCCATGAATCCACAGGCGAATTTAAGCCACCTTTACAATGTAATAGAGCAGTGACTGTGGAGAACACCAGGTGGTTGGGTGAGCTGTGATCATGATAACACAAATCAATAAGCAATTGATTTCTTTCCTTCTGAATAACCTGCAAGTGATAGATCAACTTCACTGTTACCCTATCCAAGATGGACTTCCCAAACCAAATGTCAGGTGAACAGGAGCGTGTTTCTCTGTCACTGTGCCATTTGAAGTTCAGCTAAAGCCAGGCATGAGCTATGCAGATTGCATGGCTGAAATCCATGTTTTCATGATCTGAATCTCTGCTGGGATTTATGACAGTATATGCAGTCAGGGAAGAATGGTAAATTCTTTCATGTCAGTGCATGTTATGAAAGTCCATGTTATGAAAGATATCTTGGTTTGTTCTAGATATGAGTTAAAAATGTAAATTTTTTTATATTTATGTCTGTCCATTTGAACAAGGTAATAACATCATTCTAGCCCTTCTGGGTCAGATAGGTCTCTTCCCCAGCTACTCACTTTACAACCTGAAGAGTCCTAATCTGCTTACATGTTCCTTCTGCAGAAACTGTGTCATATCCTTGCTTATTCCTGCTGCTTTTCTTGGAAACTGTCCCTTTTCAATTCTACCATATCCTTTTTGAGGTGAGGAGGACACCATGAGTTTTCAAGATACTGGCACAAGTGCATTCTGACAGCATTTTTATACAATACACACATTTAACAGTACGAGCTATTTTGTTTGTTCTGTCTGAGCATTTGTTAACTACATGTAAGTGTGTTAGTTCTTTGTGTTTTCTGACCACTGGTGGTCGCTGAGATGATGTCTGGCAGGGAACTATCTATTACAATCTCTGGATTTCAGTCCTAACTTGAAATAATCCGTTTAGACTCTGTTGCTTTATAGGTAAAGTCCTTTTCACATGGACTGTCTATTCTATAGGAAGTACCACTACATCCATGAGCATGTGAGCGAGTTGCCCTCAGTAGTGTCTAAGAAAACACTGGAACCAAAGAGATATGATCATAGAAGTGTACTTTAGTATACTGTCAGAATAAATTGTGGGAGTAGACATATGCAATAAGAACTAATGCCTTTGAAAGAGAAACATGGCTGTCTGAAATTCTTTACTGATCTGTTCCGTGTAAGCTCGTCCTTCTAGTCTCAAAAGCATCCTTGTCAGCCCACCTAGAGATACCGTGGGCCTTGAAGGAAAGGAGGAAAGCAGCTTGGATCATCCTACTCATCATTTCTGAGCAATATCCTCTCTCTCTCATCTGCAAGTTCCTATCTCTTATTCATCCTTTTAAAACAAAGTTCCTGTAATTCTGACCATCATCCAGCCTATCCCTCTTTGCCAGGACTGTTAGGAAAATATTAAGTGATGAATAGCAAAAGGCTGTATTTTGTAGGATCTCAGATGATGGGCTGGAAAGCAAAACCAAATCCTTCCAGCTATTCCTTATGTGAGGAGGGATGTACTGTGTCCTTTCATGGTCTGTATCTGCCTTTTTTTTCCTCTCCTGACAGATAGGAGACAAGTCTTTTTTTATACTGAGTATTTTGTACTTTGTGAGTTTTTTATATTTTTTGCTTTTGTGACAAAGTGTGATGAGAAAGATCCATGCTACTGTTTCACAGGAAACAGCCTAGTAGCTGTGCATGCATGTTTGTTAGTTGATTTCCACTGAAACACAGCCTGGAGAAAACAAAAAAATCCTGGCTTGGTTTAAAGAGCAAACAGTGTTTGTGGGACCCCTATTGTCAGGGGTGAAATCATGAGAAGTATAACTCAATTTGTGGCCAGCACATATCTTGTCATTTGGTTCCATGCAGGATAGTTGCTGCAACAGATTTGAGGTTATCAAGGATTTAATCTGGACAATCTGTGGTAGTTTTCTCAATATTGTGCATTTGAATGTTTTCTTTAGCAGTACAAGTCAGAGATGCAATCCTGCTAATTTTCTTCAGGGCTTTCAAAATTGAATTTTTAAAAGGGTAAAAACAATTATTAAAGTAAAACATCATGTCTTGTTTGCTTTCACAGCAAGAAAAGCTGGGTGATATCTGCTTCTCCCTCCGTTATGTGCCTACTGCTGGCAAACTGACTGTCGTCATTCTGGAGGCAAAGAACCTGAAGAAGATGGATGTTGGTGGCCTATCAGGTATGTCTGTGAAAATCTGCTTGAAGATTTTGCAGGCTTGTAAAGGCAGAAAATCAACTGGTTTTGTGTTGGAGGTCTCTTGGCTGAGGTAAGGTAAGGGCTCTTGCTCCCTGTCTGAAAGATGTGGTTTGTGTTTTCTTGAAGGTTAGGGCGTGAGTGAGTATATCAGAACTAATTCTAGCTTAAAAAAAAAAAATCACATTACATTACATTCCACTCCAATACAAGGTCTGAAGTGTTATACAATCAGATGACAGTGCAAGCTCTCTGTACTTTTCTTCTCTCCTGTTGCCTAGAGATAAATACAGACTATTCAGGCAAGAGAAAAAAATCTGACTACAATTCCTATTGTCTGTTTAATCTCACAAAATGTGAGCATTTCACTGCAATGTTGCAGATAATAGGTAATAGAGGCACTCACCACAGGTTGCCATGCTGACTGCTGTTTGAGGTGCTAGGAAGGTTGTTTCTGCATTTGAAGGGCTCGGGTGTGATTGCTTTACACGCGCAGAGTTAGAGGTGCTCTGCATTTGCATGCGCACCAGAAGTCAAAGTGATGGTGTTGCACGTGTGGCAGGCAGTGAGGCTGATCCATCCAACGTGCTCAGTACCTGCAAACCGTCCTGGCAGCCTTTCCATGGGGTGGGGCTGTGCACACCGTGCGTGGCAGGGTGTGTGCCACCTCTGAGGGACGCTGCAGTCAGCACGCGTGGCACCTGCACTGTGTCCCAGCGACCTGCTGCAGCTCCCTGTAGGTTTCTGTTCTCTGCTGCGTCTGGAATTTGGACACAAATTACTGTCTAAATTGCCAATTAGTTGAGACCAAATTAAATAACAAGATGCTTTATAAGGTGAGGTCTTTCCAGGAGAATTTTGTTTTGTATGCCTTCTGTTTAGAAGAAAACAGTTGCTACCAGTCATTGAGAGTGAGGCTATTTCCAGCACAGTTCTAGGACCAAAAACTTTTACAGCTGCCACTAACACGCAGATGATGTAATGGCTCATTTTGATTTACCAAGTGACAAGAAAAAGTGTTTTGCTGTTGTTTTTTTATAATCTTAGCACAAGGTAATGGTTATGTGCAAAGTAAACAGAAATGGCAACTTACTAAAAGCAATCGTGAAGGTTTTATTTACCACTCTCTCCACTGAAGGACCTTCACATAATGAAGGAAACAAAGTCTTCTATCAATAACTGGTTATTTTTTGTATTTTGTTTTACTTGCATCTGAAGTATCCACTGCACAACAACAGACATAAAAGTAAAGGACGTACAAGTGTTGTTGTAGTCATTACTCAATAAAGTCTAGCCTTTTCTTGTCCACAGTGGATGCTTGATTAGGACACACCACTAATAGTTTCTCTAACTCTCATAATGAACAAATTGCAAATTAATGTTCTTAAGCACATTTACTCCTAATGATTTCCTGATGAAAGATTAGATTCTCATAATGACAAAGCGTGGGGATTTTTGACTGAGGGTATGCCCTGACAGCCAGAGCATCTGTATTCTTTTCCAAACTTTGAGAGAAATGTGATGGATAATGAGTACTCAGCTTATAAGAAATGAAAGAGAGGGGCAGGGGAAGCGCTGATGAACTTCTGGAACTGAAGAGCTTCTACAAACTTCAGATGGAAAATACAGTACATTGTGTTGGAAATAACTATGAGGAGATGAATGGGCTTACTCTTCTCTGTGTTCTGAGGCACACAGAGGACATTTAAATTTCCAGGGAAAGAGAGGTTTTGTTCTCCTTTTTTAGGGCCATGCCAAACCTGAAACATTGTGTTCTTTTGGAAACAAACAAACCCAATGGGATACCGTAGTGGTAGCAGAAATTGAGAAGTCACTGACAGTGATAAGTGGCAGTTAGTACAGTATTCCTGAGGCAGTAATTATAAATGAAATCATGTTGGTTTAAAGTAGATCCAGTACCTTTCATTAGGGAATTTATCTTTTGAATAAATTATGCAGAAACAACTTCAGAAATCAAGCTAAGATTCTGTTGTCCTTATTCACACTAAATAATACCTGCTCTTTAAGTGCTAACGAAGGTGACAGGATTTTCTCTTGATTAGCAAATATTTCCCCCTAGTTTTGTTACTTTCTCTAGATACTAAAATGGCTATTCATATTGTAAAACTGAAAATTTTCCATGACATGGAGGCGGGAAAAGGTTAACAATCAAATGTGAACTCAAACTGAATGTTACCTATATGTTCAACAGCACCATGAACAAGAGGTGAAAATGCTGTAGTTGACACAGATGGAGGAAAAAAGTCTTAGCAGTTTGTCAAAAATAGGCAAAAAATACCTTTTCTTCTTATTGTTTGGAGTTTGGGATATACCTTTTAGTTATTCTTTCCTATTTTTGAGGAGATGCTGGAAAAGCAGAAGGCAGACGTTTGGAAAGACGTTTCTGCTTTTCTCTTGCACCCCTCCTTTATGCCTCTGTGAAGTTCACCTGCCTCACAGAGAGAAGGAGCAAGGCCCTGGCTCCTGCAGGGAGCACTGACAAGCATTCACAGTGGTGGGCAACCTTGTGGCTTCCTTCTGGCTGCTTCTCTCCACATCTTGAGTGTTACTGCTGCTGGTAAATATCTGCTGTAGCTTTGCATCTCAGCTATGTGGGAGGTTTCAGCATTTATGTTATCTTTAGTCCCAATACAAAACCAGTCACTGTGGCTCAGTAGTCATCTGAACTTTCTGTATATATACTATTCTGTATAAATTTATTAAATCCATATTTGTGGTCAATCAGGCTTAAATACATGCTCGATTTTCTTTTAACATGTATGTTTATGTTATGCAGATAGAGAGAGCCCTGTTACAAAAGTACCTAAAGCAAGAGAGATCAAAGTAGATTGAGAGCACTACCTTTCCTAGCATTTTTACAGGGTCTCAGCTGGTAAACCTTAATCCTCCTAGTCAGCATTTATATCATACTTAATGGTTACTGTTAATTTCTGCAGGCCAGGCTGTTCCCAGCCTNAAACTAACAAATAACAAAACAGCTGGAGAGTATTTCAAATCACGCTGGCCTGTTACAGGACTTGAAACTTCTGTGAGTGACATGCAAGGGGTATGTTGCTATGCTATAGGACAGCAACAGGTTACTACAGCTGTTTAAAAAGAAAAAACAAAAACCTTTATAAAAGTGTTTATCACCAGCATTTTTCATAAATTTCATTAGCAGTCAAAAGCTGAATGTAAATTACTTTGGAAACAGACAGTAAGAGACAACAAACTAATCATCAAATTCATTAGACTTCTTGTAACAAAACCATATCACCCATCTGAGCAATAAACTCTCAGGTCTTAAACTTAATTTCAACATCAGGCTGTGACTAGAGCAAACCTTGGCTCAGACACTGAAACTATTTAGCCTGAGCTTATCAAGTCACGGCAACAAGTGGAAATTATTGCTTCTGGTGAGCAAGGGCCTCTGGCAAGCAATTATGCATATTCTGAAATGGAATTGTAATTATTTAAATTATATTCAAATGCATTGTTAATGAATCTGACATCTGGAAGGTGATGTGCAGGAATTTAGGATATAAAGCAATTATTTTTGTTTATCTGAACTTGGTGGTCTTTGGTGGCTTTAGAAGCATTCTTCACCCAAAATGTCCATGAGACTTAGAAGCTTAGGTCTTACAGGGGACTTAGACTCCCAAGTTACTCTGTTGGTTTTGTTTTGTTTTCATTTCATTTAGGTAATTTGCAGAATTGGAAGATTTCAAAAACAGTTTATGGTTTAATCTCTCCAAACAGTCCTTAGAGACATAATCCAGCTAATTCCTTGCTAAGGGCACAATGCAGCTCACCAATGCCATTCAATTCACAATGGTTGTCTGTTGGTTATGGTACTTCATTAGGTTTACAATCCCTTCTGCTCCAGAAAAGGACAGGAATTATCTGCAGCTCCCCTATGAGATATTCGTTTAAATCAAAGTAATAGTGATTTCAGATACAGATTTAAATAAGTATGAAACTTTATTCTAAATTAATTTTAATCTTATTTGTAGTTGTAATTTTAACTTATTTTTGAAAGCAAAATTGGTTGTGTAACCCTGAGTGCACTTGAGTAGTAGCTGAATGTGGTCTGTGTGATAAATATGGTGCTTCTTTTTACTACATATGAAAATTTCAAATGCATACACACATTTGTGCAGGCAGTTCTATAGATTTCTGTGTATTTAGTCATACCCTCCATTTGTATTCAGTTTTTTCCATAACATAAAATAAAAACTTTATTTCAATGATTGTCATAGTCAAAGCAGGGAAAGCTGATGGAAGTTGAAATGAATTACCTGAATACGTTGAAAAGGATTTTCCCTCTAAACCTTCAGGAGTGGCTGGCTCCTAAACAGTGCTGTTATAAGGTGTTTGGCCACTCAGGCCCTTCAGCTCAAGTGCCTTATTTTGGTTTTGATTTGGGTTTTTTAAGAACTTCAGTGGTTCTGTGTATTATGGTGAAATAATGGTTTGTATTGAGAAGTCACCTTTTAGTAGCTGATAATAAGTGTAAGCCTTAACACATCTTGTCATCTTTTCAGGATTAATTTCAGTATGGTTTATTCCTTCTAAAAATCTTTGAAAGCTAATGTGCTTTTGTTCTCTTTGTATTATTTTAGTACACTTAGCTTTTAGTGCATCTATTTACCAGGAATGCATCCTAGAAGCAAGCAGTACACCCTCCCCTGATGTCCTCAGCATTGCTGCCTCTCGCACCACTCCCCAGTTTCAGTGGGGAGTAGATGCCCTAGCTGGCATGGGCTCGGGTATTGCCTTAGGAACTGTTGCCAAGTAACAGATACTATAGCAGACCCTAAATTGTACTATTTAGTGCAAATTAATGCTTAGAAAGAACTGCAAGGAGGAGAGGATTGTCACTGGATCCATGTTCTCTTCCTTCTGCAGAAAGCTGCAGATAAAGTTGTGAAAAGAAAGCAGCCCATAATTGGGCCCATTATGTGTGGAAGCCAATCTCAATATTTATGAGTTATAAATAGAAAATGCACAGCACCCCTTTGTATCTGCCAAGTAAATACTCTGTCTGAACCATCTCTGGGGACTAAATGGTTCTATAGCAGAAATACAGCTAGTTTTCTACAATTTGAAAGCTTGCATTCAAATTCAGAACGCTTGGTTCAATGTCTTAGAAAAGAATTGAGAAATTAAAAATTATTTAGAGACCAGCTCTCTGAAGACCAAGTGAATGCACATAAATTATGCAGTCAGAGCATTCACTTTAATAACTTCATTAAAACACAAGAAACCTTAAAAGCTGGCTAACATGAGTGCAATATTATGGGAAGAGAAATACACCATTAATGCTATGGTCTTGCTATAAGCCCTATTGTAAACATAACTCAGCAAGTATTAAGGGAAAAGAAAACAGCCTTATTAGAAGATGAAAGTAAAAATAAACAACAAACACCACCACAGCTGTATTTTCAACTACCCTAATCCTAAGGAATCCAACAGAGATCAGTACCAACAAATATTTTAAGATCTCTACTTAGTGTAGAGGATTTCTGCATCATCTAACATCTCAGTCTCTCTACTACACCAGCAGAACTTCCAACAGCAGATGGCTGCAGCAATGCATCTCTAATGCTCGCCAAGGAGTCACACAGCATTGCACTAAGTTCTCTGTGGGCTCCTACAGTGGTGATGGCATCAATCAGCAAATCTCCATTGCATTAAAACCTTTCTCTCCTGCCTGAAAGAACATTCTTGTTGGTGATATCTTCTGTAACACTGGGCAGTAGGTGGGGGGATTGCCTGAAGTGGTCCTTTCTCAACAGCTAATTAATTAGGGAGTTGTTTCTTCTAATCCCAACTCAAGCCTTTGACATCAAGCCATCTTCTTCCTCAATTTAAAAGCTGGAAAAGGAAATTCCAAAATCAACGTATGTTCCAAAGTACAATGTATTCATCATAGAAGCTATGTTAAAGGATACACAGACTCTCATTGAAGAGGAAACTGTCAGGTACTTGTCCGTTTCGTACTGAGTACAAAACTTCCACTGCATCATGTGCTACAGCTATTGCACACAACAGTATATTGTATTAGATGAACAGTCTAATTTGTTGATTCGTACAAAGAAGCAGAGTCAAATTTTCTTCTTAAAATGAGGAAAACAAGACCATGCTTGCTGATTGTCAGAGAAGTTGTACAAAACCTGTGGGCATTGCTGTGAGAAACCTTAGGGCAATCACTGTGCTCTTGGAAAAGTGCCTTGGCTCAATAGCTGTATGAATAGCTTCTTGATTTGAGAAAGGAAAGGTTATTTCATGTTGACACTGACCAAAGGTACAGGTGGTGAGCACCCAGCTGGCTGGACTCTGCCAGCTAATAGTCATCAGTTTCTGGCATTTCTATTGATTTCCTCCTCCTTCCCTTCCCCAAAACTAAGAATATGAAGACTTTTTATTCTTTTCTTTGAATAGCCACATCTAAACAATGCATTTTGTGTTTGTAGGCCTCTTTCTTCCTGATTAAATTATAGTAAGTTTCTGTTAGGTTGTGCAGTCCCAAAGCAAGTGTAAAGATGTGTGTGTTAATTGTCTCATTTTCATATACGTAATTAATGCTTTGGGTTTTCAAGTTCCTCAAGAATTTCATAGCAATGTGAGTGGATGTAAAATGGATGTAGAAATACTGATTCTAGATAGATTCTAGAATCATCAGGGAAATTAGTCAGTTCTCATACAAGTAAGTTTAATTTCTTTTTACTCTCTGAAAATTGCAGCCTGCATCTTTTCTTCTTTGATGGGTTTTAAGAAAAAAAACACAAACTAAAAAAGAAAATATCTTTTTCATCTTTATAAATACATTTTAGATAAGTGCTTAAATGTGCGGAGAAAGCAAGGAAAGTATAAATGAGGCTATTTTCTTTTCACAACAAAGTCATACAGGTTTTTAAGACGACATTTTGAGCCTTTTGTTAACACTGTTGATACAATTGAGATTTGATGAGGTTTGTGGCACTGTCTGAGGAAAAAGAAACTGTGTTAGAGTTTTTACATTAGTTTAAATCCCACATGCATCTTTTATTTGTTTAATCTCATGTGGGTAGAAAAATGATAAGTTTTGTAGTTGCTTGTTGTAGACCTCCTGACTCTGTTTCCAGTGTGTAACTCCTTTATGTGCACATGTCAATGGAAAGAAACATTTCACGAATTAGAACCTTGATCCCATGTTACTCCTGGAAGGAGCAGGGGTTGTATGCTAAGAAGGGAACTGGACATTTCCTCTAGTACACTGTGCTGAAAATGTCTGTGACAACAGAGAAAGCGTGTACTTCAGCGTAAGAAGAGAGACAAGAAAACAGGTTTTTATAGTTCTTGGTCGGTATCATTACTGTACATAAATCCTTTATGGGTCATAGCTGTTCAAATCTTTTCACACGTTTGGCAAGTGAAGCTCTCCAATGGCAGCTGCGAGATGCTATTTGGCAAAAATGAAAAGGAATTTTCCCTTTCCAATTCCAAAGTTCATTTTCCAAAACCTTTCTAACTAAAGGTGAAAGTCAAGTCCTGCCCTCTCTTTGATTGATGCAGTTCCCCAAAAAGGTCCCATGACCCTTCTTCAGGTAACAGAAGAGAAATACAATATTGTTGCTGAGACTGTGATGCCAACATTCAGTTTTTCTCTTTGTGCCTTTTGTCCGTCTCAGTAGAGTGATATGAATCTCAATAGGGTTCTCTTTCCAAATATTTTATTCTTCACTCTCACTTCCATGATGCTATAGATGAGGTAGAACAGCTGGCGTTTGAGCCCTGTCTTTTCCCTTCCAGCACAGGTCACGCTGCTTTAGAGCCACCTTGTTCTATTTGAGACAGTCATGGGGTGGGGGGGGGGCAGTTTGATTAACTGGAGATTACCTGCCAACAAGGTGAAAAAGCAAAGCCCAGAAATGCCACTTCTCCCCAGTAAAGAAGGAATTATGTGGGTGAAGGTGAGAATTATCTGGGTTTTGTTCCTGGTTACCATTTTTGTCCTTTTGTTTATTAGCTGTGGAAGTCAGCACAGTCCGCTCTTCATGAGGGTCATCTTTAGCATCATTAACATGTATGTGTCACTTCTGTGAAATTTGAAGATGTGTTGAAGGGGAAGATAAGGCCGGGTGTGAGTGAAGGATCTACACAAGTAACTCCTTTATTTAGATATTGATTTAAGACAGCTAAAGTGCTAAACAATTATTTTACAAAGCTGAAGAGAAGAATCTGGTCTTTCTAATATGACTAGTTTTGAAACCAAAACTGTGGGGTTTTTTCCTCTGTTATACCAGCCTTGTTGGCAAGATGGAGTCGGCTGTGTTTCTCACAACTGGTGCATCTATCACCAACATAATAAAATAGTAAAACTGGCAATATGGAGGGAACAGCTCCTGACGTTTTGTGGTTATTAGTGCAGTGACTCTAGTCTTCTCATGTTTTTTTCTCTTTTCTGTCTTCTTGATGAATATGCTATTGCTTTTTCCCCACATGAATGCCTTTCAATTCTGCTGAGCTGTCTTCAAATTTACAAATAGCAATGTTTTTTACTCTGTTTAAATCAAAGTAATTTCTGTACAGGGGCTTCTTGCTGCTCCCATCACATTAGATATTAATGAAATAATTACTGAATAATAAAATATATAACTCTAGCTAAGGAAAGACAAAAATAAAGCTGAAATAACATAACATCTGTCCATCACATGTACTGACAGACAAAAGCTTCTTTATTCGACTGCAAACTTCAAATGTTATGTAACACAATTGTCAATTGTCAAACAGATAGACATTTTGTTACCAGATATGCCTAAGAAGAAATCTGTCATAAAGAGTCCCATCCACTGCAAAGCTCCCCTGATTTCTACCTCTTTTGTGAAAGCATAACACAGGATTTATAAGACCTGATTTTGTGAACTTTGTCACAATATAATCTCTCATGTTTGAGTTTGTCAAAAATCAAATAAAGATAGATATATACATTATAAAACTATGCATGATCTAATAAAAGTTATGCATGATCTTATAGTAGGCAGATCCAAATTTTAATTCCTGTCCTGTAAGTATGAGCATTTGGGGATCCAAATGTAATCTCTGAAGCTCAGCAGTATCTTTGCTCAGATTTATAATGAGAAGTAAGGGGTTTTATTTAACCTCAGCTATCGAGCCCAATTCATGGAATCTCTTTCTCCAGATTCCCAGTGGTACCACAGAACACTTTACATATACAGGTCTGCAGGTTAAATCCACCTTTCCAGTGAAGTGAATATGATAATGTCCTGACTGAGCCCTAGTGAGAAAAAAGCATCTTAAATTCTTTTTAAGCCTCTTCAGAAATCTTTGCGGTACAGCTGGCTCCAGGGCTAGTCTCATTCCAATGCTGTTGTGAGGGGATGCATTCCTGCAGTAAGTTCCAGGAAGCCAAGTTGAAGTACTCAGCTGTATTGGTTGCTTCCCATCAGCAAACCATCACATGCTTATCAACATCTGAGAGATGCTAAAAGTAGCGGTTATGAGAGCTTGCAACAAAATGGGTTTTTTAAGTTCAGAAGCCCTGACTATGTGGGATGTGAAGAAATGCTTATGTAAGGATGTGACAGCATCAGCAAGTCTTGTGCTGCAAATTGTTTCAGCTGGTTGGAAGCTAATTCAGGCTGCTCCCTCATGGATAAAAGAATAGAGGGGCAAAATATTTAATTTAAACAAGTGCACATTACTTTAGAAATAAGGTGCTTGGGGTCTGGAAAGCTGTGTGAGCACAGGTGTTTCTGAGAGAGGTTTCTGCTGTTGTTATTCAAAGTTGCTTTCACTGGGGCTAAGCAGGCTCGAAGGGTGTTGGGCCAAGCTGCTTCCTGGATGGTGGTGGAAATCAGGGACTGGCTCAGATGTTCCTGGAGACTATTTGTATTGCCCCACTGCTGAGGAACATCTACTTCAGGAAGTTACTGTCTGTATTCTGGTCAGGAAACTAGCACTTGATAAGAATAATCTTTTCATCTGCTGCTCTGCTCAGTTTTTGTGTCTAGTAGTCCCTGTGGCACAGCAAGTGAGTGATTTCCTACATTGATTGAGTTCTTCGACATGAATTAGTCAAGAAATAGACTCAAGTATGAGATAGATGCTGCTTTTGTCTAATCTGGGGATTGATTGCATTTCTTTGATCAAGGTTTGAGTTCTACACACAACAAAATGAATATAAGAGAATCCACATCAAAGCATTGACAGTAATTTATTTATAAATGAAATTATTCAGACAAGCACATCTTTCACATATACCAATGCACACTTTCCTTTGTGTAACTAATACGTCTGTGATATTATGAAATACCCATTGATGTAGAGCCTAGGTATTATGGTCCTCATCTTCAGGTTCCATGAGGTAGCAGAGGATATGACTTGATTGCTTTTCAGCCTTGAGGGAAGTTTTGCACTGGTGGAATGTTCTATTACGTTAAGAGTTGGCAAAGGCCCAAGGCCAGCAGTAGTCCTCTGGTAATTTCAAATATAGTTTTGTGAGCCATGGAATTATAAGGCATGATTTCTTTAAATTTCAGAGTGTGACTGGGTATTCTGATGTCTAATAAAATACATGCTTCAATTGAAACTTTTTTCCACAGTTTGAACATCCATAGTATCTCTTTTACATGTGTATTTTCTGGTGTGTAATAAGAGGTGATACCGTCTTAGAGCTTTCACCTCATACAGGGATACTTAGTAGGCTTTCTGTATTCCATCTGGCTGCCTGCTTTCAGAAAATTTTTAGGAATTTAATGTCTTTAAGAGGCCTGTGATCCGGGTCAAGATGCTAAAAAGGTATGGAAAGGGACCAGTCAGTCACCAGACTGGTAATTGCACACAAAGAAAAAATTATTACCTACACTGGGTTTCGTTGGGAATTAAGGGAAAAAAAAAAATTTTGTTTTATACAAATCCAGTGACAAACATTCTTTGATTCATATTTAAATCTATTCTCATTTTATTGCCATGTGGTGGGGTGGTTTTTTTTCTTTTTGATCTCTGCATAAAGGAAATTATTATTTTTTTTTTTAAATCTGCTCCAATAATAATAGCTGTTCCACTCATTCCAATGATCCAAGTCACTCCATTACTCCCTCTTCTGAATCTGAATATCTTAAGCTATACCCTGATTTTAGAAACCAGTTGTTGTCTGGGTTGGCTGCCAGCATCTTTCTTCAGCAAAGAGCGTGGTCCCCAAGCATTCTGTTGTTGTGCAAGGTTTGCTTTATGCAGAGCATTTGCAGGATAAGCACTTTGGCTTTTCTTGTTTACATTCTGCTTGCTGTATTTTCTCTTTATTTACAATTCCAGCACACTTGAATCCTGATAGGTTAAATGGAAGGGAAGACAGGCATCAGACAGTTGGTGCCTGACCCATCCAGCACACGCCTCTTGCTTTCAGTACAGCCCAGTCATTTTTCACTGGTACTTTGAGGTGCATTCAAATCTGCCTTGGCATCTGTCCAGCCCTGCATAATATCAAGCAGAGAACATCCTGTCTGAGACAACAGATTGTTAGTTCAATTATATTCCTGAAACTGAGTTAAAATTCCATGAAAGAGGCTTCAAAATTGAAGGACCCTATGGGAATGATGTGGGGTTTTTGTTTGTGTGACTTATAGCAATCAGGCATACTAAATGAGATGCACTGTATAAGTAAGTGCATGTTCTGTGTGTTGTATATGGCTGTTTATGTTGCATTTGATAAGAGTGAAGTAAGTAAATTGATAGCACTGCCATCTATAGATAAAACAAAGTTCTTGTGCTAAGCTTGATAAGGAAAGTGGAGGAGCTTGGACTTCTTGTCCAAAATACTGTTAACAAATTTATACTATAACCAGAGAGAAGAACTCTGAGCTGCTTCTGAATATGATTAATGATAATTCCTCATTAATAGTGACCAAGTTTTATGTTACTGACCAGGGTTTGTGAAGTATGACACAGTAATTAAATAATCCTTTAGTATCATTGGGTCAGACTTGGTTACAAGCACTCAGCACCATTGCTGGTCTTACTGGACTGAGAAGTATATTTTGCTAATCAAGGTTGTGTCTGGCATATTGAAAAGACTGGTAACTCATTTCAGTCCATTTTTTTAATAAAGGGAAGGTGGTGTAGTGTTTCTGGCAGAGATCCAAGCATCCATATGGTACAATAGTGTTCTGTATTAATTCTTGTGTTGTTTCATTGAAAGATAACATTCTGGTCAGATGCAAAATGTTCATGCCCAATTTTGTATTTTTACCCTTGTTTTTCTCTATTGATTTTTATTTATTCTCAGAAGCACAAAGGCCAGCTTTTCCATCTGCCAGTTTTATCTTTCCACATACACTGAGTGCTTTTATTTTCCTCCTTGTCTCTCAAATTGCACACATATCTGAAGAACTGAAAACTGGCTGTAACACATGAAGTTAGAGTCTGCCATTTCACAACATTCCAATATGGCAAATTTTCAGATTGTCCAGTGGATTTCCATTAGGTGAAGTTTCTGTTTTATTATAACAAAGGGTGATAGAACTCAGATTTTGAATGTTCTGATGCTTTTTTTTTAAGCATTTCATGGCCACATATTAGTAAAGGCTTCGGCTATTTCTGGAGTGCTCTGTGTTGACTGAATGTTTGGTCTGCTTGTGCATAAATAAATGCCACCTTTTTGCTCCTAGGAAACAAGACACATTACCTATTGCTGTCTCTGGGTTTTATTTCTTCTCAACAGTTTCTATGTGAATTTTATATGGGTTGTAATAGACTAGTTTGAATAGCACATATTCCTAAGTGATCTGCAAGCCACAGTAAAGAGAAAAAATGCAGCAATTAGTGTCTCCCGAATGAATCGGAAGAAATAAGGCATAGGAGAAACACTGTATCGCTTAATGACTTGATCATGTTTGCATAATAAAGATACTGGGCAAGATGGGAAAAATCCCTAAATAATGACAGTGCAACATAATTTAGAGAAATTGCGTGCGAGCTGCCAGGAAGGCAAAAATTTGGGGTTCAGAAAAGATGCAGAGAGTTGCCATCTATGCATCACCAAAGACTGGGCACGCTAACACAGTCACATCACGGTTTTATGTCACATAAAACACAAACCACTATAGAAAAGCAAAGTTTTCAGTAGCCACACTAAATCCACATTCAGCTTGCCTTTCCAGCTCCAAAGTCCTCCTTCATCCTGAAGGAGGTTCAACTGCATATTTTCAAACTTTACATCAACAGATTAGACAGCATATGCTGATATCAGACCTCCAGTTCTAGAGTGGTAGCTATGAAGCTTAACAGATAACATACTAATCAATTAAAGGCAATGAAGGGCAAGACAGGGCTTACCAAAACAAGCAGGAATTTCTGCAAGTATTTTTATTTCAAATAAGGACAATTCATGCATTTAAACTCCAGTGGGTGACAGGACTTCAGTGCTTAGCTGTGTATTTTTGAAAATCCCATCCATACTTAGGCTTTTAAATACATTTTAAACTGTACTTTTATCAACTTCTCCTGGTCCAGTCAGAAAGACCAAATTTTCACTGAATCAGCAGTTCAGGGCCATGTTTTGATAAACTGAAAAGCAGGAGGTTGATGTCTCAGTTACGTCTAAATTCTTTTACACAGCTCTGACAGCACAGAAAAGCTGTTAATGTTTTTTTTCAGTGAGTTTGAGGACTTCAATTCAAAAAATAGTTTCTAATACTCAAGGCTTAATAGGTATTTTAGGGCTTAAGTTAATGCTTACCTGAGTCTCTTGGATATGCAGGTAATAGGAAGATGAGAGAGGGCATGGCAATTTAACCATCTATCAGATGACTTGAATAACCAAATTTGAAAAGGAGCACTCAGAAGAAAAATGTGCATATTGCTCATTCCCTTGAGCTCCTTCATCCAAAAGCTGATTCTGGGATGTCAATGAACCATATGATAAAAATACTGTAAGGAGAGTTTAGACTAGTAAGTACACTTTGATTTCTAAGGTATCACAAACAATAACAAGAGGAGAAACTCTTTTTGTCTGAGAAGTACCAGGGAGTCTCTAAAAATTAGTATTCCAAATGGCTCTGCAAATGCAGTTGCATGAGGCAATGGAGTTATGGGTGGTATGGAAATGTGACTAATTTAGTAGTAGTTTCTGCTCTGAACTTTTGAAGAGATACTACTTTCTGGTTCCCACTTTGGAGTATGCTTTGTGGGTGGGCTTTAACTCACAACTTCCTAATGTTAAGATGCTTGTATGATCCCAGAGGAGTGAAATCTTGTAGATTCAAGACCTTTATCTGTCCTCATCCACCTAAGTGTCCTAACTAGTGCTTTGCAAAGTCAAGGCGTATCCTGCCAGATGCCCTTGTCCCAGGCACCTTCTTATTTCTTTGTGTGTAGATTTTAGGAGAGGTTTTAATTTCCTGGTCGCCAGCCAAGATATACCCTGGTAAGATAGGAAATGCAGAGAGAAGGTGGAGGATTAAATTACCTCATACGGAGTAGAAATAGGACTGGGATTACTGCTTTCCTGGTGCATGTTCTACTCATGGAAACCTGGTCTTCAGAACAACCTTCTCTATTTGCTGGGATAGCTACATTTTTTTCACCAAGCACGCAAAGGTTGTTCTCTGTGCAGAGCTCAGCCACCACCTCTCAGTTTGTGTCTCTGTGGATGAGCCGAGCCAACCAGTGTGCATCCCAGAGGGATCTAAAGGGTGCACTTTTCCATATCCCTAAATGTTTAGGAGAGTGAGGGCACGTCTGCATGCTGGGTGACTGAGCAAACCTATGTGGGACATGCAGTGGTGTGTTGTTGGACACCAGAAAATATTTTCCAGAAAACACTAATGGCTGTGTCCTCTCACGTGTATATGTAAGGTCTTCTTACATTTTTACTCTTTTTGGTACCCAGAGTTTGCCTATGTTGTTCTGTGTGCACCTGAATGCTACTTTGAGCCTTAATCTCTTCACAGATTTAGTAGTACCTTGTTGTTTGACCATAAATAAAGGTCTTGGGCTAAGTTTGACCCTAGAGAGGAGAGCATTTCTTTCTGCCCTCATTTGCACTCTTATTTCCAATGTGGGACAGGACTGTCCCCTATTGTACAGAGCCAATGTCCAGCTATGAGGGACTTCCTGTGTGCTCCTGTAGCAGTAATAACAATAGTAAGTCTTGAATTTCCTTATTTTTACCTCCTTCTTTCATCTGTACTCAGATCCCTTTCTTTCCTGGGACCGTTGTGCATTATTCCTATCATGGCTCTACTTAAGATTTCTAGTCAGTTTGGTCATGTTCATGCCCAGAAAAACTAAATAATAAAAGACACATAGCAGAATTTTAAATATTTCTTTGTGCAATCACCTGAGCATGAATCAGGAATACAGTGGGGAAACAGGAAATGGTAAGTACTCCTTACCAAATGCATAGAGGGAAGTATTTTCTCAGGGAGGTTAGGTTGTTCACATTCACTGCTAGTAGCATGCAAGCCTGAGAACCAGTAGCCAACAGAGTTTAAAATCTCACAGCTGAAAATCTGCTGTTCAGGTTTTTATATTCACAGAAATTGAGGTACACAATTCCCTCGTTCAAATTTGAAATGGAATTTTTTTTTCAGCTAATCCTTCATACTCAGTGTCACTGACTGAATGGAGGAGCATCTGTAGATTTCAAAGAAAATTTTGGTACATCTGTAGCTGAAACTGTCTCAAATTTCCATTGAATCAGATAATTCTTATCAGATATCCTTGAAGATGATAAGAGGATCAATGCTGTCAGCAAGTTCAAAGCAGCATGAAAATACAGTTTGATGAAAAGCAGCTTCGTTGTAATGCAAATAACAGCACCCCAGCCACTCCTGCAACAGTTTGAGCGATGTGAATACAGGATTCCCGATACAGTAATTTCTGCCACATATGAGACCCAAATTGATTACTTGTCCCCGTAGAGTAAATGGACCTGCTCATCATGCAGGTCTTTGTAGAGGTAATGCATACACCTGTCTGGAAGTTGTAATAGTTGTGGTTGAAATACCAGGTCTGAAACACAAGGGTTAGAATGGATGGTTAAGCTTTAAAATTACTTGGAAGCAGCTGATTTTAAGTTGCCATGGCAAAGGATTTTCAGACAATGAGAAGCTTTTACATTAATATCTCTGTAAGCCTTGTTGTGATGGAATTGTCTCTGAAGAGCAGTCTCTTTCTTGCTCCTGCTGACACACACAGTGATAAAATCATCAAGTAATTATATAGTGCTGTAATGACTTTTTGGGTTTCTTCTCTGTGGGTTTTGCCACTGATTTGTAGATTCCCTTTCTGGTAGATTTTTATAATAGGGAACTAAATTATTCAACATTTTGTTATCAGAAAATTTTCAAGATATCCCTTATGTTTGCAAAAAAATACCAAGGTATGGAAAAGACAATGGTTTTCCCTTGTGTTAATCTATTAATTTTAAACAACAACTGAATAAAACCTGTCTGCTTTATTTTTCTTTGACAGCTTGGTTGGTTTGGGTTTTTTTGTATTTTCTGGCTAACACAGCTGGAGTTTTTTGCAGCAGATATTTTGCAATTAGGTTCTATGGTCCTCTTATCTCCCTCCTCAGTGGCCAAAGTATAAGTCTGAAAAAGTGTGTCTTGTATGAGCTCAGGGTGAGATAAGAAGCTTTTGGTAAGGGAAGCTTGTACAGAATTTTGCAGGGACTTTGTTTCAATTTTGGGAGGAGAGAGTGTAGTATCCACTCTTCTGCAGACAGCTTGGACTTGCCCTGGTTGTTGCTGGTTCACTTTAATGTTGCTCTCCTGCCAAACAGGAGCAGAACAAGGGTCTGTTGCAGTGGTTAGCCAGCCCTGGTCAGCCACTCGTGCACACGGAAAGCCAAGAGGCCAGGATTACTATTCCTGTTAATCTTTGCCAGCTGCACTGCAGCTCTCAGCTGATGCAAATGGTGCTGGTAGCACATTGTGTATGTAACACCAGTCTCTTCACTGCCACCTCCCTCTGGCTACCTGTGGGTTTGGGTGCTTTGGAGGTACACTTCCTAAGATATCACTTTCCCTGCCAGCTGCAGAGACAGGATGCAAAAGGGGAAGTTTATGGGTCCAAGGAGGGTTTTGAGGAAACCAGCTCTGAGTCTCTAGCAGCGCTGAAGCTCTGACATTCATGCCCAGTGGCACTTCATCATATTAAAATTTAATAGGCTTCGGGACATGAAGTGAGATGTATTTGTTCTGACACACTTTTAATTAAGGTTTTGATCAAATTCTTTTTACTTTCATTTTTATTTGACATTGGCCATTCCTTCTTTGGGATTCTGTAGGTCTGAAAAGCTTTCAGATAGGGCTTTAATTGAAGCCTTTTCAGTGTAATTATTAGTTGTGTATTACATGGGAATGAAGCTGGTTCTTTTAAGTTAGCACAGTATAAACACTTCATACTCTCAGCTGCTATGCTAATGCACAGGACTGGGATCCACATCACAATACATTGTCTCCATTCTCTGTACTGCAACAAAGACTATTTACTCAGTTTAGTGGCAGCTGCAGCACACAAGTAATTGGGGCTTGAAAAGTCTCTGTGGGTATCGTTAATTTAGCACTAGTCTTAGGAGGTACCTAAATGCCAGTAACAACATACTAACATATTTGAAGACAAACAGATTGATTGGATTACATAAATAGATTGATCAGAATAATCTCAAATCCATGTATTTTTAGACATGTATTATTAGTTATGCAGAACATGGAGTCACCTGATGTGCATGTGTGGAAGAGAATCTTTTTACGTCATTCTGAGTTGTTAGCTGTTAACTCTTTGAAATCAGCCAAAATATTTAAGCTGAGTAAAATAAGTGATACAGGAAATCTTTAGAGAGAACTGGAATCGGTCATGAGATTAATGATATATTTGAGGGTCCCTTAAATAAAATAGCCCAAAGGTACAAAAAAGGCAAAATTATGTTGGGAGAAGATTTAGTAATAAGTGGGGGGGAACCAATATGAAATTAAGGATGCTGAGTAGTGGGTGGGGATAAGCTCCTTTTATGTAACAAGATAATTTAAAAAGTGAAATACAAAAATAGCTGGAAAACTGAAAAATAACTGCATTGCAGCTTTCACATGTTCTCAGCTCTTCAAGAGAGCTTGAAATGTATAATTTGAAGCAGCAATGAGGAACTATTCACCTGATTTGCAAGCGCACCAGGGCTTAAATTCTCCCATCTTTCTCCCATCATGGAACAGAAAATATGCTCACCACACAACTAAAGAGCTGGTGTCCCCTGCCTGCCTGTTCACATGCCGTGGACAGAAAATGTTGCAGTCACAGAGTGAATGTGTTTGTAGTCTGGCAGTAAGGGGAGCTCTGTAAGCCCACAGGAAAACGAATAACAAGAAGGATGGCAAGACGTTCCTGTGGCCCTTGCCTCCCTTCCCTCCCAGAGGACATGCAGAGAAGACCTTGCAGTCCAGGTTGCTGAGCTGTGGATTTCCCGGAAGGTTCAATCCACACACTCCCCAAACTGTAGAATGGCTTTCTAGCTTTCTGGTTCATTTTTATTCTGTAAAGCCACAGTCCTGACTAAAGACTTTGACTGGTTTGAGCTGGAAGTGTTGGAGTTCCTATTGATCTGGATATGCAAGATGGCCATTTCTTTTGGGGAAGGAGTCTTTTGCTTTAGGATTAGTGTAGGTTTAAAATAACTATATAATTTTAAGAGTAGGTAACATCACTACTTTTTGAAATTGTGTACATTTGGTTTTCACTTTCCAGGAGAAATCAGCTTCAGTCCTTTCTGTTTGCTATAGAAACACAACAGTAATTTCTGCTGAACTGCTTCTCAGAGGTAGGCAGCTGTGAATCATCCAGTAGTGATGTGGGGCATCAGCCACACATACACTTTGTGAAATGACTAGAAAATACTTTTCAAACTTTTCAATTGCCTAAAATGTCACTGAATCATACTAGATACATCTAAGGAAACTTTCACTGTCAGGATGGTGTTTTGGTCTTGTCACAGGTACCTGAGAATACATACATCACACAAGTAATGGGAACAATATTGTGAAGCTGATGTTTCTTTATTTAAATGATTAATCACGCAATATGTGTGACTTTTCGGAAAATATATATATAGCAGCATAGCTGTTGTTGTAGCAATAATGGAAGGGAACATAAAAGAGTGATAGCTATGACAGATGAAAATGTGAGCAGAGATGTTGGTTCCAGTTTGTTATGCTCAGTGCTTTGGTCAGTAATCTATAGTCTACAGATATTTCTGTAGTAAATAAAACCCTGAAAATACTGCTTTTCTATTACCATGCAAATCCCTTGTGTGGGAGTAATCTGCAGGAGTGCTACTGAACAGGTGTCATCCTCTCTCATTCCCACACTGCTCCCAAATCAGAATAATTTGTAGTTCTTATAACCAAGACATCCTGGAAGAAATTAACAAACATTCCCCCCGTACAATATTAAATTAGCATTCTGTATCATCTGTGGCCAATCCCAGAAGACATTTGCATCTGTATGGGATCAGTGTACGTATACAGCAAATTATTAAGCATGGATGCAGTTTTTTGTTAAGTGACAATCTTTTAGTTTGTCAAGTATTGATGGTATTTAAACTGAACAACTGGAAATTTCTGATCTAGTAGTATTTTAAGAATCAAGCCTGTGACTGTATTTCCAGAGCAAAATAACATTTCTGTGAGATTTACATATTGTGCTTTATAGTAATGTTCAGAAATCCAAATTATGTTACGTGTTCATGGATACTTGGGGCTTATGAGTTGGAAGCAAACAGTACCAAAAATCACATCTGTACCCATGCACTTGGTATCATTCAGTACTGTTACCCAGCATTTAAAAAGTAGTTCCATGTGGTTGTCTCTTGTGGGTCAGCAGCAGGGTTAGGGCAGAGGTAGGGAACATCAGACTGCTTCATTTATTCATTTATTAAGGCTGTAGTGGGAACCTGCTACTTCTCTGAGCAACAGTATCTGGTAGAAGCTTGCCACTGTGGCTGATTCCAGGTATTTATTGGCATACTGTTACCTACTGCCTGGAACAGCAAACGTTTTCCCATCTATTTTGTCTAGTCGCATGTTTTATGGAAACTTGTGCAGCCATTTTTGTAATGCTTTTTGCGTGTTTTCCTCTTTTTCTCCTTTTTATGGCTTCCCCAATAATGATGCCAGCTTATACACATTTCAGTTATTTTGGCTGAATACTTTATCACTTTATTAGTTGCCTTGTGGATGAAAGAAAACAAAATTTTTGCGTAAAAATACTTTTATTTTTGAAGAACTCTATGTCCACCTTTTATGCTAGTTTCACGTACCCCAGTGTACAATAGCACCACAGAATTGGAACAGTAACAAACACCTCTGTCATGTTTATTCTGCTTTCATGGCATGTGTGAAAGAAGTGCCTCACTTTATCTGATACACTAACATGACATTCTCTTGGCTTACCCAGACAATATTTTTATAATTTTGTTTGTATAAAGGGTGTTTAATACCAAAATTCTGAAATAGCGTTTGGCCGTTCTCCTTCTCCAACTGATTCTTATCCTCAAAAAGTGATTTATGGTCAGTCTGAAATAGAGATATTGCATGCCTAACTTGGATTAAGCTAAGCATAACTCTGAGAGCTGCTAATAAATGCTTTTGTTCAAGTGCAAAATAAAAACATTTTGTCTTCTTTATATAAAAACCCAAAACCTGTGATGTGATAGTAGTGGACATTATTCTGACAGTTTAGCCTATGATTCTTCAGTGTGGTGATCATGTTATTGTTTATTTGTGCACAGTAGTCTTGGTCATGGATCAGGTTCCAACTCACACTGTGTAAGGAGAGAGTTCATGATGGGAAACTAGCAGTGTTGTGAATACTAGCCTCCAGCTGTGAGTAAATTCTGACTTCTGTGTCATGTAAATATTGCTGTGCTAGTGTGAGTATCAGTCAGGTGAAAAAAAGGCAGTATGGATTTTAGTGTTTGCTTTTGTTCAATGTTAAAATATATGCAATCCCGCTCTGGAATTGTATCAGTCTTAAAATGAGCCTGCAAAGAAACTTTTGAACATCAGTTTAAACAGAGCATTATCCCAGGTAATCCTGCGCTGCAAAAGAAGAATCTTGAAGTTAGGGAAAAACATCTTTTCTGGTCCTATATAAGAAAAACTTGAGAGCTTGGTGCCAGTAATTTGAAAAAAAATAAGAAACAGACAACAGCATAACAGAAAAAGGCAAAATCCACAGGTCATCAGGTCTAATGTGGATCAAGGACATGGCCAACAGCTACAATGGACTCTTCTCATTATTTTCTATACATGAGTAATATTTCCAACAGAAGAGAAAGACATTCTCTTTAAGAATTATTACAATCTCTGCTTAAACTCCATGTATAGAGAATAAGAATTTAATATTAGTATGTGAGCAAGAGAAAGGAGATTAGGAAATAGTTGAAAATTATTTTTGTTCAGGCTGCTCTGCTTGTTATGCCAAGCAGATCCTTGGCTGCCCATCTGGGAGGGCAAAACATGTTAGTAAATGCAAGGCAACAACTTGAGCCTTTGTATGGCAGATAGCTGAAGGTAGGAGCAGGGTCACAGAGCACGAGAACAACTGAGATAACAACAGTCCTTGGACTAATGTGCTCTGCCACTGAGAATGTTCATGAGCTAAGGAGCAGTTTAACCATTCTGAAAATAACTGTCATATTCTGGTCCACTTAAGCATTTTAAATGGTTATGAAAATGCTGATTTTGCTGTTACCAGCCTATTGTGGAAGTATAGAAAACAATGACTAATATTTTTGTTCGTTTCTGCTAAGGACAAGGGCTCTTTTGAATATTTTGATGAAGTTCAATTTCAGCATCCTTAAGTACTTAAGTCTCAAAGACAAATTAAACTATTTTGTAGAACATCTTAATTTAGCATTTTATGATCACAGTTGCATGAGCATTAGTTCTGAAAAATGACATGGCAAGAATATTACTACAGTATAAAATCCAGTCAATATATTAGCAGATTCCTTTATAAAATGGTGCCATAAAATTTTTAAAAAAACATTTAAAAATTTTTTTTTCTAACAGTAAAGAGGCAGAGTGCTTTCCTCTATGCATAGTGTACATTTGCAGTACATCTTACATATTGCAGGAGATACAAATCCATGGGTTCTATCATACTGGTAAGCACTGCTGACTTAAGTCCTAAGCAGCCTTCTTATGGACTTGTTGCTGTAAGGGCCTGAAAAGTGTGTGCAGTGTCTGTCATGCTTAATATGCATGAGCAGTAGATTGCAAAAAAGAGGTTAAAGTCTCAACAGTAAATTACTTCCCTGGTACAAGGTAAGGTGGGGGTTTTAGATGGTGGAAGGGGACGTGGACTACTCTGCTCAAGTGAGAAAGAAAGAGCAATTAAAAAGTTACACACATATAAATGAAAACAGTACATTCCTAACATGTATTGATGTTGATGTTTAGATCTGAACAAGACAAATTCTCACGAGGGAAAAAATGCTTTCATTTCTCCTTGGTCCTTAAATTGAACTTCAGATTGCAAGATGGAAAAATCATTATTAGGGAATTGGTCTAGGGATAAACATGAACCTGATTTTCTAGTTCAGCAAAAGACTTGTTCAATCATGTCAGTGTGTGTGAAAGATGATATAAGAGTGCTACTGGACTGTAAAGGCATGGCTCTATACAAATTCAGCACAGATGTAAACGATTCAGCCAAATGCAAAGCACTGTGACCAGGTCTAAAACAAAAGTAATACCATTATTTTTGAACAACCGAGTATGTCATGTCATTTGTTCAAGGAGTGATCCCGATATTTTAGATGTTGGGTGGTGTGTTTAGGGTTGGCTTTTCAAATTTCATCAAGTATGCCTTTTCACTTGCTGGTCTTGGTGTGTCTAGTGGACCTGACTATTGACAGGCAGACTGATTCAAAAATAAATTGAGATGTCACTAGGGCTTTTATCAAAGAGGAAAATATTATCATTGGTTTTGCTTAGATTAGGAAGCTGAGAGCAGATAAACAGAGAACAAAACAACAAAAAAAAAAAACCAGGAAAAAAGAGAAAAGTGTGTCATAATTATCCTAATGCAGCAGGTAGTTGTTCTGGTCTGATGGATATACTGTGCTGCAATATCTGAAGCAGTGCCCCTGTTGTGATTCATTATCACTATATAGAACGATTGGAATTAATAACAAAAGACAATCATAAACTGATGATAGAAATTCTGGTGTTCCTACATGGTTTTATAACTAAGTGGCTAAATAACTGTTTTGTGGAGATAATTCCATTATAGAGATAACAGAAGTAACCTTTACAGATAAGTAGTTACATAATTTATTCTCGTAGGGCATTATTGGCCTAATTCTCTGCTTATCTGAACAGATAAAATTTCACCAACGATGACGATGATGTGCCCATTTATTCTAGCAGGGAGTTGTGCAGAGTTTTAAATTATCTGATGTCGTCTGAAGTGCCTCCTTGTCTTTGCCTTGTTAGAATCAGTTTCTCACCAGGGTTGCTTCAAAAGGCAGCTTTGGGCAGCACAATTGGTTTTTGTGGCCTGGGGACTGAGCCTGGGATCGGGACGTAGCGGGGTGCTGGCTAGCATCTAAATATGTCACACAGCATGGGCCTTATTCTTCCTTTGTAGGAGAGTGCCACATAATTTTCACTGATCAGCGGTCTTTGTCTCTTGAGCACTAGCTGAGGAATTGTGTTGCCACGACCATAAACGCTGTAATTGTGCCTGCCTTTACTTTATGTGTGTCATGCAGAGCTGTTACTCAAACAGAAGTCCCACTGGCTCACCTCGTGTGCACTGTCTATGTGCTCGTTCTGCCATAACTCAGTCTGCAACAGACTTAGCCAATTCCTATTTCTCAGGTTATCTAAGTTTTTTTGTGTGCGGCATTTTTAACTGGCAGTAAATCCAATCTGGGGTGCCTTGTTTGTGCAAAACAGAGTTACTTTATCATGCCAGAGGAGGACTGTCAAACACTGATTGTGGAAAAGAATTTTTTATTTCTATTACAGGAGAGAATGGCATGAAATTCTCTCAGCCACGTAGTGTGACTCTTGGGAAATAGTGCTGTGCAGGGGCAGGAGTTGGACTCGATGATCCTTGTGGGTCCCTTCCAGCTCAACTCACTGTGATTCTGTGAAAATAACAATGTTTACGGAAGTGTTTAAGAAATCAAGACAACAGTTTAGAAAAAGGGTAACTTTAGGCTCCTCTGAGTTCCTCAAAACTCTGACTTCCCCAAAACTTGATACTAACAATGTTTCTACTCCTGGGAATGAACACAGACAGGGGAATTTTCAAATTTTGTGTTTGGAGAGGGTAAACTCCATTTGGAGCAGGGTGGAGGATCTAATTCTCAGAGGAGTCCTTTCCTACATTAGGTTAGCAGCTACTAGAGCATAACCATGCCCAAATTATTTCACTCTTGTAAGTAAATGTTCATTGGACAGGGCACTTCAACCACTTTCACTCTCCTTTCAGGTAAACTTCTTAGCTATTAGGTTCAGTGCTCCTTCCTCACTGTTGTCTCACTCTGGTTTTTTGGTTTTTTGTTTGTTTGTTGAGGGGGTGGTTCTTTGTTTTGTAAGAAAAGGCCAAACAGGCCCACTTTTTGATCCCCTTAAAGGATGAAAAAAATATGACGCAAAGACTAACTATCTGGCCTCCTGCATTTTTTAAGAAACAGCACATTTGAAACCAGTCGACTGGTTTTATTGACCCTGGGCCTGGATATGGGTTGCTGTTCTTCGAGCTTATTTGATTAATTCTGCTAGGATTTAAATCATGTTTTCATCTAGTACTTTGGAAAACATACAGAGTACCACAAAGATAGAGAGAACCTTTGCAGTGCTTCTCCTAAATATGATTTTGAAAAAGTTACTGCAATCAACAGGTAAGAAAAGCTACATTCTTTAAAGGAAGCTCAGTATATTCTGTATCATCATTGTACCAAGCTGAATCTATGGTGACGTGAGTAGCTTGTAATAGCTGTGAATACTTCTGTAAGATTTTACTTCATGTAATGTTGCTCAACTATAAAATTTTTCTCAATTAGTGAATTGAATTTTGCATTCTGCAATAGCGTGTTACTGTGCTATTTTCAGTTCTTAGCATAAAATAGTAAAAATTAAGTCATGTGGGAATGCTACCACATAAGCAGAGACTGCCAGAATCCCTTCATGAAGAAAGACTGTATCACTTTCAGACATAGCTATTAGTAGGTTTTTTTGAGTTTGCTGGATTTCTTTAAATTCTGTCAAAGCCCCTCAGAGCAATGAGGACAGTTGATAATATAAGCAATAAGAGAGTCATTTCACAAGATCTAATGTGAAACCAACTTAGAGCATATGAGGTAATGAAGCAGGCTAAAGTCCATAAATCTGGTTTGTTGTCTTTCTAAAAGATCCTCCTTAGCTGGGCCAGAAGATGCTAACTTGGTGAAGTAATAATGTGGTGAAATAGAGTACATGAATGCTAAAAACCAGACTGACGGGTCAGTGTTGCCCCTCTTCTTTTACATGCACAAATAAAATTCAATGAAAAATAAACAAGGGAGCTTATCTACCGAATTCTGGAAGGAAATGTCTTCATTCAGGTTGCAGCCATGGTAACAATCCGTGGAATTCAAATGTCCTGTACTATGAATCAATTCAATAAAATGATGATCTGGATATTTACTGCTCCCTGAAAGTCTCTCTTAAAGAGATTGATTCAGTTTTATAGAGCACAATATAAACAGGTATGAGATAGATACCTTCTACAGTTAGAACATAAAGAGCAGGAGAAACCATGATCCAAGTTTTTATTCCATGTTAACAAAACAGGGCAAGAAACCTGGTGTTTGTAGTTGAGCATGAAAAAATGCAGAGGTCTCACAGGTGCTGCACATCTGTGTGAGGGGTGCTAGATTAGTCAGGAATCTTTGGGGTAATAGTTAAACTGCAGACAGAGCTTTTCGCCTGCTTCCTCCCCATGTCCCTTTCTAAACAGCAGAGAAGGACAGATTCTTTCTGAGTGACCCAGGGGAAGGGCATGACCCAGGTGCTGCTGGCCTCATGACTCCGTGAGACCACCTGCGTGAGGAGCCAGCAGTCATGCACTGAGTCACTGCTGTCTTGTGTCCATTCCTTTTGCTCGCCACCCTTCTTTCACACTTGCCTGTGATTAGAGGTTGATTTTCAACAAAACTAAAGCAAAATAGAGAAACAGCATCTGAGAATTGTGGCACAGCTATTTTGCTGTGGAAACTGCAGGGAGATTTTTTTGTGTCCAGCACTTCAAAATCCTACCTTTGTCTGATTAGTCTTCTAAATTGCTTTATTTTCTCCCCAGGAGGAAACCTAAATAATAATGGAGAAAAGAGCTTTCTATTGCACTTAAAGCTGGAAGAGGACTATAGAAAATTTAGTGATAAATCTCCCAACAGTAAAAACAGTGTAACACAGACTGCAGTAGCTAGAAAAATGTTTACCAAAATGGTGGCAACCTGAGTGAGTTCATGCTGACCTGACAGAGAGTCAACCAGTACAGTTCTGGTTGGGTTTCCATGTCTGTTTTGATGTTCTCCTCAGTGCAGTATGTTAGTGATGCCACTATCCGAGGAGGACACCGTGAATTTTCTGAAGACTTTATTTTAATTGATTCTGATTTCACTCCATTCTGAAAATTTCCTGTGAAAAATGTCAAGCAAAACAACAAGTAAAAGTCCTTCTCAATTATGCTTTTAAAACTTTTATCACTGCAAGCTGACAATGGTTGCAATGAGAAATAATACATAAGGAAAAGGTCACAAGCAGCTCGGTTTTAGAGCATGCTGTCGGTAAAGAGGAGATAGTAGTGATATTGCCAAGCCTAGGTTCCCAGATTTTTGCTCTTGACTTAAAAATAAATATACTTTAAGTATATTAATTAAATAAATTACTTTTGACTTGAAGCTTTGGATTTAGTGCTTTCGAACTTTTATTTCTAGTCATGAGGGTTAGAGAAGTTTTTTTTTTATTTGAAATGCAAGCTGCAAATCTCTGATGGTACAATAATGCTGAGAAACTAAGGCTTCAAGAAATATACTCAATATCTCAGGGACTGTGATAAAATCACAGGAGTTGACAGTGGTGGATAGTCTTAAAATTTGCATAGTGATTTTGCAGTCTCACTTCTTGACTGATACAGTACCTCCAGGAGCTGATTGCTGGCTTGACTATCAGTCAATGCCAGAATTCTTCAGTGGGTTACCTCTGGTCAGTAAATAGACTGATGCCTTTGAATAAGGTCAAGATTCTGATCCATACTGAAAGAGAAGATGGATGCAAAAGCAAACCTAACCCCAGGAATCATAAGCAAGTAGAAAGGTTTTAAAAATAAATTCTTATATTTGCTTTGCAGAGATCTTGGCACCTAGTTTGGGGCAGTACTCTGGTGTTTAATATCAGCCTTTACCTCTGACTTTACAATTTTCTCATGCCATGGTGCACAAGCAAGAGGCTGTCAGAACAAAAGGATTCTGCCTACATTTTGCTGGAAACCCATAACATTAAGATCAGCTGCATCTTGGATGAAGAGCCTGAGGACAAAACACTAACTTTCACTCTCACTGAAGCAACAATTCTTTTAAATTGCCTTTGCCTTCTGATAGATACACTTTTTTTTTAAATAAAAGACCTTATCTTTGAAGGCAGCTAAAACTCTCTGAAAGCTGGTGTATAAAGTGATTAAGAACATCCAAAAACTTCTGGACTGTTATGGCAATGCAGTAGAAAATAGGTTGTCATTCAAAGTGGCCCCAACAATTTTTTCCCTAAAATGTGTTAGGTTTCTGGATATTAATAACAACCTTTTTGAGGGTAGACTGCTTTCCTTCACTCAGATCAGCCATTCTTCAAAGCAAAGCAGTTTTCACTAAAAGTTTCTAAGGTTCCTAATACTGTATTCTGGCCTAGTCGATAACTGCAAGTGATAAAAGGTTTTCTCTCAGCCTTTGTGTTCTCTGGCTGCATTAGAAACTAAACGAAGATATATGAGATGACACAGCAGGCTTTTTAATCCTTTAGAAATGGTTGGCAAAGTCACCTCTTTACTTACAAAAAGTAAAGCATATGAAGTTGGACTGTAGGGTTTTTTAAGTGCATGTCAATTCTTTTTGTAATCTACTGTATTTTCACAGTCAGGGGCTGGGTGAAGGACAGTACTTTAACGTACCAAGACATGTTTATGGCAAGTTCAAAAGTTTATGAAACAAAGGTGCTGATAATTCAAGGAGAAGCAGGAAAATAAAGAGCCCTTGAAAAGCTTCTGTGGGTTTTGCTTAGAGCCCTGCCTGGAATTGGCTATGGTTAGAATGACAAGGATGCTAAGAAAAATAAATCTGAAATGCTGCAGTGCACTGCATAACGTGTTGTAGGCAAATTTCTGTAAGACAGCTCACTTTAAAGCTTGAAAGGCACTTTAAGCCATTCTTTTGTGAAAACCTAATTGAGATACCAAATGTGTGACAGTAAGACTCAGAGTTTATCTTCTATCGGATTTGAGGAAAAGCTGATTGACAGAAATTTTTTGCAGTATGAAAGCTCTATTTTTCACACCTTTGCACTGTTTTTCTGTGCAATCTGCAATTTTTGCTGTAAACGTGGTGTTACTCCTTAGGCACCATCTCATAATTGAACAATACTACTCTATAGATGAGCAAAATCTATGACAAAATATGTAGTAACTGTCTTGCAAAGGAAAATCTAGTGAACTTAATTCAAAGTTGGATCTCAGTTAAATACTCTGCCCTGCTTGTCTCCTTTCAATCTGTAGCACAGATACAAATCCCATAACCTGAAATGGAAGCGAACAGGGCTTCAAACCATTCCCTGTTCCCCTTAAATTCCCTACCATTCCCTATTCCCCTTAAATTTCTGTCCAGCACACCATCATTTCTTATCAGATACAAACATAACTGAGAAAATGGGTTGTAACCTCCTTGTTGACTCCAGCTTAAAAAAAAGAAAAATTAACTCAAATACTCAAATTAGCAGCAAGGTGATTGTAGGCTGAGTTACCCAATTCCATCCTCTGGGTGCCACCACATTGCCTTTTAGAGTGAATCAGTCTGAATTTAGCTTCAGCCAGAGGGCTCTCCCAGGCCCCAGCGTACAATTTCCAGACTCCCACTGGTGATAAATGCTTACTGGTGTGATGCCCTGTGAATATTTATGTTCTTACACCACTGGCTGATGTCATGACCTGCGAGCTTCTGCTTTACCTCCCTTTGATTTTGGGGGTGAAAAGGGGTATCTTGATACATCTTCAGCTGTAGTATACACAGTTTTTATTTGCTAATGTTGATATAGTTTATGGATATTTGAATAGCTAAGACAGGCTTTCAGAAAAACAACACACTGGGAGCTGACAACAGCATTCAACTACAGCATCTTATCAAGAAAGGAGAAAATATAACAATGAAATCAATATGCTAGAGGGTGAGCACTATATAATTAGGAAGCTGCAGCTTTATTCTTGCCTCAAAAGCTGTAGAAAGCCATGAGTACCATTCTATTTCTGCATTCCCTCAGCTGCTGCTTATTTTTACCGAGACAACCTGCTGGTTGACAGAATCCTACTGATTTTCTTCGCCTGACTGAATAGAAGACATACATGCAATCTTCTTTTTTATTGTTAGTCTACTACCTTTCAGAAACCACCTTTCCTCTCAAAAGCTGTGGTAATATTTCCACGGGCAAAATATTATTTCTGCCACTATTCGTTCAACACTTTGCATTAAGTTCTGTGTGGAGACCACCCCATTCATTTTGGTTGAATGAAGGAAGGGTTGCCATGGGAGCCTAATGGCTGAGGATTAGAAAAATGTGTGTATGTGGCAGTTTCCTACCCATTCCAGCCAGAGACAACAATCACATGTGACATGCAAGGTTACTAAGGCTGAAGTGCTGGTGTTGCTTAACACCAGTTAACAATGGCTTAACAATGTATCCATCTCATTACATTTTCTTTCTCCTAAGACTGTTTTCTTTCTGTGAAATAACCTACTAAGAACAAATCTTCTCTGGATCTCAAAACAGAAACCCGAACTTAGCTATGCCATGATTTTGTTAAGCCTCCTGACCTGCGGTGGTTGCGCACTTGCGCAGCATGAGAGGAGGTGGGATGGTTGTGCTGTGGGCTGCTGGGGAGCAGGAGGCGATACGGCACCTCGGTCTTCATGTGGGGCTGGCACGTGGGTGCAGGCACAGCAGTCCTTCCTCCTTTTTGGGATGGCATCTGCAGTGTCTGGATCTTGTGAGCATCCACCATCTCACAGCATCTGCCATGCAGAGAGTAGAGACAGATCTTTTCATAGGGCAGGCACTTCGTCGTGCCGAGTTTGGACTCCAAATGCCGTGCAATGGAAGTAAGACTGTCCCACCTTTTACAGGCTATGAACTGGCATGCCTTGCAGATCTGGTCCTCATTCACACACAGCAGATACAAAATCTGTGGGTTTCAATCACATCTACATGGAATTGCATCCTTTTGCCAATGCCATAATAGATTAGTTACCTTACAGACTCTCTCTAATAAGGAATGCTCGGAATAGATCCATGCACATATACAGAAGTGTAATAGCAAGTCCTCTGTTCTGCCTCTACAAAGAGCTGAATCATTAGCAAATGTATTTCAGGTGAGCTTTTCTATGGACTACAAGGCTGATCACAAGTGGAAGAGTGACTATATCTGTGATTAGGGGAAATCTTGGTGGAAGGACCAGATTGGCTGTAAACCAAAATTTATGTCAAGAGCAATTTAAACTCCACTGCAGTCTAATGCTGTCTTTCCAGCCAAAAAGAATGCGTTAAAAACATTTGAAGCTGATCATTGATATCTGTCTTGGGATTATTTCACTCTGCAGCAATAAAGAAATGTAAGGAACAGGGTGTGCTCATATCCGTAAATCCTGTTTGGACCTATACTTCAGTAAGAAGCATGATAAAAGTAGAAAGGAAGCAGTCACTCCTACTGCCAGGGATTTGTTTTTTAATTATTATTTACTTTATTTCCTCAATCACTTTGCTTTACTCATTTGGCTGGGAGGCAAGCGCATTCCCTGCTGATTTATCTCCACTCAGCCAGAGGCTTTTGCTACTCGGTTTGATTCCTAATATGGTAGCGACAGCAGATTTTGTCTGACTTCCAGAGGGCTCCTCTCAGCTCCTGGAATGCAGCAGGGAAAGAGTCCTGCAGAGGCCAACAAAGACAGTTGTTGCATTAATACTAATAAGGATCAGAAAATGGGCTTCCCCACATGTGCAGAAATTCCTCTTTTTACTACTGTCTAAATCATCACTTTTCCCTTACTTTATGGTAAGGCTACAAATTGTTTCCCATTACCCAGCTGAATGGTCTTTCTTGGTCACTCAGAGAAGGCCTGTTTTTCATAAAGTTTAGAAAACATCTACTTCATTGCAATAAAGTTTTTTATATTAGTGTATGGCTTGAGAGCATGCTGTCACAGCATCAGTGGATTCATTATAGCACAGAGAAATAATATGTTAGGAGAATTGAAAAAACCTTAGGATTTCCTAGATTTTATTTTGTTTTTCTTGCCTGTTTGATTCAACACTCAACTTTTCAGTGGTCTGAAATAGCCACTGTTAGTAAACTATTTTTTTTTTTTTTCCTTTTAATAAAAGTTCTTCAGGTAATAGTCTTATCAAACTCACCGAATTTAGAAATGGCCTTTGCTGGTGACATACCAAAATCCAAAGGATTAAATTCCTCTACCAGGCAGGATCTCTAAAAGGTTAATGTGGAGTTGGAAATTAATTTCATTCCAAATACAGAACAATAGTGTGCAGTGACATGACTTTGTGATAAGCATTTGTTAAAGCTAAATCCTCCCTAAGCCCTGCAATTGTTTTCCTTTGTGTTAATGGCAAGCTAACCAGAGGTGCTCCCTCTCTCTCCCCCTTTCTCTTTCTCTCCTTCTCTCCTAAAAGTATCAGAAAAACAGGTTTGTTGTTTGTTAAATCTGGCTTTTTTTTTTAACTTAAAATCTCAGTTTTCCTTAGTATGTTCTTTTGAACGTTTGTGATCTTCATTTTTAACAGGAGAGTGTTTTGTCTTTCTGAAACTCACAAGTTTAATATCACTGCTTGCTGATTGCCATTTGTGGGATGTGCAGTAAACAGAAAGAATTTAAATTATTTCTTATTGCTGCTGAGTGACTGTCTTGACTGTCATTGTTCACAAGCAAAAAAAAAAAGGAGGGATATTGTCACCTAGGTACTGACTAATGCAGAGAAATGTTCAATAGGAGTCTCCAGAGGAAAGCTGAAGCCTGGGACTCCAGGGGAATTGATTGCTTCATGTTCATACCAGTGATTTTTAACAGGAGCTAGGTGCCTTTGAAAATGGACCTATTTACAAATACTTGATACCGTGGAAAATCTGTTCTAAATTTGGTGAATGCTTCTTGAAAAGAATACTGTTTTGTGAGCTTAGTTTCACTGAAATTATTTCTATTCTCTGTTATACACGAGTACTACCTTGGCTTGGAAGCAGTGTCATCCATTTTTCCTTTACTATGGTGTCTATCTATTGATTCCAAATAAAAACACCAGCTTCACTCCTCTGTCATCCTCCTCCTCATCTAGTAACCACAAACACTCAGGCTTGTCTTTTCAAACACTCCTCCTTTCAATTCTGAAGAACCAAAGGGTTTCAGAAATTCACATATGCTTACTGGATTCCTGGGTTATTTGATTTTATTACAGATCCTGATCCATTGACTAGACTGCATCAAGATCTTGTTCAATGCTGAGCTGCCCAGATTCAATCTGGTTTGGCAGTGAAGCACACTCCACCACTTTTGTACCAAATTGGCTATCTCCTGTATAAATTTGTAGCGGGTATCTGAGCTGAAAACTATCTTGTACCCTTGGATTTCTGAATGGTTGTGTCACGTTTGACTGCCTTTTAAACTAAAGTGGTGTACAGTCCGTGGCGAACATGTCAGTCAAATATCCATTTGTGCCATTAACTGAGTGGGGCAATTTGAAGAAGAATTTGAGGCGTGAGTTGTTGGTCGTGTTATAAATACTTCCATCTCTCACCTAATGGCACCATTTTTCAAGTTATCTGTCCTCCTGTCTTATAGCAGAACCAATGTTCTCAGCAGCAGAGTGTTCTTAATGCAGATCCTGTTGGCCTTGAACGCTTGTTCTTTTCCTTGAATCTTAGCTCTTAAATAACTCCTCATCTTGTTCTTTCTTGTAACTTGTCTGGAGTTAAAAAACAAAGCAAACAGTTTGTTCTCCCAAGGACTTCAGCACTTCCATGACTCTTCAGTAAACATAATCTCGATGTTACCCTTGTCTAAGTGAAAATTTGCCTTAAGTTTCAGGTCACTGCTTCTCATTATGCGTAATCGACAGGAATGTGAGCAGGCGTGCAGCCTCTCAGCCCTTCCTCTGCAAGTACTAGAGTTAAAAATCTGACCTTCAGGCTTTTAAAACCTGGGGGGCTTGGGGATTCTAAAAAATAGGTTTTCACTCAGCTGTCATTTTTGAAAAACAGATATAATTTAGCTGAGCTCAGTTGAAATTGCTGATAAATTTAACCTACCTTGTAATTTCTCATGGTGGGATTGAGACAAAGATATTGTCCATCCCAATAAAATCCGCTTTTTATCTCTTTTTCCTTACTGTGGTTAAATATAATCCAAAACAAAACTGGTTTTCCCAACAATATAGGGAAACATCATCTAGAATAGCCCTTTCCACTCTCTGAGCAAATGCAGTTCTTGCCTTGCAGTGTTCCAGGAGTCTTCTCACCGCCAGGAAGCCCATCAGCTAAGCTTGTCCTTAGCCGTGGCTCTGAGCAGGGAATAGGGAAAGGTTTCTTGTGGCCTCTGTTTAAAGAGGTTCAAAAACCAAACTGTATCGTGGGTTGCCTTAGGTTTCATATATGGGAGGGGTGGTCTGTGTGTTGAGGCGATAAAGAGTCTGATCCTCTAAGTCATGCTAAAATTAGGTGCCACAAATAGCCAATATGAATTCCCAAAATCCTGCTTAACAGATGCTGGATGTGTTGGGAAGCAGGGATAGGAGGGGAAAGAGAGCTGTTGAGTATTTTCTGCAAGTAATTCTGAATGCATGTTTTGTAGGCTAAAAGCAAGACTACAATTATGTATCTTCTTCCTTCCATTTATGGTTTTTTCCTTGAAGCTCAAATCCAACAGAAAAATAATGAAAACAAAATGAGAACTAATATTTATGTAAATATAAACTTCACAGGTATTTTTTTAAATCTAGTATTTCTTATTTTATGTATTATAAAAATATTATTTTAAATTGAGACTGAGAACTGGATGCTGGTAGAATCCTTTTATACATGCAGCCACTGATAAATGAAATGTAGTTTGAAAGTCTTGATATGCTGTTAAAATAAATATCAATCTTGATAAAGCATAATTAGGGTTGGTTTCTCAGCTGTGAAGAGTTCAGATAAGGCTGCTTTACCTGGTAGACACTGATGTTGTAAAACTCTTTTTTCTATGCCTTCTTTACTGCAGCATTCCTGCGGTATTAGCTCTGTGCTATTTCTAGTTTAATCATCAGAATAAAAAAACCAAAACTTCTCCTTCACATTGTCTGGGACTGAAAGCTTACGTGGATGAGAGAAGCAGTTTATGAAATGGCAGCACTAGGTTTTTATTAAAAGCATCAGAATTATTTTGCGGTTTATTGGCTTGCATTTTTCTGGTGACTCATTTGTACGAGCTAAGGTAATTGGGTGTTTCCTACCCTTTCGATCATATGTTGATAAAACTCCCTGCTGCTTTGCTTTTCTATTTTTTCTGTCCTCTGCTTCTCCTCCTAACTCACCTAATGTTATTTTGGAGTGTGAGGGTATGGATGGAATACAGGGACATAACTGGGTTTGCTGCATTTGAAGAAAATTTTCATGTGTAAGTAACATGATAGTTCAGTGGTTTTGATCTGAGACAGCCTTTATAACTGGCTTTGCCTGGTTTTGAGTGTGTTGCTTCTAACCCTCTGTGGAAGAGTACTCGGATTACCCCTAAGCAGGGTATATTTGCTTTTTTCCATGTAAAGACAATCACCACACAGTAGTGCCATGCTGGCATGCAGTCAAGCTATAAAACCTTTCTGTGGCAATGTTGACTCGGAGAGTTGGGACTACAAAATGTACATTCTTGCTACAGTAAATTGCTAATATGCTAATTAGACCAATTTTTGTTTTTAATGGACTTTCTCTGTGTTTCAGGGTTGAAGAATTCCTTGGAGTGAATACTGACACTCAGATGTGGTTTTCTTTACTACCCAGTAATACTGGCCTATCTGTTCTCAGTGCAGTTTGAGATTAGGATTTATTTTACCTCACAGCTGTTGCATTTGGGGTCTTTGTGATGGGTGGGGTTTTGGGAGTAGGGAAATAACTAAAACCAGGAGTATGTTTATTATCAATCAGAACTTTATGGAAGAAAAAAAACCTAAAACATTTTCAGAGCAGAAAAACGGACAAGGAAGGTTGCTCCCTACCATGCTAAGTCTGCATAACATTTGTCCAAAGTAAAGGTGTCTCATTGCTCTGCCATGATAATTTTTTTTTTTTAATAGGTGTCATCTATAGTTCTTTCTGACTGGCATTATTTCCTTTCAGTCAGTTCTTTCTATTGGTCCAGCCTTTCACTACATGGTTTGGTTTGACTTCTTTGCTTTCTTCCAGTTTTTTTTTGTCTGTCCTCACCCTCTTCTCTATATGGCACACTAGTTTCCCTTCCTGACTGTTTAAGCCTGGAAGCACAGAGAAATATCGTCATGCAAATAGAAATTCTTGACTAACAAAGCTTTTTTCAGTCCCCCAGGTTTGTTTTATTCAAGTCCCCTCAAATATTGATGTTCACACCACCATTCAGCAGCATCACCTGCTGGGATTCCTAAAGCTGATGCCTCTCCACCATCATCCCAGGATTTAGACAAATAGCTTTATGCAGTAAATATCCACAGGAGCAGAGGGTCAAAGGTGATGATCACACAGGCAAGGTGAATAAGGGCACTCAGTGAACCTGGACCTGGCACCAGCCTTCAGTTCACTGAGTAATTGAAAGGAGCACTCAGCAGAGCAGACTGAGAACCTGTTTTGTTTATCTTACAGCCTTGTCTTGCTCTCTCAAGAGGTGGGAAATTCCATCAGCACATGGAGAGCTTTGAAGAACATACCCTCAATCAGCAATAAGCATTTTAACCTATTGGCTATTAGCAAAAGGCAGGTAGAGAGCAAAAGCCTGTGTTTAACTGCTTAATTTTCTAAAAGAAAATAAATAAACAAAAGAGCCCCTAAGCTGGCACAGCTGTAGGAAAACAGTGGAGACTTGAAAAGATGACGTGTAATTCCTGTCCATCACACTTTATGCAGACATATTGAGGCAGTTCTCCACCCCGGTGTCTGCCCTTCCAAACCCCAGCCTTTGCCACCCAATGCTCAGCAGTGTATGCCTCAGTGAGGTAGGGCAGCTCTGCCCCCAAACCAGCCCAGCTCTGGAGGGCTGCAAGGCACTCACTGACAGTCCAGTGCAGAACATCATTACGTACCCAAGCTCCTATTGTTTTCAGCCAAGACATCCCACAAGAATGCTTTTTAACTTGGGTTGTTTGGGGTGTTCTGTAATCTGTGCTTCTGATTCTCTCTTCACTCTTCTGGCTGTTGTTCTTCCTCAGTCCATGTGCATTCCCCCTTCCCTCCTCCCCAGTTCTCTTGAGGACAGTCTTTTGAATCTCTAAGCCTCTATGTATTATCTTCTGGTATTTTAACTGCCATCAATTTAATAAATAAAAATTTCATTTCTTTTTCTCTGCATCATCAAAAGGCGTTACCTAAATTCTAACTCATCAGTCTGCTGGAATTTGCTGCCTGAGGTATTGCCAGTTTGCTCTGGTTTCAATCTGGATTCCTGTCCTGGAGAGTCTTCCTATATCAGCAGCTCGAATTAATACCTTCCCACTATTTGATATAAATCCTTCATTGTAGTTGCTGTTGTATTCTTTCTACTTGTTTACAAGCATGGTATTGCAATATGCATTTTTATTTCTTTATTTATTACTATCTGAGATTGCAGGTGCCCTTCTCCAGTATGTTAAAATTTTACAATGCCATGCTGTCTCTCCCCCTCCTCAATACATTCAAGCTTCATGAGCAGTCAGTTCCTCCCCTTTTGGTGCAAATACAGGGGAACAAGGTTTACTGCTTTGATCCATGTAGTTTCCATGTAATCACATTTACAAGGTGCTTGGCTGAGTAGCTTTGCTTTTCCACAAAAGTATTCTGTGTTTACCCACAGCCAGAACTCAAGATGCATTTTCCTGTTGGTTCAACCCACACTTGCACTTTATATAACTATTTGTTTTGCCTGTGTGTAACTCTGCTGAAATGAACCCCTTGGACACAACAGACAGATCAGCTGTCCTTAAGCTCATAAGCACTAATTCGTGCTGGTTTTAAATAAGAGTTTTGGCTTTTTTTTTTTTTTCTTTTAGTTTTCTGCTACATTCCCCATCTGGCACTGTAACATTTGTTGTTATGTTCCAGTTGGAAGCAGTGTGGGTGGAATTGCAGACTCAAGAGCTGACTGAATAGCCTTTAGGCCACTGTGAACATTTCTGTTTCCACTGTCAGCTCTACATGTTCAGCAACCTCAGTCTGGGATTCGTGGGTGAGGGAATTGTTAGCTGGCTGTTGGTTTTACAGCACCTCTTTCTTCCCAAAGCTCCCTGGTTCTCTGAATTCAGCATTTCAATAGCAACTTGATGTTCGTTTAACTGCGCACCAGTGAAGAATTGGTATTTTGAGACTGCTTTGCTCTTTTCATTCTAGGCAGGCTGTTGTTACTTCTTTAAGTACCAACCCCTTCTTCCCCGCTATAAATGGATTCCTGGACTCCATTATTCCTATGAGAATCTGTCTAATGTTACTGAATATGAAATTACAAATTTTTTCATTTATAAATTACCCAATTTTACAGCATCTTCTTTTAAAGATGCTGGTGGAAATATGTAATCCAAAGTCATCTAACTTGTTACACTGTGACCATATAATATGATTCGTGTGCGTGCACTGGCTCTGGAGCATCCCTCCATGGCACAGACAGACACTGGGAAGTGTGATATGAGCTTTTTAGGGTTAAACTGTCCACAGCTGTCATGGCCATTCTGACAGCCCGTCTGGACTGCTTGCAACTTCTCAATTCCATTCATGGCCAGTACCCTACAAGGTGGTGTTGGGAGCGTCTCCACCCCTCAATCCTCAGCCCCCTTAGTAAAAGGAATTTTAAAATGTCATTTGCTGGGGTCAGGACTGGCATAAACACTGCACAGGAACCTAAAGCAAATACCTTTTGCTACTCATCTCTCTCTCAAGTACTGGCTACAGCTAAATACTTGGCCCATAAAATCAAGTAATCTGCAGCCAGCCGTATGGGGTTATGGAAAGTGTGATGAGAGTAGCAAAACATCAGCATTAGCTGAGGATTGGGCATTATGTAGCAAATCAACTTTAAAAAAAAAAAAAGTGCTGTTTTTAAGGAAATCTGATTTTAAAAAACCTTACAAACCATATAGTTTATGCAAGAGGATTGTTTCCAATGTGAGAGTGTTTTCCAGTATTTCTCTAGGGACATCAGCTGCTCCTTAAAAATAATGTCCTAACTTTAATTTGCTCATTTGTGGAGGAAGGTAGAAGGCCCAACAGCTTGTGTCAGTGAATATAAACTATAATTTTTATGCAGTCTAGAAGGTACTTGTGCTTCTTCTTAGTCATTGTACCATATATTGTTTTTCCCCCCTCTGGCTTTCCTTCCCATTCAAAGCTTTCCATTCATGTGAAAAAATACAAGCTCAGAAAATCCAGGCACAGTACCACTCTAAACTCATTACTTAAGAGACTTTTTTTATCCACTCTCATCCAAACACGAATATACAGAAGAAAAAAATCAGGGGAAATTATCCATGGTCTGGATGCCACAGGCATCATGTGAGTTGTCCCTCTCCCTTGGGAGGAAGGGTTTATATGCCCACAGAGGGAACATTTCCCATGATTCTTGGGAAAGATCAGCAAATCTGTGGGAACTCCCAGCAAAGTTCTTCCTGTTTTGCTTTGCTCTCAGAGCCCTGCTGCTTTCCATAGCCCAACTCTGGCCTGTGCTGCTGTTTCTCCCCAAAGGCACGCAGGTATTGCTGTTGCTGCCGGCCTCCATCCCAAGTACAGTCTCTATAGAAAATGAAGTTGTTTGCTGTATTAAATGGCTGTTCTCCCCACTGCCTGCCAAGAGAACTTCACCTGAAGCCTTTTTGCACAGAAAGAGGAGAGGCTAAGGGTGCAGTATTGAATCCAGCCCTGCTCCAGCTCTGGTCTAAGCCCCTGGCTTGGTCTTTCCTTGGCTTTCCACCCCGCTGCAGTGTTGCAGGATGAGAGTGGCTCTTCAGCCTGGAACTAACAATGAACCCTGCAAGTCACCTCTGTCCTAACTGCATTGCACAGCTATTTGTAAAGCTGCATTTCCAAACCTCATTTTCTTTACTTCTTGAATCAATTTCCAAGCTCTTCAGGAATTCATTCTGCTTCCTGGAATGGAAACTCCACTGTCTGCTGACACTTTTTCTCTAAATGTCAATGATGTTGAGCTTTGGCATGGTTGCACATAAATTTTCTTCAGATGGGAAAAAATACGTGCTAATGAGCACCCAGTTATCCTGAACATTTTGAAGACAAAAATACAGCTGGAGGCAGTTCTGGAACCGTATTTCTTCTCCATTTCTACAATTTAGTTGAGAACATCTTATTACAATGTTTCGTCATATGAAACTATTCAGCTGTATCTATGACTAGTTTGTTCTGGTTCAGTTTTTTCCTGTTAATCATGTTATGCTTTCTCGAGGCTTGTAGAGGGTTTTCTGTGATCCAACTGCAGAGACCTGCATGGGATTTTTTTCTTTAAACCATTATGCTCCTCCTGCCCACAGCTTTGGGACTGTACTGCACACCCAATCAATTCCAGTGTTATCCCTGTGGCATTTTTCAAATTTATCAACTTCTAGGTGCTTTCCTTTTCATATTTTGATTAGATTACAGAAGCCTTAGTTTTATTTTTAAAAGGATGGGCACAGTCCTTCTGTTTGCATTCAGAATAAACCACTGTAGTAAAACCATCCCAAGCTGAATATGTTGTTGATGCTTTTTTTCTGAAGATCCATACAAATGGAAATTTGTGTGCTGAATTCTCCCCTACCTATGTGGAAAATGATTTTTCATTAGCTACTTACCCCTCTAACATTTTTCATCTTGAAAGACAGTCATTCTCAAGTTCTACCTTTTCCTGACATATTGTCTTTTGAGACAATTTTCTTCTTTTAGTTTTAGTATTTTTTCCTTTTAAAGTTTGCTTTTGTAACATCTCTTTAACAACAGTGGCAGCACTCACTGGTCCTGGGAAAACCACCCCACAAACCGTTGCTAAGAAATGCTTGCAGGATGGTTAATGAGCTGTGGAACAAAGCTAGGTGGAATTTACTCCGCCTTCATGATGTTAAGGAGATAATGCAATCTTGTCTACAATATGTCTGTAACAAGTCATTCTTTTAAGAGGGTTCCAGTTGTGTGTATATATATATGCCTCATGGTCCAGATAACTGTAGAAGTCTTGATATTACATACCATGTCAATTACTTCTTAAATAATGTATTGACATCTGACTGCAAACTTCAGGAAAACAGAATGTGTCAGCTGGTCCCCTCACACTTTCAAAGCAGTTCATCCAGCCTCCACTGAGACATTACTGTAGAATCCACAATGCACAATTACTTGTGAATTGTACATCTTTTTAGCATTCCTGGGTAGACCATTAATGAGGGAATAAATAGCACAATTTTATTTAACCCCACACCCTGGTTAAAATGAATTATTAAGCAAGGGACACAAAGCTATTCTGTCTCCTTCAGCAGAGGGACATCTGGGTGCAACATCTTTTCTTCCAGATAGATGGGTGTGGTCCATCCAGAGATACCTGTGGATATAATGTGGTTCTAGATCCCTGTTTACTTGAAAGGAATCAAACTGGTTAAAAAAACAGTGATGTTTACCCATTTAAAGAAATTAGTATTTTGGGGTGCAATCTATTTGACTAAAGATAGATATTTACTCTGGAATGAGATAACTATCCAGGGTACATAAAGAGAAATGCTTATTTATTTTCATTGGCATTGCCCTTTATGATCAGGCTAGGCACTTAACAGGCAATTTATCATTGCAGGGCTGTAATATCAGTTCTGTCATCCTTAGTTGTCTCAATTCTTCAGTGAGACTATTTACATGTTAAAGTATTACTCAGCATGAGTAATGGGGCCAGCACTGAGGTTATGTTGCAAGTAGAGAGGAGAAACGTTTCCATTAGCACTAAACCTTATCTCACAAAAATCACTGGAGACTGGCAGTTCCCAGAGGTTCTGCTTTCTTTGATTATCATCCCTTCTTCCAGTAATTGATTCCAAGCAGTTCAGCTTCTGTTATTTAGTGGAAGGGAATCTGTCTTCTTCAGAGATTTATTCATGAAGTCACAAGAAAGTCTGTGCTTAGGTATCAGGTTTTCTGTGTAGAGTGCAAGCAAATAGATTACTGGGGAGTTGAGGGAGTTAATGTTGTGGAACATGGGAGAATGTTACTCAAGATAGTGCAGTGGTGGAGGGGCTCATGTATGGGACACAGAAGAATGAGGAGGGGGGCGAATTAGTTAGGATCAGGATACTTCAAAAAATAGGCAGTGGATATACCATCTAATGAGGATAAACTCAGCCAAAATCTATAATGGCCCATCCACTTACTTGAGCTGGACACCCAGTTCTTATTTTAAATGCTTGCGATGAGTAAACTTATTTAATACTTTCCTGTGAAACAAGAAAAGAAGGAGCATGGCTTCAGTTAAGTGATAGATTTCTATTTGGATTAACGTGACAGTTTCACCCTCAGATGAAAGAAAATTGGATTATTTTATCATGTGATGCCCCATTCTGTACTCCATTTGGTACCTCTGCCACTCAGTTCTGCACTACAGTGGCACCACTGAATTTTTCCTACTGAACAACTGGCATTTGACCAAGCCTAACTCAACTCCCCAGACTGACAAACAGAAGAAACTGATCAGGACATGCAAAAGAAACCACAGAACCGTATCTTGTAGGTCTTGTCCCATGGCTGTGAGTTGTCTGGGTCAGGTTTTGCTCTAATACAAGCGTGGAGATAGAAACTACAGAAAGTCAGTAGAAGCAGATAATTTAAAACTAACGTACTCATAGATGTACAAGCACTCACATACATTGATTTCTAGTTTGAAAATATTCTTCTCCAAAATACGGAGTTTGTTATCAATACAGGAATATTTCTGCATCACTTTATTAATCTTACTGTACAGTTCCTCAGGGACATATGAATAATCATCAAACCAAAGAATTGGCTTATATCACCAGCATTTATTTTAATAAATTATTCCATTGTAATACCCTTAATAATAATGTATTATTGTACTGTTTAGCCTTCCAGTCTAGTAACTCAAATTGTATTTTTACAGCATCTTATCTCATTCTCATTTCTTAACACTCTACCACTGACTCATTGACTACTAAACTCTCTTAGTATATATTAGGTATACCTAAGCCATCATTTTGAAGTTAGCACAATTTTGCATTCTGCACGGAGCCTCAGGAAAAATGATAAGCTTTTCTCAAGTACTAGCTAATGTTGAAGAAGTCCAGATTCACTTCCTTTCTGTCTTCAAAACCCTGTGTGCAGTGATGTTGAACTCAGTATTAAAAAAGAAATAGACCTCTGTTGGCTTTTTGCTAGCATTTTGCTCTTCACTTGATACTCCTTAATTCATACATTGTGCAGCCACAAGGAACCCTTACAATCCCATCTTGCCTGAAGCGTAAACCCAGATCTAATTTCTGTTTGAACTTTGAGTCTTTTGAGGAAGGAGGAGTCTTAACCCTCTGTAACAGAGAGTTCACCACTGGAGAAGCTACTCCAGCTCTTTCAGTCTTACTACTAAAATATGTGCCTATTTCTAAGTTAGAATTTAATTCCTTCTCACAGCCATTGGCTCTTTTTATACCTTTATCTGCTGTCTTGAAGAATCTACTACCAAAATTATGCTCCCTTCAGAGGAACTGTAGACTGTGATCTAGTGACTCCAGTAGCTTAACTGTCCTGAACACCCAGGTCTTCCACAGAAAGGCTTATTTTGACTGTAGAAGAGTGAAATTACTCTTCTAATAATTAATTTCATTGCAGAATCATAAAGCACAGTTTGCTCATAGTAAGTGCAGTGTTCACGTGTCCTTCTGTAGCCCCAGCCTTTTCTCAGGAGAGAAAGGAGAAGCCCTCTCCTTTGATAGTTTGCATTATTCAGGCTCCCTTATTTATGCTGCAGGTGACTTACGTCTGGCAGGCATTTTATATAGCTCCTACCAGCTCACTCGAGGGAAGCTTGCCTTGATCTACATCACGGTTCAGCTGCCTAATGCCAAAGAGGTACCTACCCAAATTTTGGTGACAGTACCATACAAGTTGTTGAAAAGTAGGAGCTTGAGATGCCTCAAATATTGCTTCATGGTAAACCTTAAAAGAAAAATAGCTGAACTCAGTGAGGGTACTGCTAATTACCAGCTCCATGGAAGAATGCTAGTTCACTCTCCAAACAGCAACATGGCTCTTGTAATGGATTAAGGACTCACAGTGCTATTCTTTTAAGCAGGCAAAACTTCCATTGAAAGTGTCATCACCAAGATACCTCATCAGCACTGTAACGTCCAGGAAGGTTTTGCTTGCACAAGGAATGCCTGATTAGGTACCAAATGAGAGACAACCACCAGGAGTTGTTTGAAATGACAATGGGAATTCCATCGAGAGAGGCAAAGCCAATCTGTAATTTATACCAGCACTGTGGCCCCCACTGGACTCTGGCTGTGTGCAGAGGGCTGGTGTTGAAGGGGCAGAGTCCTTTCCCACCAGAAAGCACTGGACCCTGCTGGACCCTGTCAGTCACAGCTCACCAGGGAGGTCAGAGGACAGGAAAACCACGGTGCAGCACCTGCCCCAGGAGTGATGGGTGTAGTTGCCAGGTGGTTGCAGAGCATCCAGCCACACCAGCCCTGTACCTGCTGTGTGCATTTGGCAGCACTCACTGGTCTTGGGAAAACCACCCCACAAACCATTGCTAAGAAATGCTTGCAGGATGGTTAATGAGCTGTGGAACAAAGCTAGGTGGAATTTACTCCGCCTTCATGATGTTAAGGAGATAATGCAATAAATACTTTGTACCTTTTCCCATCAGGAACACTTCACAATTGTACAGGAGTTTTTCTATAGTAGAAATTAAGAATTTGCTTAAATACAAGCTGTAAATGTTGTCTTTTTTTTTTTTTTTTAAATCTACTCTTACATGTATGGGATTAAAATTTGCAGAAAATACACTGAACTCTCCTTCTTAGCTCTACCTCTTCTCTTGAATGCTTAGATCCCTATGTGAAGATCCATCTGATGCAGAATGGTAAGAGGCTGAAGAAGAAAAAGACTACAATTAAAAAGAACACTCTGAATCCCTACTACAATGAGTCTTTCAGCTTTGAAGTACCATTCGAGCAAATTCAGGTAATGTCAAACAGTGTTTTGTCTTCCCTCTGCATTCCATTTCTCAGCCCTTATAAATATTTAACAGGAATCTTGTTAATTATCACATGTGCATGCCTTCATTAGCACCTAGGTGCCAGCCCTGTGCTACATTAGATGAGTGTGACTGCTTCAAGAGGGAAATGATAAAATGTGAAGTACTTACGAAGCTTTGATTCCTCAGTGAGAAATGGATAACTGACATTTTCTGTTAACAGAAATGGATTTGGGGGAAAAAAAAAAATCCACAGGGAGATAGTGGAGGAATGTGCCAGCAAAAAGGTATAGGGATAAAAGAAAAGCCATATGTAACATTTTTCTCTAAGTTATTTGAAATAATAAATTGCCATTATCAGTTAAATTTGTGTTCCTTATGCTTTTATTTGCCATGTTTTAGGAAAGCACTGCAGCACCCCTCTTAAGTAAAACACCTAATTCATACAGAGCTTTTTTTCAGTTATTCACTACACTATGAAAACTTCTTCAGTGATTCCCTACGTCCCTTGGCAAAAGGCATTTGAGAATCTCGGCGGTCAGTACTGCAGTACCGGTTCTCTTAGCACTGCAGGACAGCTCCAGTAGTTGTCCAGATGGTAGTCCCAGAGTTCAGTACCTAAAATTAACCATCTCAGAAATCAGCACAGTGAGATAGAAATTGCCTAAATTAGCAGTGGGAAATACCAGGACAAAGCATCGTGTAATTTTTTTCAGGGACTCAGTTGCCTATATTTGAGCTACTGGGAGGCAAACCATCTCTCATGAGAGAGAATTAACTTCTTTTGATGTTAACTAGTCTTTTATCTCAAGAGAGCAGCTTTTTTTTAGCCATCTCAGGAGCCATGTGGGAAAAGAACTGCATGCTGGCTTCCCACCTGACCATGGAGCCCCTGGACTGTGAAGATGTTAAGCAATACAACAACTTTTCTGGGTGGAGCTGAGTGGGGAAAGTGTCCTTTCTGAGGCCTCCCAGTATAAATGACCATAATTTAAAATGTCTGGGAATACATCCTTTTGTGGATTGTAAGAGAGGTCTGTAAGTATAAGTTAGGTGTGCCATGCTTTTAAACCTGCAGTTTAAAAGTTTTAATGGGTTTAAATTGCTTGGACAAAACTGGCACCCCCCCCCTCTTGATTAGATGAGAGCATGGTACATACGTTTTTCACATTCTGTATCTTGGATTTTGATAGCAATTGGGCTGGAGAGAAGCCCAGGAGCCAAGGCCTATCTTTCAAGTACAACTCTGTGCTTGCATTTTATTGCCTTGGTACTAACAAAGATAATAAACCTAGACAAGGTGAAACATGGGAACAGTGACTTGGATGCATGACTAGTCAATTTAGAATTTCTACCGCATGTACAGGTGTCTGTGGACTCTAGGAATCAAAAAGTGGGAAATCTAGTGGGGGCTAATTTCCCTTGATTTTAAAGCTGGTGTGTGTGCTTATGAAAGATCTCATAACAAGGATCAAGGACCCAGAGGCAAAAAAAGATGAATCGAATCAAGTGGCAGTTTAGGCAATGAATGTCTTGATTTCCAAATAGGGACAGGATTGAAGAGCTGGAATGGCTACCTCAAATTACCCTATCAAAGCTTTGGCATAGTTAGGGGCATTCTTGGTACTTGACCATTTTGCCTTCTAATCCTAAGTCATTTTTTGGGGTGGATATACTTTGTTTAAAAAATATTGTGGTTTGGATGTTTAAATTTTTGCCTCTTTCTAAAAATAAGTTTATTAGAATGACTTTTTAGCTATCTACTTGACTATATATCCCCAATTTTAAATCTGCAATTGTGGACTTTGGTCATTTGCCAATGTATTTTGAGTTAGTTATAAAAGATGATATTTAGAAGTTACTTCATCATGGATACTGAAGTGATTTCATCATTAGAAATACACATTTTAAATGTTATTTAGACTTAATATGGTAGGAATCACTGTGACTTTTGTGCAATTCATATAAAAGTCATTAAGCAAACTTTCACAGTGAAAAAATAATGGTTATACAAGTTTCTTGATTGTTGGAGAATGAAGAGAGGTCATGGAGGGAAAGCAGATCAATGGCAGTACATCTATGTAATTTTAAAGGAGCCAAACATTAACATTTGCAACAATTTTACAGTGATTGGGTGTTGGCTCTTAAGGGAAAGAAAGTGATGCCTGCAAGGGTGATGGGAGAACACCGCTGGGAAGTCAAATCCTGTTGCTACCGGCAGATCAGGCACGTGTTTTGCCGCATGCAAAACAGACTGCCTGTGTAGGCAGCGGTGTCTCCAGGCCCTTTCAGTCCAAAGGGCTTAATCACACCGTGGAAACTGCTAATCCAAGTGTTTATTAGGAGAGGCAGTGCTTTCTACTAGCACCTCTTGGGTTTTGCCATGCAGCTACTCCTTTAATATGCGGTACAAAGGCAAAGAGATACTCACATTTCTCTGTAGGTTTAGTCCAGAGATCACGAGGGGAGAATCATCTCCAAGTTAATCGTCTGAGCTAGCTGTTCTTACGTCTTTATAGAGCAAGGAAAAGGGTCTTTCATTTACAGTGCTCCTTTTTGTCTTATGATTAACATTTTTTTTAAAATCCAGTAATAACTAACCCCCAAGCTTCAAAGTACAGCAGGCAGGCTTTTTTTTGTAGCGCAAAAAAATAGTCTCATGCTTACTTTTTATATCTGTGGTTGTACCATGCATCTAAAACATAAGTGTTCATTTGGGGAAGTACCATTAAAAGTGAGTGTATTGCAAACAGCAACACTGAAATGTAATTCTGGCGCCTAGAAATACTTGCTTTGGGATATTGCCTTTTATCATGAGTACTCTGGGGAGGGAAAACCTTGAGTTTGATGTATACTTTTGTCATCAACAACTATATAAATACCTTAGTGCCTGTTGGAATCATCTCTTTCTCTGGCTCACTGAATTGTACAATCCTGTAAGGAAATGGACTTTATAAAATAAACCTCATGACCCTGGTCTTGCTACTTTTAAAAGATAATCCTATTACAAGCCCTGAAATTAATCATTCTAGTAAGAGGTCCAGATTGTAGATATATATAAAGCTTTAAATTTAAAAACCTAATTCTAGAGAACAGAAGATTTTTCTGGAAATGTGTTTCAGGGCATTTCTTCAGGAAGTTCACACTGGAATCAGGAAAAGAACTGTATGTTCATCTTTAACAATAAAGCTCTATAAGAAGTGTTTACAATTTAGTAAAATCAGCCCAAGACTGTGAAAGTCCTAGGTGCTGTTGGGAAAGAACACCACTCCACTGAAGGAATAGCTGTTTATGCTCTTTCGACAAATATTAAGACCTGAAGGAGAGGAATTGTGTGTATGTGCACACAACTGAAAACATAAATGCCTGGCTCGAACACCTCCCAGTGTGCCCCAGCCTAAATGGATGGAAAATTGTCTATGAGCTATGACAGATGGGCTCACACAGACTGTGTGGGACTTGTTTAACCCTGTTGCCAGAGGTCACCATTCCTACAGAAGTGGCAGTCCAGCATCAGCTCAGTCATAGGCAGTGCCAGTGTGTCAGAGCCCCGAGACAGTGGGAGTTTATACAGCCATTCCAACTCCCGTAAGCAGCCAGCCTGCTTCCCAGACTTCCCTATAAATACATAGAATATACACAGTACACACACATGCTTGGATGTGTGCACAAGTGCACACACACATGCATAGAGATGAGAACACACATGTTTGTGTGTGTGTGTGTATGTATATAATAACCATAAGGGCTATCTTCTGAATGTATCTGAAAATACCTGACTAGCATGCTGGCTGGATAGGTAAGAGATGTTAAGAAGTAGAAAAACAACAAACAGAATAGAGTACAGCATTGCAAACATAACAGCTGAAGTTCAGAAATTACTCTAACTTACTTATTTAAAAAATAAGGGTGTAAAATTACACAAGTTTTGAGTTAATTTACCTGTAAGTTGTTAATCTGTTAAAGAAAAAACAATCAACCTCGATTTCCATATGCAGCTATTCAATGCAAGGGGGCAAGTTTCAAGCTAACAAGGAGGTTGTAAACCTAATTTTATTTGGAAGGCTCACAAGAAGCAAAGACAAAAGTTTGAATTTGTTTCTCATTAGGGGAATCTACTCCAGCTGTCACACCCTTCCCCCTTCATGACTTCTCCATGGCTGGCTGTCCCCACATTCATCCCTGCCAGCCTTCCCCTTACTGTCATGCTCACTGCTCTTTCTCTGTCTCATTGCAGAAAGTGCAAATTGTTGTGACTGTTTTGGACTATGACAAGATTGGCAAGAACGATGCCATCGGGAAAGTCTTTGTGGGCTACAACAGCACCGGCGCGGAGCTGCGGCACTGGTCAGACATGCTGGCCAACCCCCGGCGGCCCATTGCACAGTGGCACACCCTACAGCCCGAGGAGGAGGTAGATGCCATGCTGGCAGTCAAGAAGTAAATTAAATTAAATTAAATTAAATTAAATTAAATTATGAAGAAGAAAAAGAAGAAGACGAAGAAGACGCCTTTCTGCATTTGCCCACATAGTGCTCTTTAGCCAGTATCTGTAAATACCTCAGTAATATGGGTCCTTTCATTTCCAGCCATGTGTTCCTGACACAGATCAGTTGTACTTTTAAAGTCCCATTTTAATTTGCACAAATTTAAATGTAGAGAGCCTTTTAAAGGCGCTTCATTTCACCACTGCCCGCCCCAGATCTACTCTTCTTTTAAGCAATATGATGTGTAGATAGAGCATGACAGAAATTATTTATTGTATCACACAGTTGTATATATACACCAGTATGCTGAGAATTTATTTCTAGTTTGTGTATTTGTATGTTGTAAGCGTTTCCTAATCTGTGTATATCTAGATGTTTTTAATAAGATGTTCTATTTTAAATTATGTAAATTGACTGAGATATAGGAGAGCTGATACTATATTATAGGGTAACTATTGTATCGTCTGCATTCCAGAAAAAAAAAATATCCAACTTGTAAGGCACTAGTAGTGTTACACTGACATCTTAAAGGACAACTTAAATCTGAGCTTTCAACTGGACCATCCTAATAACACACTTCACGTCCACAGTGAATCTTGGAGGGGCAAATCCAATTGGGTAGACTTCTTTCACGGGCAATTTAGCATGATTTGAGCAGTTCCATGGCTGACCTCATGGAGATGTAGCCAGAAGCCAGGATATAATTTTTTTGTATATATTCCAAAGCAAACACATAACAGACTGAAATGGCTTTAGATTGAAAGTTGAGGAAGCAGTTCCATAGGAGGCAACACTTTCATTACCATACAAAGACAGACCACTGCAGAAGTTTTGCAGGGAGGGGGAAGAGGGAGATGCAGCAGTAGTAAAATGCTGCCATGAAAACAAGAGTAGCTCTCCATTATCACCTTTATACAAAATTTGCATACTGTGAATTCCATCCACGATTTCACATTATAATGAGTTTGCACATTAGACTTTGTAACAAAATATTTTATGATACTAATTCAGATTAGAAGGAATGCAGAATATTTTTTAGACACAGCCGTGGGAGTTTATTATACAAAATAGTTTCATGGTAAACAGACAGTATTGTAATCCCATCAGAAGATGACAAAATTTAGCCATAGTTCTAAATGCACTTCAAAGTAAGCCAAAAGAGAACAGCTAGTGACCTTTTATATACTATTTATACTTAAGTTTTAATTTGTCCTTTAAAAAAAAAGTGAAAACAAAGAACAAGTTCTAGAAAACTGAAGCAACCTCTTCTGTATACTAGATGCTCGTTTCAGGAGGAGTTTTTAAATGTTTTAAATGTTACTATGTAGTAAATGGCACTATTATGAAGCTATTAGTCATTCCATAAGAGTCTTGAAAGACTGCTCTGTGTATCACTGTGACTGCCGTGTGTGCTTAGAAATGTAGTTTTCTCAGTGGATAGCAATCAATTTATTCCGTAGTGATATTGTAACAATACTGCCATTCCCTTCTACTGCACTGCCGAAGGAACGCATAGCACAAGCAGTTCCAGTTATTACGGACCAATGTAGAACTGGAGAGCTATGCAGGGGACAAGGATGCTCTAGTGAATGGGTTGACCGCGCAGCATTTTGTCAAGCCCTGTGCAATACTCTACATTTCCAAGCACCCTCCCCACTGCTGCTTTCCCCTAGAGTCATCTTACAGCTCCCCAGCATGGCACCTCCGCTGTACCATCTCATCAAGTCATTCAGGGCATCACTTCTAGCTCATGTACCGTCCTTGGAGGCCCCTCGCTTATCTTTCCAAGCTGTGAATATATTTATAATGCTTTGAAGAGTTCATTATTTTCAGCAATGCAAACTACCCTAGAAATGTGGAAATGCTATTGCTTTTGGAGGGAGGCATGAGAATTAACCATTAATGTTCTTATCAATCTTCTGTATCTAAGAGAAACTATTGAAACAACAAAGATTAATGTAATCGGGGAACTGTGCACTGAAAACTAAATTCCACAGCCTCCCTCAAGGCTCTGCTTCTGGGAGAGGTGTGACAGTAGTCAGTGCAGGGATGGCCAAGCACCCCTGTTTTACAGTACTTTGAGGGTAAAAGCAGCAGCAAAGTACTGGGAGGAGAATAAAAGCCTGAATCTCTCCCCACCTCCAAAAGTATAGCAAGATCCATTTTCTTTCGTTTTTACATGAAACACAGAAAAAACACAAGCGAGACATTTTCTGATAGAAACAGGCACATACATGCAAAGCATCAAGCTGGAATATTTTAAAATTTTATCCTTAAGGACCAAACCCCACCAAAGAGAAGTAGACAGTCAGCTTTCCAGCCTAAGAGATTCAAGGTCTCCAGCTTTCAGTTATTCATTCTGGATAGCTGCAGGTTCGAAGTGCCAGGACTGACTCATTGTGTTAAGGTATTCTTAATGCTTTCTCTTCCTACACTGCCAGACTGAACGTCACCCTAGAACTGGTTTGTAAGGTACAATGATTCTCAGAGACTGAACCTGCCGTGTGACCAAGATGACATTTCTCATCCTCAAAGAAGCCACATGTACCTTTCTGACAAAGCTGTGTGAAGTATTAGAATCTGATGCTGTAGAAAGATCCTAGTTGCCTTTGTGTATATTTACTGCCTGCTTGAGTGTTTCTCTGTGTGGGTTTTCTCTGTATCTTGTAGAAATGTTTGGGGTGTTTTATCCTGCCATATCGCTCGTGGCCCGCGAGCTGACAACTTTAGCCGTATTTTACCTTCATTTTTGATGAGGTGGTTTATATTTTGTTTCACTTTGTGTAGTGACTTCCCACAGTAGAGTTTTCCAATTGTCGTTAAAATAACATACATATTACACAGATATTCAATAAAAATGTTTTATTTCCTGTTGATGTTCTGGCATTTCTCTTTTGATCTAAAATTTTGAAAAGACATTTCACTCCAGGACTTTCACACAATCACATACTTTGAAGTGTCACAAGTGAAATAGCACAGCACGTTTCGAGGGGCTGTGAAAAGCTGCTTTCATCAGTAAGACAGTCACAGCCAGCAGCGCTCCAGTAGATGAATTCTGCACCTCTATTGCAGATGAAGCACTATTACCTTGTTTACCCAGGAGCCTGATTATTTGCCTCAAAAACCATCATCCTCTATCAAAACACGACCATGACAAAAACTCCCAAGTAGTTGCCTACGCATCAGTATTCTTGCAGACAATTGTGCTAAAGCTGTGGTTGAAGTTTTCACTTGGAAAGAGGTGGGATATTTTAACCTACATCCAAGCACTACTTCTAAGCTGACCATAAAATTAAACCTCTTGTAGACTAAAGATCATTAAATAAGTGCTTAAACTAAGGGGGAAAGGGGCAGCAGGGAGAAGGTATTGCAGGTTCTATATGCACCAGACATTTTTGCAGCTCTTATGAATACCAAGAAGAGAACTTTGTCAATCAAAACTAGTTCTTTCAACAGGGTAATCAGTTAAAGTCAGTCATTACAACGAATGTAAGGAAAAATGCTTCATATAATAGCTGTTATACTAAGTGGGGAAAGCAGCAAAAATTACCAATTTTATTCAGCTCATTTAACCTCTAATCAGCTGTCAAGAAAAACATTCTTCCCAACTGTCAGACTGTTACCAAAGCAAAGTATCTGTCTCTCCCTCACTTTTCACATCCTGAGTCAATGAAAGTTAATTGCCTGTTGGTTATGCAAAGCAAGAATTAAAACATTTTATTTTTGATTACTCTAACAGCCCTTTTTTACTTATTTATGCTTTAACATTTCTACTTCAGGCTGCCAGTTCAGTTCTACACATTCTGACCTGCTTTTCAGAACATGAACCTACCAAATGCACATCCAGCCCCAATTTTCAGTATCAGTTCAAGCACTGTTGTTAATCCAGGCATTTAAGAAAGTATGAAAAAGGGGTTTTCTTGACATACCACCAAAATTTTTAAGCAGTCTTCATAACCTTTACTGTATAAGCATTAAATCTTTATCTTCAATACAGAGAATACTTTTAATACTGCATCAAAAAGTAGTTCCAAAAGCACATGACAAACTGGTACAGAGGACACTAACTGTCTACTGCTTTGTAACCAACACCTGCAGCAACACTTGCAGACACAAAAGCCATACAAAGAGATGTATGCCAAGATTATGCTGTGTTCAAGATACAAAAGAAAGTTCTACAAACTAGGGGATGTCCCCCACTAGATGTCCCTCATGGAGCTTATAAAGAGGCCAAATAAATTGAGGAACTGAAGATAGCTATTCCATGCTTTTGGGGTGAAGGTGGATGGTACAGCTAGTACAGTCTTTTTGTTCTATGTATGCACTGTGTGATAACACACGGAGATTTTGACCAGCCATTTAGCAAAAAAAATACACCTACCTTACCAAATGAAGAGTTTCATCTTCTGACAGAACCAATCTCATCAGTTTGACAGCTCACATTTAATTTCAGATCTTTGTACACTGTCTTATTATTTACAACAAAGAGAACACACAGTAGGCGATGATGCACTGATGCTATAGCACCAAATGGAGCTGACATCAGTTTTCCTCATAAACAAAAGACCAATGCACAAAAGTGGCAAAATAGTCTCTGCTTCCCTAAGGAAGATTATCCCAAAGTCCTGCACAGACCTAAGTTTGCTTGCATTCCTCCTGACCCCAGGGACCATTCTTTTATCCACTGTGTTCACAAACGTACCTTAGCCTAGAAGGTTTCATGGCTTTCCGAAGAAGGAGCAGTGCCCACTGGCACCAAGAATTTGTTCCAAAACCAAAACATGGATCTGTCATTGAAGAGTTCCAGATTGAGCTCAGGCTGTATTTGTCTTCTCCCTTGGACCATTCATCACAAGGAGGAGGATTCCTGGCTATTTATCCTGATGGAAAGCCTGACAGGTTGGAACCCAGAATGCAAAACTGAAGCCAATTATTTCACACTTAGAAACATTCTCATCCACTTGTTGTGGTGAAAGACAGACCGTGCCTCAGTAACTTACGTCCTGCTCAGTTTCTTCATGAAACTGCCCAGGATGTTTTTTTTCTTCATGGTACCCTTTTTGTTTTTTCCTGTAACAGTCAGACTCAAAGCATCTTTTATACATTTTCTTCTTTCAAATACAAGGTTGCCTCTATTGTTTAACTCAGTTTTAAGAATTCTAAAACCAATTCTCCAAAATAAATAATAAGTGGCTAAATGGTTAATTGGCTTTAACTCCCGGCTTCTTCAAACTTCTTAGTTTCACTTACTCCTCTCCAGCCATGCACCATGATCTGGCACTGATTAATAGATAAAAGCTCTGATGGAAGGCTATCAAGGAAATTAAATAATCAGAGTGACTCACAGAGTCCTTTTCATGGATTAAATGAAGATTAAATGGTCAAATTTCAACACAGTGTATGATTAAGGGTGAGGTGCTAAAGAGGTTCATTGCTGCAGATGAACATTTATTAGTGATCTAGAAAACAGATGAATGAGTTGACAAAATTTACCTGTGGCATAAAATTGTTTCAGCTGGAACAAATCTAAATTATGAGGCCATCTCTAATTTCATATATTGAGAATCAAGTACCCAAACAGGCACTTCAACTCAAATGTTACTGATCACCCAAATATTTTTGAGAAATTTCTGAGCAGTAGTACAAAAAATGTCTCTAAAGATGATCTCAAATGAGAAGGTAAGAGAGCTAGACAAGTCACTAAGACAAATGAAAGCAGAACCTCTTTTTTTTGTACAAGAATTACTTCCAGAAAAATGGCTTTGTCTTCTCAGTAGTCTCTAAGAAGGTAATGAAAGCTTATGATTAACTGGGAGTACACAAAGGATGTTCAAATTACAATCTTCATATACATATTTAGCCTTCATATATGTTATTTGGAATATATTTATTTGTAGACATACTTTACACATGGACAGAACACGCTCTGTGTCCCAGCGCAGCACTTGTACAGATGCCAGGATGCTTCCTGACTTCAGTGTGGGACTGCTGAGACATCACACCCTCCATGCAAATGTCTCAAAGTGCTTTTCAAAGATCAGACTAAACCTTGGAAAATACCTATAGGAAAACTGGAAAATACTATCCCATTAAGGGCTGTCATATGGTCTGGTGCAGTGTAAAAAGTTTTCCAGGGCAGCCAAATCAGGGAAATCTTTGTAGTTGAAACACAGGGTATAAAAAGGATTTGAGGGAGTCCTTGGCAGAAAGAAATTCTGAAAAGTAAATCTAAAAAGACACAGTCTTGAGGGAAACAAAGACATTTATGGAAACAATATAAATGAACAGCAAAAAAATGGGGTAGGGCTAATGAGTAAATATGTATCCTAGCTATCCAGAGTTCTACTATACTACAGAAAAAGTACAGAGCTACAGATTTGTACCAGAGCAAAGATGAGTCCTGCCTAAGTCACATACTGCCTTGTGTTGGAGCCTTCCAAGTCTCCGAAATAAAAACCTGAGAAGATTCAGGTTATCGTTGTTGCTTTGCTCCATGCTTCCAAAAAGAGCATTTTTTCCTAACACAAAGAATTAGCTCTCCCACTCCAGCCCAGTCATGAGGAGAATTGGTTAATGCTCTCGCTCCTTGGATTTAACACAAATAGCTGCCTGAAAGGTTTGAGCACCGTGACCATAATTAAATCTGCAGTAATTAGTAATGCAATGACAGCAAGCAAGAAAACAGGCACGCTTCTCCAATTGACATTTTTTGAAGTACAGATAACACAGAGGAATAAACTGGCAAAAATACAGGAAGAAAAAGAAATCGCTTGCAAATCAGGGGACCAAATCTCTCTCTCTTGCCGTAGAGCCCCAATCCACAAGGTCTTACATGTTTTTGTCTTCCCCATGTCACTGTTCTGTCAATAGAGCCACAAGATCTCTTCTTACTGAACTTTTGGTCCCATGTTTGCTACTATGTCGTATTTACTGTGTTCCCTAATCCAGCTGAGTACAAGTTGTTCCCTTGTTGATTGTTCTCATGCTTCCCTTGCTGCACTTCTGCCTAGCCAACTTTCTAAAAGTTTATTCAACTACTCTGCAACAATTGGTGCCTAACAATCTCCTAGGAACATGCATTCTGGGAAACAAGCTGAGTTGGGAAAGCCTCTTCAACCAGTTAATACTTGTTTCAGAATATAAACTACAAAGATGCTACAGTGTTTCATTCACTTCCCACAGCATAAAACCTATGTTCTGTACCAATGCCGTGTAGAGTATACTTTTTTCTTGGTCACATTCTATAACTTATTAGCAATGATGAGTCACACCAGCACTCCAAAGAAGTGTAGTAGCACTTTTAATGGAGAAGAAATACGATGGGCTGGGCGAAACCAAGGGCTTTTTTTTCCTGCACCAAAGATTATAAATCACTTCCAACCATTACTTTCATCATCAGTTTCCACCACAACTTCCATCATCTCAAGTGCCTTCACAAAACCTCCTTGACCTTTTCCCTAAGAGAGGGAGAACATGCTCCCTGCCTAGCACCATAACAGAAACCCACTGCATTATAACTCAGGCAGCTGAACAATCAGTATGGGCTTCACAGGAGCCTCACCAGTCTCCTCCCAGCCTTTTTTGAAGTTGGCAGCACTAATACTTCTCTGATTACATGCTAAGAGGACTGTCCCTGCTCATGACCTCACTTAGGCTGGTTTGACTCACATTATCTTTTTAAGGCATCTCATGAGGAGCAAACTTTTGTTCAGACCACTATCCCATACCCACTCTCAGTTATCTTAAAGAAAAATTTACATGATACAGAATAGACAGCAAACATTAAGCAGAATGTCAATACAAGTGACACAGAAGTCCACTGCAATCTAAACTTTAAAATGCATTGAAAGAATAAGCAACTTAAAAGCATTATCAGGCAACTTCTTCATTCCCCTGCCAGCCTGGGTAACGGTTTTATAATGTCTTCACTCTTTTGTATGTGTGTGCATTCATTATCTCCTGTGTGACAGCTCCATAAATCGTCTTGCACTCTTCATATGGTCAAGGATAGATGAGGAGCTCCTTCATGACAAAATATTTCACATCCCCACACAATTACACAGCATTAGCAGCTGCTAAACACAGGTATGCACTGGCACTCTGTATTCCCCAGTACCTCAGGTTAGGTCTCCTCCATGTGTAAGCAGTAACACACCATTCCTTGATGAGTGCACTACATGGCATATACCACATTCTCTTTCATTTATTCCCACGCTGTTGCCTTGTTCACTTTTCCTAGGATTTGTTGCACACACACTTCTGGTCCACAGTCTGAGCATCTGAGAATAACTACACTGAAAATGCCAGCTATTTAAATTCTGAAGCCATAGCAAAGGGCTTAAAGATCAATAGCTTTTAACATTGCAAATCTGAAAGTATCATTGACATAATATATTATGATCAGCCAAATAATCTTACTCAAAAGCATCTGGATCTTCATTTCCTTAAAGATTGCTATACTCTTCCTTAAATTAAAAAAAAAAAAAAAAAGAAAAGAAAAGAGAGAGATTAATGTAATTTCCTGATCATCTCATTAACAATATGTTTCCCACACAGTAGAGCAGACACTTACTGTGACATGGTTTGCAGAGCTAGGTAATTTTCAAAATCCTGCAAGAATTGTATCCTTTTCATCTGAAGTACTTGGAACATAATGAAAACATTTGATCCTGTTAATTATCTAAAACAGCTACCCATGGAGTGAATTTGGTCTTATTAGCAGCAACATGGTCTCTTCCTTGTCATGCAACATGATTCAACATGTCTGGTAACACAGCCACAGGGTACTTACCAAGGGGGAAAAAAATCCTGCATTGGAAATTACTGATCTGGATAATACAACAAAACAACTGATTCATAACACCTGGCTCCCAGAGATTGCCTGGAGAATACTGTCCAGACTTGGCCCAAGGTGTAATAACAGAAATCAAAGACTTTTTTAGGAGCAGTGACCTATTTCCTTAGTTTGCAGATACAGGCAGGCAGTTTTCCCATGTTTAAAAAGTACAGTGTGTGTAGCAAAGACAATAAAGTCAGGTCTTCCCCTTCACCAGACTTTGCAGGACGAAAAAAGGAAGGTCCTGACAAGGAGCAGCTGACTTCAGCTTGTACAGTACTGGATTTTGCATCAGCCCTTTTCTCATCCCCTTTCTCCCCATTTGGGCTAAAAGGCATTCAAGAGAGGGAGGTCAGAAGTTAAAGGGTAAACATGACAGCAAGGAGCCAGAGTATCTGTACTGGAAGGATGTCCAGCATCCTTCTCTCTAAACTGAAGAGATACAGATTTGATGGATGGACTGTTAGGTGGATGAGGAATTGGCTGGATGGTCACATCCAGAGGGTAGTGGTCAGCAGCTCAATATCCAACTGGAGATCAGTGAAAAGGGGTGTCCCTCTGGGGTCTGTATGGGACCAGTACAGGTTAATACCTTCATCAGTGACATAGAGGGAGAGAACACCGAGCTGAGTGGTGCAGTGGACACAACTGAGGGCTGGGATGCTGTCCACAGGGACTGGACAAGCTGGAGGAATGAGCCCATGGGCACCTCATGAGGTTCAACAAGGCCAAGTGCAAGGTGCTGCACCTGGGTTGGGCAATCTCCAGTCACAATACAAGCTGAGGGATGGAGTAATCGAGAGCAGCCCTGCCAAGAAGGAACTGGGGATAGTGATGGATGAGAAGCTGGACATGAGCTGCAATGTGCACTCACAGCCCAGAAAGCCAACTGTGTCCTGGGCTGCAGCCAAAGCAGCGTGGCCAGCAGGGTGAGAGAGGGGATTCTGCCAGCTGTGGTGAGACCCCACCTGCAGTGCTGCATCCAGCTCTGGGGTCCCCAGCACAGGAAGGACACGGACCTATTGGAGTGAATCCAGAGGAGGCCACCAAGATGATTAGGATGAAGCACCTCTCCTATGAGGAAAGGTTGAGAGGTTTGGAATTGTTCAGCCTGGATAAGAGAATACTATGGGGTGACCTAATTGTGACTTTCCAATACTTAAGGGACTTATAAGAAAGATGAGGACAGACTTAATTAGCAGGGCCTGTTGCAATAGGACAGGGTAGTGGTTTTAAACTGAAAGAGGGTAGATTCAGACTAGATGCAAGGAAGAAAATTTTTTACAATGAGGGTCTTGAAACACTGGAACAGGTTGTCCAGGGAGATGGTAGATACCCCACCTCCGAGAACTTTCAAGGTCAGTTTGGACCCCATGCCCTCATTGCAGGGCAGTCAGATTAGATGACCTTTAAAGGTCCCTTCCAACCCAAATGATTCTTTGATTAGTCTCATCAGTCCCATGATTCCATCAGCCACTAACTCTCCCCCCTCAAGCTTCTCACCTTTATCAGTGAGCATCAGTTCATACAAAGATGGCAAATCCACCTCATGTGCTGGTTTTGTCAACTAAAATTGGAGGAAACACTGCCTTTGCCATAGTTGGATGCATTGTCTCTTCAGCTTTACAGTCCACAGCTGCATTTTTGAAATCTTCTCTGAGTCCAACCACAGCTGCAGCTGGTTTTTGGTCAGGTTTACTATCCTAGTTAATTGAACTTCTTATGTGCTTAGAAGATAACTAAGTACTTAATGGTCTGACTGGCAGAATGCTACATTGTGATGATCAGGTTTTACTTCTCATTGGCCTTTTTTTCAGGGAATCCTATGTAATTCATGTGTCTGCTCTGTTCCATGTAAGTAGGAAACTAGAATCTTTGGTTCTTTGAGCATTTGAGGAAAACAGTTTTGTAGTTAATAAGTAGCAGTTATAGATTAACAAGGCCAGTAATTCCCTAATTAGGAACTTATATAACTTATTTTCAATGTGTTGTATAAACCTTACCCATCATATCCAAGGAATTATTTTGGTAATGAGGTCATAAGCATTGTTATACTTCTTCTGTAGGCAGCAACTGAATGCCACTTACCTGACCTCAGGTCACACAGGGCCACACAGGGCTGCAGCAGTGATTAGAGTTTTGGTCCTGACACAGCTCAAACCTCAAGAATATCTGGACACTCTCACTCAGCTGTAAAGCATCAGTGAGGATTTTTTAGAGATGTCACCAAGCCGCTTGCACATTGTCTTGTGGGTAGTTACAGTAGAAACTAGTCACCACTACTCAGTGTTGCAGTACACATCACCACGCGTTTCTACCTGTAAATGAAACCAGAGTTTTGAAAATCAACCACTGTCTCCCACAAGAAACACATCCACAGTAAGGTTTGTGCCATGGTAAAGAAAAGCTATGCCATGTACAAGCCATACACGCACTTCATTGCTCACTCAAGATGGATTAAGGTGAGAAGCCTCTATGATTTCTGGATCTAGAGCATTGTAAAGCCAGATTGATGAATTATCTCTCCTTCACTTCTTTTTCACTGCAGAGTATTATTTCCTTATGCTTAAATTGTTTTTCTACGTTCCCTTCTCATAGTGCAGCAGTAGCTCCACTTTGTGGAAGATGAGGAAAGCAGACAGCAACCCAGGTGTGTTAACTGCAGGGGTGTGTGGAGTTTCTGAACCTGGCAGGTGTATAAAACATGCGGTCTTCAGAATCAGCCAGTAACAATTAGTGAGGACTAAGACCATTTCTCACTCAGCTGAGAAGTCACTCAAATCAACACTTCACTGTATTTCTTCCTCCTACCCAGTTGTAAATACACAAAAAACTGTAAAATACAGCATGTAAAAAACAGAAGAGAAATTTATTTACTGTGTATCTACATATGCAGTCATGGAAACTGCCTGACCACAGATTCATCTTTCATAAAGAAGGTGGAAGATTCTTCAATCTGCTCAGGATGCTGCTGAGCAGTTTGAGAGAAATTAAACTATTATGATTCTCAGGAAATTCTCCAGTTCTAGAGTTCATGCTGGAGCTGAACTAACATGGTTTTGAGTGTCCAGGCGCTACAGTTATGAATATTTTTAAAGGTATTAAATAATTAATAAGAATACTTCAATTATATTTACAAATTGTTTTTAAAATCTGTTTTCCATACAAAGGAAGAGGACTGGATTTCTGACAGGGCTACCTACTGACTGCACAGAAATAAAATCACTTGTCCAGGAAGGCGATTTGGAATAGACTGTATTTAGAAAACGATGACACTTCTGGATGCTGAAAAAAGAGGATCACTTTCTAGTGAGGGTGGGGATTTGGCTTAAGACATCTGACTATAGGTATCCACATACAGTTGTCTGTAAGTGTAGCTGCTGCTTAATTCCAAGAATACAGAGAAGAAATTTGATCAATGAAACAACTCCATGCACAAGGCAGTGGGTTTGTGCATTAGGGAGCAGCATCATTCTCTAAATGAGTTCCAGTGACTACACTGGAATTCAGGCACCACCAGACACCTCTAAGTGGGCACCTCAGTTTAATGCCAGTTGCAAAATAAATCTCTGCCAAACCATTCAGAGCTGCCCTCTGACAAGCTGGCCCTGCACAGGACAAAGCATTGCTCTGGCACTTAGGTCTAAAGTGACTGTGCAGGGGTTTAGGAACCCCTCTCAGTGCTGGCCCCATTCTATACTTCAGCACAGCATGCTCTCTTAATTTGAAGTTCATGTAATGCCAGACTGTGGCAAGAGCTGTAAAGCCTCGCTAAGTGCTGGTCACATCAATGATCAAAACCACATCATAGTAACACAAAGAGAGAGGAGATGGATTATCCTTTTAGTAGGTGAGGGCATTATCTCAGCTTTGGATTTTAGAGCCAATGTTTTTAATGCTTTGTAGGTTGTACTCAAACCAGACCCAGCACAAAAAAAGTGAAAACAGACAAGGTTATTTGAAATGCTTAGCCACAACTATGTTGTCTCAATAATTAGTTTCATTTCAGGGAAGACCTTTTCTGATGAGAAAGCCTCAGGTTTCTGTGAGAAGCAGAAGATAGGTGTGTTCTGAACAATTTTCACAAGGCATTTGAAAACTTTCAGGGAGGCAAATAGTAAGGGAAAAATGAAAAAAGCTTTTTCATATGACATGGAAAGTTCCTGGAAGGGTACTTCAACTTGTACTGTACATGGAGCGCTAAAGACCACATGTAACATCAAGGGATGGACACCGTGCAGCAGTGCCACAGGTAGCTCTGTCCACTCAGGCTAACACATGCAGGGAGAACACTCAAAATTTAATGGTGGCCCAAAGGAAGAACGAGGTTGGATACCTCACTTACTTAAAATTACAGGAAAGCTCTTGCAGGACAGTGCCAGCAGTCCTGAAGCTTCCTCATACTGCAGGACAGCAGTGGCACTGCTGGCAACAGGGAACCACACAAAGCTCTGGCTGGGACTGCTCAAGAAGTCAGAGTTGGGAGGAGAAAGTGTTCTAGAAGGTTTTGTTTACTTTGAAGAAATTCAAGGAATAAACACAGCTAGTAAGTGGCTATGGCGTGTCCCAGGCCCAAGGACACAGCCTCAACCACATTAAGAAGCAAGCAGACATCTGGAGCACGAGCAACAGCCCTTGTTTCAGGACTGCTGCCAAACACCCCATGCTAATGCTGGCAGTCTCAATCTTTAAATTCCCACCAGCTCTCTCCACAGACCGTTCATCTGGGGGGTTTCCCATGCAGACCTCTTTGGAGAAATTATCTTTCTATCCAGGGTTTAGCGTAATGCCAGGGAAGCAGACCATGTAAACAGTCTGAGTTCCTGAATGAAAGGAATGCAGAAGGAACGGAGATGAAGGACTAGAACATAATTCATGTAAACAAAACCATCAGCTTCTTTTAAATTAAACACATACCTATCTTCCCACTGCTTTGTGCATATATGCACAGAAGCTCAGCAAATTCCAGAGAAATACCAGAGGCAGTATTTTAGCATCCAAAAAACATTGCTTTAAGCTTTACTTAATGAAATTATATTTATGAGAATCTAAAGCCTGTGTTGTTATGAGGCTTTGCTGTTATATGACAGTAGTCCCAAAGCTGCACATAAGAGGCCAAATGCATTTAAAAAATTCATTGACTTCACAATACAGTTAAAATGCATCTTGTCTATTTGATACTTATTTTTTAAATATTCCCCTCCCCCTCCCTTATTTTTCTTAATGTCATCAAGAATTCTGCAAAGGAAACACAGAGGAATAACTTCAAATACAGAATTTGAGCGAGACTTTGCATATGTAAATAAGGTGATGAAGCAGAACACGATGACAGTGATTCTGAGGGTTATCAAACAAACCTTAGTACCTTTCACGAAAGCAGTTATGGGTTTTTTTACGCTCTAGGGCCCTATGATTCTCCTCATTAGTTGCCGTCCAGGGTACTGTGCAGTATGGAAGTGCCACCAGAAGATGTCAGTCGTGGACCGTGAGGAAGGGGCCGGAGGGGGCACCGGGATGGGGGCAGCAGGGAAAATGCCCGAGAAAGCCAAACCCGCAGAAATAAACACCCATCTGAAAAGCACTGCAAAGGCAGAGGTGTCATTGCCAATACCCTGCCATTACCTCACGCTTAAGGAAAATGCAAATTTGGGAGAAACAGAAAGAAGGGTTTTTGATGTTGTTACATCTCAAAATTAAAAGTAAAAATAAGTTTCTCATCTACTCATACTAGTTCTTTCAATATTTCAAAAGGGCCATTCCTCTGAGACCTGTTTGTTCAAAGCAACACACCTGCACACATGCCTGTGTATACCCATGTGCACACACACAGACCCACACACGCCTCTGGGATCAAGCATGGTATCTGCCACAACAATGTCCTGAAGCTAAAGTTTGTGTACTAGATATTAAAAGCTTCATAATGACTGAAAAGATTTTAATGCAATACATCAGAATCCAAGAAACATGGAGCAAAGTGTGTTTGAGTGTTGCAGTTTTTATGTCAGACACCCATCAAGGTGCTCAAGAGAAGATATTGATGACTAAGAAGACAATTGAGTTTAGTACACTGTAGACCTACAATTTATGATTACAGTGCTTATCTACTCTTTGGCTTTTGCCCTTGCTACAAAAGACTGTAACTCCAATAGATTTTTATGACTTGTTTTCTATTTCCTTATACCCATCCATAATCTTTACTGAGTACTGGGATGACAAATGGAGCACTAACAACACTCTGGTGTCAACTTTCAAATACCAGATGGCAAGTCACTTTTTTTTTTAAATTATACATTATAATTATAAATCTGCAGAAACACCAGGCTTAGCCCCCTATAGATTTGAGAACATGTGATGAGATGGACTTTCCTCCCTTCTAGCTGGCAATCCACAAATGGTTCAAGTTCACATAAAACCTAGGAACAGAATAGTTTGGATTTCAAATGAAGAGCCACTGTCCTTTTAAAGTTCCCCAGCACAAAAAATGTTTGCTGTCCCAGCCTTCAGCAAAAGGCAGGGTGTGGGGGAGTAGGTTTTTTGTTCATCTGTTCTTTATGACTGTAGATCTGAAGACCTCTACCTGCAGCAGGAATGTGCAGCAAAAAAGGACTGTAAAATGTTCACAGCCTTCAAAATAAGCCACAGCTACTGTTTAGCAATGAGTTATGAAAATTATTTACAAATATATACTAATTAAATTCTCCTTGAAATTATTGTTCACTTAAAGTTCAAGAACAGATTCAGCTCCAAAACTGCAATTTCATTAATGTTTTCGTTTCCTGTAGCCATACAGCACTTCCAAATCTCACGGAAGTTGATTACAATTATATTAGGATATATTCCCTGTCATTTGGTTTACTTCAGCTGAGTAAAATCAACATAAACCACACCTAACTTGAGTCTGATTCAATCACACACCCCTATCTACCCCCACACCAAACCAGCCTGGAATTACTTAAAACCTCTACACCACCTACTTTGACCCACAGTACTGGAATTTGTAATGGAGTTCATAAACTAATACTGCAGGTCAAGAGAAGAATGTTGAAAATGGGAGACAATAAACAGACTGGTCAAGAGACATGACTTCAACCAAATTCTGGCCCCTGAGGAATTTGGAAGCTGGGAGAACAGCACTTTGTGTCCTTGCACACCTTCAGGATTCTGCCTCTAAAGACTAGGTTGAACTGTTCAACTTTTATTTTATGAAATATACTCTGAGAAATCAAGGTACATTAAAATGTTCTGTATAGGAGGAAAGACAGACAATTAATTTTTATTCCCCTTTGAATTAAACTGGCATGTGAGTCATCATCTGGGCAAAACAAGGCAAGTCCCACCTCTTCCTTCTGAGGAAAACTTGCAAGTCCCTCAATTAAAAAGCAGTCTGCTACCTTTAAATGAAGGCTCCTTTAGGTTTGGGGTTTTTTGGTGGTTGTTTTTGTCTTGCTATTTTTTCCTTTTTTTACATAGCTCTAATAGTTCTGTAAATCTGATGTAAAAGTAAAAGTAGTTCTTATGACTGCAAAAATACAGATGAGACATACAACAAATTACCTTGAACAGCAATTCCAAGAGACACTGCAATATATGTAACATGTATGAAAGTAACTTTCCAACACCTAGTGCTGCCACTTACGATATTTCATCTAAGATGTTTTGGTCTCTTCTGGCCTTGTGAAATGACCTGGCCTCCAGCCAAAGATGTCTCTTTCTCATTTCAGAATGAGAACACAAATGGAAACCTTCCCTACAAACAGAGCTGGACACAGACACCTGGACCTCACCGGGTGCCTCGGTCTCTTACCGTACCAAGGTAGAGAAGCCCTTTACACTCAGTACACAGCTCCCCAGTCACCTCACCTTGTACCACAGGCAGTCACAAGGGTCTTTCATTAGGTCCCTTTTTCCTCACTTAGGGACAGGACTTCTCCCATCACCAACTCCATTTAGGTGTGTCCCCTTCAGCCTCAGCGGGAGAGGAAGCAAGCCTGGGATCTCACAGGCAGGCAGCAGTTTGGCACCAAGTTATCCTTTCTTTGCCTTGGCCTCTGCTCTGGCTCCCTCAGAAAGCTCTCAGCTGGCTCATTTTCTCTCTTTTGAAAAAGTGGATTGCTAAACTGGCTTTTGATTTCATTCCCCATCTGGCTGCTTCCCACACTAAGTTCTTTGATCATAGACTTTCCATTAATTTATCAGCGTGTGCTGCCCAGCAGTACTTCTGTCTTCAGCAGGGCTCATAGTCCCAGCAGCCCCATCCCCATCCTGCACCTAGAAGAGTGGACAGGCAAGATCTGTGAGGAGCAACTGCCTCTAGGAAACAGCTGACTGGAACATCTTGATTGAGAGATCTAAATATCTCTAACAAGTAACCAGGCTGCTGAAAACAGAAATGCTGGTTCAAAATGAAGTTTGCGTCACCTGTTCACATAATCTAGTAGTATATATATAATTAGACATAAACTGGATAGAGATCCTGTTTTCTCAGCATCAAGTCAGAGAGCAGGGCAAAGAGTTACCAGACTCTGTGATTAATTGTCCAGGGAGATCAGTGTTTCAACCCGAGTTTTGAGTGATTTAAGGAGCCTGTGGTCAAAAGAGTTATAGGATTTCTCTCTCCCACTCCTTAGCACAGCATCCAGCTTGGTCCCTCCTGAGGGCTGACATCCTTCTCTAGTCATCATGCTGCTAAAGTAGATTTCATGAACAACTTAATACCAGTGGTTTCCTAACTACAGGCCACAAATCACATGCCCCTGGTCTACAGAAAGCTGGCTAGCTCTGTCAAGCTGACTCCACTCACTTCACTTAGGAAGAGAAACAACAAATGAGAAAAAAATGTACTGAAGAGAAAAATGGATTGTACTGTTATATCTGTACAAGATTAACAGAAAAGGAAAGAAAATCTTATAGAGACATGAGCTAGAAACACAAGTGCTTTACTGCTATAGTTTTTCCATGTAGTTTTCTCTACTTGCTACAGAAGTAGCAATCCTGAACAGATCTTCTATTTAACATGTTCATATTTGTGAAGAAACTTGGGAATTAGTTTTTTTTCCTGTAAAATGGAATTGCTTGTAGTGAGACTGCCCTCTTCCTGGCTTTCTGGCATACAGTTCTCATAGGAGGACTGCAGGGTGACAAGGGAAACTTGGCTTTTACAGGGAGACTAATTAATCTTATGCTGCATCTGGTTTTAATTAATAATTTAGGAATATATTAAAAAACAGATTCTAGAATAGCCATCCAAAGTACATGCATGTTTTCCAAAATATCCAGCTCTCCAATGATACCAAAACCCATTAAACCACAGTCTTAGCAATGACCACCTCTCCCCTTCTAAGAAATAATTACTTTAAATCCTTTCCCTACCATTTTACCCTAACCAAAAGGGGAAGGAATGAGAAGTGTTTACTGTATCTAGATAGCTAAAACACTACCTCTCTTGAACATGAGTTAGAAAAAACAGAAAATTCCCAAGTTGAGTTCTTGTGGAAACATTTACACTAGCAGATCTATCCTCTTTAGAGAAAAAAAAGTCCCTCTTAAAATCCTTCTTCATCAGACCAGAAATGGAAAGGTAAGCTCCATTTCCTTCAACACACCTGGCACTATGAGTAACACAATGGTATTTCTCCTTCCTTTTAAAGGATCTTTTCAAAGGACTAGATGCTGCCCAGGTGTTCAGGGGTTTTTTACACTGAGCACAGAAATCACTCACTGCTAAGCTCATTCTGTGCTACTCTTTAGTTTCTTATTCTTAGTTTGCTATGATTCGAAGAAATGGGTTATTACTGCTAGTAACGGTAGTCTGTAGAGTTCACACTGCTCTGTCCTTACTACTAATTGTTGAATTACTCCTTTCCTCAGTGAAGAAAGTCCCACCACAGCCACTCTGGTATCTCTTCATGAACTTTTAAATTCTTCCTGGTTCTTGCAGAGCTTGCAAACTGCCATATTTTTGCAGCTTCACTGAACCAACCTTGCTGTCAGCCAGCATCAGATACACACAGCAACTCAAGGACAGGCCCAGCAGAGCACACAGAGCTCTTCCACAGAATTTGCTACTACTTCTGCTGAGCCACCTCCAACGTCTGTTGATACTTTCTTGTTTTTTTTATTGCATATCACTGAGACAAGTTGTAAAAACTACATGTGCCAAATACACTTTCAAAATATATCTGAAAATAAATACTAAGTTTTAAGCCTTTTTTGTCATGTTTCCCAAGGATCATACAGGCTTAATAACAGCATACAGATTTTTTTATCAGCTGAAAACTGACAAAAGCAGTAGCTTTTAAAACTTATCTGCCTGAAAAGGAAGAACCCCCCAGCTCTCACCTTCCACAGCCCACAGTCTGGATGCCTTTCCAAGTTGACTGGATGCCTTTCTGGTTGACTGCTATTATTTTGCTGAGTGCTGGGACGGGCTGTCTGCTGGAGAGAGGACTCCAGCCACCCTCCTCTTGCATTTGACTTACTGTAACCATTTTGCTTTACAGCCTGTTTGCAATGTCCTGTTCTTTTACACTCTGACCTTTCTCTGTCCCTTTCTAATTCTGCTGCACCCCAAAGCTATTGCTCTTTATTGCACTAAAGAAATAAAAGGAAAAACAGAATCAGTATGAATGAGGACTTATTTTTAAATACCATTTTCCATAGGTTCAACAGTCTAGTTACTGTGGTACATATTGCCATGTCAACACTTCAACCAAGGAACACTACCACCTCCCCTCCCAAGCCAAATATCATCATCTCATACAAATATGCTCCCTGCAGGTGTACTCACCAGGCACGATCCCTACCTGCCATCCAGCCTGACCTTTGCTCATGTTCGCCTCTCTCATTGACACACCCAAAATTCTCACTGTGACACACAAACAAAAAATACTGTAGCAGACCTACAATGAAGGCAAGCTTCATAAAAGTGTAGTTTAGAGGAAGGGGAAAAGACTGACTAACACAGCCAGCTGTTTGCCCAGATGACACCAAATTCAAAGCAGAGGCTCACCTTCCTTGGCCTTACAGCTTTCTATCCTGGGCCTGGGATCCTAGAGCCATGTTAGTAAGAAGTGATTTAATTAAAAGTGATTTAATTATTACTTATTATTAAAGTCTATTAAAATTCAAAGTGATTCTTGCCAAGATCTCAAAACAGTTTATTATTTTAATTCTTGCATAATGATGAGGAAAAATATGTTTTGTTTCAATCTCTTTGGTGAGGAGATATGGCATTTTGCCAGATTACAAGGAGGAAAATTCTCCTTGGTGCCAACGCCTAGTGAACTGCATCCTGTGTCTCACTGCCTCGGTGCCGAACAAGGCAGCTGACAAATCAGTCGGTATCTTGCTTTAAAACTTTCCTGTTTCTGAATATCAGGACACTGTTATTTGCAAAAGGGCAGTGGGAAAGATGGATAAAAGTTTCATAGAGGAAGAACATGACGTTTGGCCAATTTGCAAATAAATGGAAGCTGATTCATCCTGTCCGGTGGGTTTTCATATCAGCACTCAGTTAATGATACTACCCTGAAATATGTTGGTTCAGCTGTCTAGCTGCAGCAGCTTAGTGGACAGCACAGTGTATCTGTTGCATGGCCTGAGTGAGGAAAAAACCAAAGAGAAAGTGCTTACCTCTAACTCTTGCTCCCTGCATAGGTAATTCAGTTGTTTACTTCCCATAATCACACAGCTCTGACTGCAGCACAGGGCCAGAAAAGATTGTTAATAGATTCAAATAGAAAGTATTTGGCAGCATCAATACAGGCATTTCCTGAACCCTTCAGTTAAGTGTTTCTGACTCCATGGTATGAAAAAATGAGTAAAATACACAGAACACTCCAATTGCAGAGATAAATAATCATCTGCTGGGATAACCTTCCTTAGATTTAGAATGTAAACTGAACTACATTTTAGCTTAAGCACTGAAAATCTCAAGAGGTATCAGTAAGGCAAAAGATAACTGAAGAAAATGAAACTAAGAAAAAGGACAATTGCACTCGTCTACTGTAGAGAATCCTCAAGTAGCCAAATGAGACCTACTTGTCTTTGTTTAAAGTGTCATAAATATATTTCAACTGTGTTCAAAACAGGTTCAAAACAGAAAAAAGGTCATGAAGTGACAGACTTGAAAAGTTTCAATTAGACAAAAATACCAAAGCAAAAGACCTTGAAAAGTCTGCATCTTTGCTTACCCACAGAACAGACAGATCAAAGACATCAGCTTTATTCATCCATTTCAATAACACACTTTTGGATACAGGACTTAGTTTCTACTTTGAATACTTTAATCTGTCATCTAAGGTCAATCTACTACCCTATGGGGTAGACCTCTTAAAAAAATTCAGAAGGGTGGTACTGCTCTGTGTTACAGAGGCAGCCCCGTGAACACCTGCTGGTCACTGCTGCCTTTGAACGTTATCTCTTCTTACTACAAACCCCAGAGAGCAATCTACTTTCTTCTTCAGTGGAGTAAGTTACACAGTTAGTGCCAAATTCTGGCACTAACTGTGTAATTTGCCAAATTCCAAATACTGGAATACACTCCCACAGAAGGAAGCCTGTGCAATTCCTTCTGCTCTCAACTGCCTCAGCTAAAATATTAGCGACATTCAAAAAGCCACGTAAACTCAATGGATAGGGTGCCAAATAAAAAGAATGTGATTCTTACATAGGGAGTGTCTCAGTGGAGACTACTGACAGCTGCATAAAAGGGAGCTGAATGAAGAGCAGGCTTACAGAGCTGCACCAGCCACTTAAATCAAAATAAGAAGCACCTTTCTTGAGATCCATATCCAGTTCTGGGCTTTTACAATCCAGTGCACCCAGAAGAGTATCCTTCCTCTGATTCTAAGCCTTTTTTAAAAATTCATACAAGCACCACCATTACACAGGCACAGTGAATTACATTAAAGTGTACTACATTACTTCACTCAGTAACATTATATTCAATGTCCTTTTTAAAAGACTTTTAAAATTATTTTGTTCCACAACACTTGCATACTCCTACCTGGCACACTACAAAAGCAGGGAGGTATTTTGTTTCGGGGAGTGTTTCTTTTTCATAAACCTCTCAGCAGTTTTTAAGGAAGACTTTTCTATACTTAAATCTGCAAAATGCAGCGGGAGGGCTCTCAGATACAGGGAAATCAAGGTCCTCCATACAGTCCTGGCACTTGAGCAAATGGCTCCCATCTTATCCTGAGAACCAGCTCTGTTACGTTTCTGCTAGAGATCTAAATGCCTAGAGCTAGCCATTCCCCAAAACATTAACCATACTAATCAATATTACCATAGCATAGTACAAATTATACAATATTTGAAACACATTGTCTGACATTTCTGCCCACTCGTCTACAGCCTAGCATAGTCTAGGAAAGATCCGATCAAAGCTCTGGGTAAAGATAGTTATTTGCATGTCTTCAAGAGTAGAAAGTCATATTCTTCTCCTTTTTAAGTGCTTGTTCAAAGGTGAGCAAATGAAAAGCTGGTGATTACATTTTTCACAAAAAACACTTTACTGCAGTGATAACCAGAACTACTTCTAGACCTCTGTAAAATATCTGGTTTGTCATCCTTTCCTTGTTGAAAACTAGGTGAAAAAAATGCTGAAGAAAACCTAGATCATCTTCATCCTTACACACAGATTTCCTCTTCCTAATATTCAATCCTGCATAGTCTCAATCCACACATGTTTTCCATGTTTACTCCCTGCTTTAGAGCATCCTTATAAATCCTAGGATCTGGATAATGAAAATTGAAAGTGACCACTCTTTTTTAAATGTCACTTCTCATACAAAGCCAAGCAACAGAATTACAGGAGGGTTTTAGTGATATTTTATTACAAACCATAGTGAGCCAAAGCAATTAAATGAGAAGAAAGAGTGATTCAGCTGGGAACAATTAGCATTTTCTCCATAATTGCTTCACAGAGAAATATGAGAGTTATTTCTAGAGAGTCTCAACTTGCAAAGCTTCAGTGGTTTTATTGTCCCCACCCATTAAATATATTTGGTAGCTGGCTGTAAACACACATACAGTGTTGCAATCAAAATTTTAAACTGTCTAAAATGCATCATTGTTATAATGAGCCTTCAGGCAAAAGCAGAGATTAACATTTCTGAGAGAGGAAAACAAAGATTTCATTCCACAGGCTACTCGTCCACAAAATCTGATTTCCAGAGAGAAATACTAATGGAGAATATGTCCAGACGCCTATTATCACGCTCCAGATTTCTAAAATATAAACTTGTGTAACAGAAAAACACTATCTTTGTTTAAAGTTATGCTTAGTGTTCTTAGAAAATGCTGATACAAAGAAAAAACAATAGTTAATGCTACTTTGTTGCAGATTACACAATAGCTCGTTGAATGAGCCTGTAATACCTAAATATCTTCAGGTCTTTTAATCAAGAAAAACCCATAAAAATTGTTTGAGTTCCCACCCTAAAAGACTAAGAGGAGATTAAGTTCTCATTTTTGCTGCTGACACTTTTTAAGCACATCTTTTTGCTGTTTCAGAAAGTATTTTATTAGCTGTAACACCTAAAGAGGTCAACAATGAGACAATCAATTTTAAAACCTGTTCATTTTCAACAGTGGTTCTGTTTACCAGAAAATGAGGCAGAGCATTAACATGAAATGTGCATACGTTTTCATTACCTACCTTATTAAAGGAATTCGAGATCTGAAAACCAAGTTTGATTCCTATGTTATTTAATATTTTTTAACATTTACAACATATTAATTAAAAATCAAGGTAGACTTGGATTATCTCTGCAGTACAGCTAAGGCTTTTATATTTTCTTATCTGTCGACAACAAAGAGCTTTACTACAAAACAAATACGTAAGAGTCAAAGGCATCAATTAAAGATACCAAAGATGGCCAAAGGTAGTCCCTCAGAAATACTGCTGAATGTTGTCTTCTTAGCCAGATTTTCTTCAATGAAGAATCAGAATGGTTTGGGTATAGAAGGGACCTCAAAAATTACCTAGTTCCCCCCTCCCTTACCATGCAAAAGAATGCTTTTCACCAGGCTGATCAAAGCCCTAAAGAAAACAAGGACTCTCAGTCTCAAGACATTACCCTCAAATCTGCTCTTAGAATTCTTCCAAAGACATCTTAACTTAACTTGCTGTTAAAAGGACGCCTGGTGGGTTTGGGTTTATTGAGGTGAGCACCTTCATCAGGCTATAAAATGAGCCCAACTTAAAGGTATTAAAAGAGTCTTTTCCAGAGGCAGCAACTTTCACTTTGAGAAAAGGCCTAGAGGACTTGATATTGTGTAAGAAAATGAAACATTCTCTTTTTATGTGGTATAAAGGATGTCACCCATTTCCTAAACGATTATTAAAACATGCCAATTGCTTAATATTACATCAAATGTCTTCAGTGAACCCAGAAACTGAAGGTCAATTCTGTTTAAACAGAAATCCTTCCTGAGATACCAGCAAGAGAGACTATGGCTATCGGGTGTGAGCTGGGCCTTCATGCTCAAGGGATGCCAAGTGCAACACGCATCAATTTCCACACCTGAAGGGCTGTCAGCTGCTAGACAGGAAGCGCTCAGCTGCAAACCTGTACATTTAGGTGGAAATCCACTGGACCTCCATAGAGAACTGGGGCTATTTTGGGACACATTAGACAGAGGTGTATCCTATCCTGCTGTTGGCTCCTGTCCAAATGCTTTCCATACACCACCGTTACTCTTACATGTGATATTCCCACAAGGTTTCACTTTTAATAGTTGGAGACTAACAGAACTTTTTACAGTACAACTAGAGCATTAGACTGGCTTAATATCCTTATCAATATTCAATTCCTCTCAAAACCTTGGCAAGCTCTTAGTGTCCCAAACCAACTTTCAGCAGCAGCACATTCCTCAGTGTATGAGAAAAATTTTTCATGTAAATATTTGAGGTCTGTTTAAGAAAGGAGAAAATCCAGCAAACAGGTTTATGGACATTGTTACACTTTGCAGATACCACTTAAATTTCTGGAACAACAAGGGAAAGAAGATTATACCAAAAGATAAGAAGAGTCAAGTTATGAGAGAAAAATGAGAATATCCACATGAAAGCATACCAAGTGCTAAGATCAGGTAGCTACTGTATGGCAAATCCAGTGACTAAAGGAGGAGCACAGAACAGGCACTTGTGTACTTGGAGCTAAAATTTCCCACCAAGACTGAGGAACCTAAAATGCCAAAGGCAAAACCTGAGGAAAGACATAATTTTGTATTTTAAAACAAATCTAAAAGCCACCACGATTTTATAAAGGAAGTCATCCTTAACCAAATTCACCTAACATTTTAAATTTACTAAGTGCAAATGCTTCTAATGGATAATGTCTTATCCTTAAAGTAACCATGGTGCTGAATGCATGGTTGCTTGTGGTATTTATGTTTACATTCTTTTAAAACAACAACATTACAAACTTTATGATAAACTGTGACACAGTTATTATCTCCCTGGTATTTAATGATTAGCCACTTGTTCTCTTTATGTGTAGTCTGCAGATATGAGTGACAAGGAGATTGCCTTTAACAAATCTGCTTGTGTGAGAGAAGAGAACATGTGCTTATATAAAGCTTGCAGAAGATAAATGAAGTTTAATCAATTCACTTTCTGTAGAAATAGCACTGTAACATCCTTCCTTTTCCTGGGAAGGGTTATACTTCTACTTTGAAGTAGGAGAAAGGATCATTTCTATCTAATTGATGGAAGGATACTCACTACAAACCTGAAGCAAAAAGTAAGTATAGTGTAAATATGCAGACTTCTCTCTTGTGTGCCTGCATATGCATACACACTTGAAAACTCCAATGTTAATGCAAAACTAAATTTAGCCGTTCAGGTTGGGAACCTCACAATATGGGGGACAAATCCAGTTAGAATTTTAGACAGACAGTATTAATTCTCCTTTAAAGACAGGAAGTGCTCAGCCTGGATTAAAAAGCATTTTGTTTTATTTGAACAAAGGCAAACAACCTTTATTATTAAACATGTATCTTTTACCTCCAGTAGAAGAATCTCAAAATAATTTCTTTAATCTGATAACAAGTATCACCACAACTAGTCAACGCTCAAAACTAAAATGGATATTCAGTTACTCATAGGTTAATGATGTTTAAGTTTTTTAAATACATACAACAGATGTTTTTTTTAAATTACTCTGCATTATGATTATGAGAATGTTTTCAGAGGAAAACTCAACAACCACAAGTTTTTCAGAGTAGAAGAATCACAATTAGCCCTGAACAAGAACAGTTACATTAGAAATCCAGAAATTCTGCCAAATAGTTCTGTCAGTTTTATGTACAAGTTAAAAAAAAAAATTTAATTCTGGCATTACTGCTGCCAAGAAGAGGTAATATGAAGACAAGTAACTCTTGTTTACGTTCTTTGTTGCTATTTTTCTTTGGCTTAAAATGTACATGAAACACATTTTATGAAACTCTCACTTGCAACTTCATATCTGTGTGTACTGCAGTACATCCCTAACAATGCTTCAGGTATGTTTGACATCCCACACAGTACATGGGTATGTTTATTTCCTACCTCGTACACAGAGAAGGAAATCAGATGTTCTTCCAGAGAAAGTTTCGTATTTATTCAAAAGGCATACATCTCAGATGACTTTATTATTACTTTAAATGTTTAATTTCATGAAACTTACAATTAAGGGACCTCTTACTGTTTCAATAATATTACAAGCAATACTCATTGGTGTATACTGTAGTTCAAAGGGCTTATACAAACCCCCTGTACCATCTAACCCCCTGAGTAAAGGTTTTACACGCTGTTCAATGGGATCTCATCCACTGTGAAGGAAAACAATGAGGCATCCTGGACTATAGGTGTCTTGAAAAACACTTTAAAGCTTTGAAAAGTTCTTCCTCACCAGAATGTACAAATGCAAAATAACCTATCCTATATCCAACACAATCCCAAGTGTAACAATAATAGCTGGATTTTAAATTTAAGAAACACTGTCATTAAATACACATTATGAAAACAATTGGCAAATCTGAAAAGGTAACTGTAATATATATTTCATATAAATATATATTAATATAACAACTGTTATATTGTTATATTAAAGTTGCTTTTAAGTTTTAAGGTAACTGTATATATGTAACTTTCTGACACCGAACTTCAAAATTGTCAAGAAAAAGGCTGGACTCTTTGAAATGCCTTTATTTCTAGTGTCTTTCCTCAAAGGACATGTACATTTAATCTGATCAAGAATGAAAAATGGGCTGTATTAAGATGAAATAAAGTACAAATGATTTTCAGTCTAAATGTTAACTGAGGTCTGTGGTTAAAGTCTAAGGAAAATTCTGTCAGCTGTCATGTTATAGAAGAATCAGTACACAATCATAACTGGATCGTAACATCTAACCAGGCACTTGTTTAAACAACTTGTTAGTTTAAAATCAAGAATAAAAAGGGGGTTTTTATCTATTTGATGTTTCAAAAAGGCATAAATCACTAGTATGCCCCTCTACTTCATTATGTACAAAAAATTTTCACTCAGCTTAAAAAAGCCAAAAAACTCGTATGGGTTATGATCACTACAAATTTTAAGATGACAACAGAAAGTGTCTCTGCTAAAATGAAAGCTCCAGGCTTTGTCTGAATTCTCAACACAGCAAACTAACTGTCTGATCGCAAACTTGCATTTCATTGCTAAAGCAAAAGCTATAAAATAAACTGCAGTGCACAACTTCAATATGATTCTAAGAACTTATTAATGCTGATACCAGAGGTGATTTATTTGGCTTTGTGGTGTTTTGCATTTGTTTGTTTTGTTGTTTTTTAGTAAAACCTTCCCCTTCTGACAGAATACTGTTAAACACAGAGAAAAACCTGCTACTCTCTACTATTGTCAATCTTTCAGACTCAGTAAAAAACCTCAACATACATGAGTTCTAGAGCAAGTAATCAATCTGCAAAATGTTATACATCAGTAATAAGGCATCCACTTTACAGCTGTTTGAACAAAAAAGGAAGCACTTCCCAAAATTTGAATCTGTGTAAACAAAGCTTATATGTATTGCTTCCATTCATTTCAAAAATATACACCCACATGGACTGAAAGTGATCTTGGTGCTAATCATTTTAGATTACTGTATTTTATGCAGCTGTAATCTGAAGATACAAAATCCAAATATTTTTGAACTTAATAATACGAAACATGTCAAAAGTTTTAATTATGCTTATGTCAAAAGAAAGCTAAAAATATACCCCAAATTTTATGCCATTTCATTGAACAAAGAAGAAAGTACTATGAAAATAAACATTCATCTGGTTTCCTAACAATAAATACAAAGACAGTTATTATAACATACTGCAACACAGGAAATATTACTATATTGACCTTAATGTTCAATCAGTAGTTTTTTAAATCTTTCCTCATTGACACCTGGATCTTCTACCTTGTCAGCTGTCCAACAACTTTTAAGAGGGTTTTATTTTCTTGCTTCAATTGTTCATTTTCATCTTCTATATCATCTAGATCCTGTACAAGAAAAAAGAAAAATAAACACTTCTCAGGATGGAAATACAAACTCTCAATTAGTAGCAGCAGGAATTTAGCATCTTAGCTCTGAAATGAGGAAGTTGGGGTAGGGAAGAATTAGTGCCACAGTAGGTACCCTTAGAACTGTTAAACCAGCCTGTTTCCAAGTGTTATTGTAATTAAAAAACATTAATATTATATTCACAAGCATCTTTAAACAGAAACATGTTCAAATAAAAGCTACATCAGGAACTAATGCATAAAGAAACCAAAATAGAATGGGGGTGATTATTCTTCTGGCATATACAAGGAGTGTATTAATCAGCTACTGCTCCTGCTCCCCTGATTGCTTGTCTGCAGCTGTGGCACTCACATGTACAGATCACTGGTTATTACTGTAAGAATACTCCTTTGTGTATTAAGTATCAAAATTTTCAGAAAAATATATGCCTATCCACTTTTTTCCTGTTTTCTGTAGAAAAAAAATAAAACTGGATTTTGTACCTTCTGTCTAAACTGCTACTGAAAGAACAGACACACAGTAGTAACGGGTGCTCAAAACAGATTGTTTTCACCCCAAATGTTTGTGTCTTTTCCACTAATTACCATTTTTGGCCAGTTCCCATTTCACTTCTTCACTCCTACCAAGTTTTTTCAAGCCTTTAAAGTGAAAACCAGTGATAATGGCTGCTTAATACAAACATTACTTCATTAAAAATAATTTTACTGTACAAAAACCACATGCAAGAAACAGAATGTGAACTAAAAAAGAATGAAGAAACAGAAGGGTGATGTCAAGGACAGGATTTTAAGGAGAAAATGAAAGGTGAGCAAAGGAAAAAGAACCAGAATTCTCACTGGAGAGCCTATGAGTCTTTTGAATCAAGTCTGCAAAAACATCCTCTTGCCTTCAGTAGTAAAGAGAAGATTTTCTCTCTCTTGGCCCCTTCAGTTGTTAAGCAGTGTTTGACATACAAAGCCCAGTTTCTTACTTTTTTGTGAGGTCATTCCAGAAGTGCACAATAGAGATCATGTATTCAATTGGTATAATGATTTTTATAAGCCTCTTCAGTTTGCCAAGCTAAAATCCATACCACAGCACCTTTGCAATTACTTTATTGTTTGCTAGTGTGGAATCAAGAAATCACTAGCAGAAATTCCTCTTTGCCTCACAGAAGTAGTGCTGTGCCACAGTATGAATCACTTCCAGGAAAAGCATTTGACTACTCCAACATAACGGATACAAGTGGCTTAAACATCTAAACAGAGAAAGTTTTGATGGATAGATACTATAAATCCAATTTACTATAAACAAAGACACTTTATATTCTCTTTTGTGCAATTCAGATCAATAATCAGATGGAAGGGAAAACATATTTTCAATAAAATAGGGTTTTTTTAGTTTGGTATACATAAAAATTTAAATAATGTTCAAACTTGTTAACCTAGACATCAGATGCCTCAATTAAAGCTTACCTAAAAACCTCGTGTTTAAAATTCTAGTATAATTGACTAAAAATAAAATATTAAAAGTTTGTGAAATGTTTATGCTGCAAAAATAACATTCCAAAAATTACCACATGTAAGAGTTTCTTGAATATAAGCCAGGAAAAATAACTGCTGCCGTTAAAATATCTACAGAAACAATGGGCTGAGAGATGGAGGGGATTTTGCCATTCTGAACCTTAGAGCTTCTTATTCAAAATTACAACACTAATTTATCCTTATTAGCAAAAAAAGATGCAATAGCAGGAAAGCTTGAACTTCACATACCAAAGGAACTGATAACTACACAATTGACACTAATTGGACTGTAAATCCTCACTGACCGACTCTCTCCAAACCCACTTTTAACTACAATGACATCTCAGTGAGGTCAGAGATGACTAAGTGTAAACTAGTCGACAGTTGAACTTTGCCTACAAAGTATTTAAATATTTTGAGATGCCTTTCCCTTCAGACATTTAAGATTTTTATGAAGCAATTGCCCCTTTCTTACAAAGAACATGGCAGACATACTTTTAATGCCTAATATACTGGAATGAGAGAATACCATTTTTGGCAGAAAGCCTTTTCTGTTCCTCAATATAAATGCAGCTCATATTCTTTAAGTATCTCTGTGATGTACCGACTGAGCTCGATAAAATGATATTGCCACATTAAATAAATATACTTACTAAAAATCAGAAAAATTCTACCAAGAAGTTTTCATGATTCTTGGAAAAAGTTTTTCAAATGCAACACAAGGTCTTTGCAAATCAGGGATGCATCCATGGTTACAAACTGACTGAAACTTCTAGAAAGAGCATTTCTTTAAATATGGATGGGGCAGTCAGAAAGATATGCAAAAAAACGGCTTTTTAAGAAGTTATCTAGGGTCTTTGATGTGACATTCTTTACATACCTGTGCATCTTAACATCCAATAACTGTATATGTTGATGAACAGAAAAGCTGGAGAATGAATGAATGTGTAAATGGTCAAATTTAGAGACCCCTATTTAGGCTGCCTACCAGCAAAATTTTTTAAGACGACCTCTGCATAGACTCACTAAATAAAGTTTAGTCCTCAGGACACCCTTTTATCTGAACAGAAGGCTGAAGATCACAACTATTCTTCCATGAAAAGCATCCAATCCTGGTGCTAGGCCTACAGAGGGACACTCCATGAAGAACAGATGGATGTCCAAGTGCTGGCTCTCATGTTCTCGGTTATGACAATAAACCTGAAGCAAATATAACCGCCCTATTAATTTCCCTAACCTTCTAGCAGGAGAATGATGTGGTATTTCTGCAGCTTTTCTTAAACATTTTCTCTTTCTAAACCCACACGGATAGCCAATATAGAAGCAATCCTAAATCCAAGAGTTAATAAACAGGAAAGTAAAACTGTATTTTAATGGAAGCATCACTCGAGACATGAGTTCAAGGAGACAAATAATTATGCCAGTCATAAAACCAAAAGGCAGCTATTTCATTGTTAAGAAAAGCCCAAGAGACACAGACATAACTTGCACTCTATTGAGCAAACAGACAATGTTAAAGCTATGAAGAATGCTGACCTGATGGAGAAAAAAAATCCATTCTCTTCTGTTTTTAAAAGTATTTACCTATAAGATGGATTTGTAGATCTCATGGAAAGTTACAGTTCTAGTCACTGGTTAACAAAGTTGTTTCTGAAAGGACAGTTTAATGTTTTCTTCCAACAAGCAGCAACTGCCCTTGTAGTTAACACAGGCAAGGCACAGACAGTGCCTAACTTTACTACAGATTTTCAAAGACAGTTTCTAGTTAGACACTTGATGGAGTTAATTTAGGATATCATACTTCAAATATAGCCAAAAAATAACATTGCTTCTGGAACAGCAAACCTCTCAAAAAGTCATGGTCCTAAACCACAAGATTTCAGTGGTTTAGGTTCTTTTGATTTGTTCTTTCTGACCTTTGAGTCGGGAACTCAGACATGACCAACAGTATTAAACAGCTTTGCCATCCATTATGCAGAAGGAATGAACACCTGCCTCAACTGTAATAAGGTCATCAGCTTAGATGTGACAGATTCTTCGCAGAATGAAAGAACTGCATGAAGACCAATGCCTCAGTTAAAATAGAAATCTCTCCAAAACAGACAATGCTTCATTTATCCTACAGATTAACTTACAACTTTCTTCATATAAAAAACAAAGGATGTATTTCAGAATAATCTCATGTCCTTCAATTTTCTAGGTTAGTTTGCAAATTTGTGAATGCTGTCCTCCTTTGCTATAGATGAAGAGCTGCAAAATCTAAGTTTGACACTCTTCATGCAGTTATTGCCTCCTTTCACTGATGGATTGACCAAAGCCATATCTGCACTGGACTAGAAGAGACCCATGTATCTCTAGTACATCTAGACTCCACACTTCAGCCAGGAAGTGCAGGATGAGGTCAATAATCCACTCTATGAAAGAATTCCTGATTGCCCTTAAAACCGGTGCAGCTTTTTTCTATCAACTTTAAAACTTCCCATCCTGTCCCATTTCCAAGCATGTCTCACTCTTCTACCCCCCTTCTCCTGCTTTCACACCTTGCCTGGTGATGTTACCTCATATCTCCTGCCCTCTGTCTTGTTCTGCATTTACTTGGGATCAACAATAAAGAGTATGACAACATCTGTCAGCACATAAAGAGCTTTGGCTTCTATTTTGCTCTTAGAACTTTTGCACCTAGAACAACAAGGAATTGAGGTACTCTAATAACACTGGACTCAGGGAAGTCAATCATGACAAATATTGTCATTGAAAAAATTCACCTTAGAAAGAAAATATAACTTACTGACATACCTCTAAAAGCTACACGAATACAAAAAAGCCCTCAATTAATTCTCTTCTGACCTTGCCCAATGGATGTGGGAGCCTGAAGAACACAACAGAGAATGCAGAGACTTTTATCCCCTCTTTAGAGAGCCATGTAAGAAAGTATTTGCTTACTCTGTTTAATAAATCAATTTCTTCTTTCAGCTTTCCAATTAGTTCCTCTTTGTCCTGCGCCATCTTCATTAATCTTGCATTTTCCTGTCTTTCTTTTGCGAGTTCCTATAACCAGAATACAGAATGAAGTTGGTAATGTAAATTTTTGTTTTAAGAGACAGTTTTAAGTTAATACCATCTAAAAAAAGAGAGAAGAACACACACACACACCTATAATTCTTTTTCTACAGCAAGTCAAACCCACATCCTCAAGTCCTTTTACATTTCAAGGAGCTAAAGAATTGTGTTTAAGACAATATTTTACCAACAGCAAATTTTTTTGACATCTGATTCAAGTGATAATGTTTTAATTAATATTTAATTTAAGCACGAACACAGAATTGGACAGGGGCCCAAACCAGAAAAAGTAAATGTAAAGTATCAGCTTTCAAATTTCTTATATTGGAAGGGTTAGTCTTTGGTGTTGGTTGGGTTTTCCTTTGTTGTTTTGGATTTTTTATAATACCATTAATAAGAAATGAAGACTCAGTTTTAAATGTGGGCCCGAATGTGAGAAAAAATGAAAATGTTCATTAGGAATTCAGTAAGTCAAGACTCAGGATACTGAAAAAAGGACCTTAAATCTTCCACTATTTTTTGTTACTGGCAATTAAGTATTTCAGAAAGAAGCTGATTTAGAAGGGAGGATTATGGTGTACTTTACCTAAATGAAGGTTTGTCAAGACTTTAAGAAAAATAAAAAATAGTAATTGCTACAAAATACATGTTATTTTCACCCTTTCCAAAAAGTGACCCATTCAAATTCTGTTTACTTAGTAACTTTCATCTATACAATTCAAGAATATTTGACAAGTTACCCACAAAAAATCCACTTCAGAGGAAGACAGAGAAGCCAGTAATAGATTACACAGATGACATTATTTAGCAAAATATTGGCTTAGGTGAAAAGCTCAGCTTTAACATTATTGCATTTTCCTGAAATGGTTTGTATGAAGTCAACGTGAAACAATGAAAACTGTTTTAAATATGTATTTTAAATGCTTAACAAACAGCTTTAACAAACAACTGGATGGCAAATAAATTTTATATTTCCGTATACTAAAAAAACCCACACCAACAAGTAGATCAGAAAACAGCTTCTGAACAGTCAGTGAGCCTCTTCTTCCCCCAAGATATTTGCTCTATGTTGGTGTGTCACAGGCACGTAAGAGGAGCATGCAGAGCACTGCTGGCTCTCTAAGTGTATTATCTTTACCTTAACTATTTCTCACTTATATACCAAACGAAAACTAAACATCTGTGATTTGAAAGTTCACATTCTTCTCATTCAGTCTGACTCTTTATACATTCTGTAGACATAACTATCTGTACTTCAAGCATTTAGCATCCCTTCTATGTATTTTACTTGTAAACTTCCCCGTGGAGTTTCAAAAGCACTTTATTTCAGATATATGTCGTTGAAAGGTTAGTTAGTACTTACCCTTTCAAGTTCCTCAATCCTCTTTTCCAAAGTGTTACTTGGTAGAGAACTGCCAGAAGAATTTGCATCCCTGCTGTATCTGCTGTAAGTTGTCCTCTCTGTTCGGGAATATCTGTTTGGAGCATCGTCTTCTGGTGCACTAGCGGTACTGTGAAAGGCAAAGAGCGAAGCAGACACCTATTTACACATTTAACAACATGGAAATGAGAGCAGTCACAGAAGTGCTTTCCAAAGCAGTCAACAGGTCAGTCTAATAAACTGAAGAGAACGTATTTCACAGCTCTTGTGTGGCTGAGAACTCACTAAATTCACTGCCTCAGGGATTCAATACTTGAATAATGCAGCTTTCATCACATAGGTAGTACACTATAAACACATACTTATCCTACTTTTCAAGTTTCATGAACATTAAAAACCAAGCTAAATAACTTTAATTCAAGAACTGAAGTGCCACTACAGAGTTTAAACCAAGCATCTTTTTAAGTAGATGAAAACAAAGGATGAAAAACAAGTACATGTCCAAAACTTAAGAAGAGTATTACTGACTTTTCAGGAACTATGGATTTGGCCTGTAAGAGACTGCAAAGCAAACCGGAGTGAGAAAGTGATGTGACCCAACAAACTAATTTAATGCCATCTCTAGATATTTTACCTCGGAACGTTGATACAGAGGAGTTTGTCATGGCTCTGTTGGTAGACACTCCTTAAGTGGTCCTATGGGTTTTTTGGTTTAGATTATGTCTCTGTTTATTAAAAATCACTGTCATGGAATCAACAGATAAGCACTGCAAGTGCACATAAGTTAGTTATTAAAAAAGCATGCAGGTTTACCATTACTAGTGCTGTGTACAAAACCAGTGCTAATGTAAAAATATGTATGACAAGCCAACCATTCTCAGTCACAAAACTAACAGTGTCCTTCCCACAGCCATTTTCTTCCTAACAGTAATGTTAGTTACCTTCAGTGATGATTCTAATGAATAACTAAGAATAACAGAACAGAGTGCCCTGGGAGCAGGCAAAGAGACACCGATCTTTCTCTCTCCAATTCAACAAAATTACACTTCTTAGACAGAAAATATACAGACAAACTGCCAAGACCAAAAAAAAAGAAAGAATAGAGACAATCAAAAGCCACCTGGAGATGGTCCTCAACAACCAGCTCTAGGTGGCCCTGCTTAAGCAGGGACTGGACAACATTTCCCCCAGAGGTCCCTTCCAACGTCAACCAGCCTGTGATTCTGCAAAATCACACAGCTGAAGTATGTATACACTGGTTTTCTAGACCACTTAGGAAAAGAATGAAAAGCACTATGAGCATCCCTACAGCATTTCCTTTAAAACACAGAAGAGTGTATTATTAATGCATTCATCTAACAATTTTGCATTTCATAACTCTAGAAAACCCCTGCTGACAACATGCAGATTTAGATGGATACAGTGCAAATCAAAAGCAGGAGTATCTGGCAAAGGGATGTCTTTCTGTGGATATAAATATTCTTTTGCTCCAGTACGTGTGAAGTTTCCAAGACACACTGACACAATTGTAAGGAATTTTGTAGCTTAATGTTATTACCATATTTAGCACTGTTTATTCTTCATCCAGAAGATTTTTTAAAAAACATTTCTAGGACCGGATATGTGTGTTGCAACACAACATAAGAGAAATATTTTAACTTAACTCTATAAATTCTATATTATTTAGCTTTCTAAAAGACATGTAGTTTCATGCTGTTAATGTCTCAGACACCACACAAAAAATAGTCTCAATTTTTCATCACTCAAAAATGAACACTTTTGCCAACATACCGGAGTATTTAAATTCTCAGCTCCAGTGAGTGATACTGGCAGAAGCTCCTACACAAAGATTAGAAGGAAGAATACCTAGACAGGAAGGGTTTCATTAACACAAAGAATGTGGCAGACAAAAAGTTCATTATTTTGGTTGTTATAACCAATGGCTAGTACACAGCAATGGCAAAAAATGTACTGTCCAAGACACAACAGACACATCTTTCACAAATAATTGAACTTAAGTCTTCAGATGCAATGTCACTTTATGAGCATTAAATGAGAAAGAATCACAGAAGCATAGAATATGCTGAGTTGGAAAGGACCACCTGGATCGTTGAGTCTAACTGTTGGCCCTGGACACCCCAAGGATCACACCATGTGCCTGAGAGCATTGTTCAAACACTTTTTGAACTCTGTCAGGCTTGGTGCTGTGACCACTGCCCTGGGAAACCTATTCCCGTGTCCAACCACTCTCTGGCTGGAAAACCTCTTCTTGTTATCCAACCTAAACCTCTCCTGACTCAGCTTTATGCCCTTCATTTGAGTCCTGTCATGGGTCACAAGTGTCAAGATATCTGTACCTACCCCTCCTCTTCCCCTCACAAGGAAGTTTTAACTGTAATGGGGTCTCCCCTCAGTCTCCTCTTCTCCAGGCTAAACAGACCAAGTGTCCTCAGCCATCCCTCATATGGCTTCCCCTCCAGACCCTTCACCATCCTTGTTGCTCTCTTCTGGATGCTCTCTAATAGCTTCATGTCTTTTTTATATTGTGGTACGCAAACCTGCCCCCAGGACTCAGGTGAGGCTGCCCCAGAGCAGAGCAGAGGAGAGCAGGACAATCCCCTCCCTCGTCCAGCTGGCGATGCTGTGCCTGATGCCCCCCAGGACCTTTCCTGGCTGCCAGGGCACAATGATAACCAGAAAAACAGTATCACTGAACTTGTTGTCTACTAAGGGGAAATACCTATGAACCACCCTCAACAAAGATACTGTCTATGGAAGTATACCTGTAGATTATTTTTATATAAAAAAATAGACAAATTTTGTAATATATGTAAAAAGGGTTTTTTTCTGGCTGTACTTAAACAAAAAACACATAGCAAAATCAGTTTGACTACTCTTACAGAGAAACAGAAATTTTGGTTTGGAACGATGTTCCTAGTTACCTCCTTTACAATAAAATCAGTTATTCATACAGGGAAGATTTAAAAGCATTATTACAGCAAGGTGGAATACCTCTTGCTCCTTCTAATGCTTCTTTGATTTTTTCAATGTCTTTCTAAAGCACTGTCCAAACTGCCATTTCACCCAATGAAAATCACCCTGTCAAAACTGTATTTCAACTACAATAGGTTTCTTTTTATGCCAGAATCTTATAACCATACCTGATTTGGAAACTCCTAGTTATTTATGTCACTGCAACCCTATTTTATTGTTGCAATCCTAATTATTTAGTTGCTATTAGCTTCTTTGGAAGAAGCAAAGGACAATTATTTCTAAACAGGGCACCTTGGCCTTCTGTTACTTCAGACTGCTTAAGCCAAATTTGTGGCTTTCAGAGTTGAACTAAGGAAAGGCAGTCTTGTCTTCTCTACAGCTGTACTTCCCTTGCCTCCTCCATTTTTCCTGCCTCTGGCCTTCAGGTGAATGGGAAACTACTCAAGGAGCTGATGCAGCAATCGAGCAGCCAAGCAAAAGGAAGCCATCAACTTCCAGCCACAGTGGCTCCCTGAAGCAGTGCCTTGCCTGGCTGCATGAGCACTGGCACAAGGGGCAGTAAGGAACTCCAGCCAGCTCAACTTAGACCATCAAAACCTTCTGCAGAAATAAACCCTAGGTGTTTATGCCTTCTCATAACGTCAGCAGTGGCTCAAGAAGGGCTACAAAAGTCAAGAAAAACATCTTGAGTGACCCCTGTTTAAAATAAAATGCTCATTTCTACAAAGTAGTGGTCCTAAGGTAACCAGCTAAATGAGACAATGCTTCCAAAGCCCCCCAGCCCTCACTGCAAAACTCCTAAACACATGCAAGCAGGCAAGTTTGGGCATAGCATTACAAAACAGTATTTTGTGGCTGTGGTTTTTTTTTAATTAGTGAGATCAAGGTTAGTATGATGGAAAGCAAACTGCTATAGTTTAAGTTTTATAATTATCTGAAAACACTGAGCAAGGTAATTTCGGCAGTGTTCAAACATCTCCCTCACAGTCCCTCCAGTGAGTGCTCTGAAGCACCTTCTTCTTCTTTTTTTATGGCCTCTACTTCCCCATTTATTTTTCGACTCTTACATGAATGATAAACTAGAGTATGATGTAGTTTTTTACAATTAGTGCTACACGGTCTCTATCTCTACAGTTCCATGCTAATGTGCTGTACTATCCTGAAAGAGGGAGCAAAAATCCTCTCTGACATTTTGACCATACCATATTGTATTCATTTCCACTAGTAAACAAACTTTTAAGGGAACACACTTCTGATCCATGAGGAGATTTTAGTCTAGCTCTTTCTGTAAGCTGATCCAGTTGATCTCTCTGATTCAAGAACCATGCAAAAATCTTTAAATCCCAATCTGCAAGGTTTGCTTTACAATTTTTTTAAAAGAAACTAAATTGGTTCAAAAGCTAGTAGACAGTCTTTAAAGCAAGCTGATAAAACAAACTTTCTGTGTTTATGAAAATATTCCTATGTCAGCATACATACCTTGCTTTACTGCTACTTGCAAACAAGCCTTTTAGTTCACAGAACACAAGAGAAACATAATTCACATTTACATGTAGATTAGACTCAAATATTTCAATAAAGAATGTCCTTTGTCCTTCTCATGTTTACAAAATCATTGGTAACACCAACTATGCTGATACCATCAGACCTAAATCGGAAAACCATTCTTACTAATGGCAATGTGCTTGGTACTTAAAAATAACTACTCACAAAGCAGTGAAAAATGCCAAAAAATGTCAGACCCAGTTTCGTAACAGTAGTTTGAAATGGCCAAGATGAGCCATATCACATTAGGAAACCCCGAGAGGAAAATGGAAGAATAGGAAGTTGAAATGGGCTATTACAACTTAAGTATACCTACACATTTAAAACAATGAAGCTCACAGTTAGGACACGACTGACCACAGCTCCCAGATACTCTCCTGCATGTCCCGTGGCCTTCATGTCAGCATGACCTTGCAGATTCTGGTTATGCTTTTAATAGATCTCACAGTAACTCCAGATCACAACAAAGCCATCACTTTCTTTTGAAAATATTTTATGCACTTAATCATGCAACTACAAAGGAACCCCTCCACAAACTTTTGGGGGGTGTGAAAATTTCTGAAGTAAATTCAGAAGACAGACTACAGTTATAGACTAAGATCCTCATCACAAACTTTTATTTACTTTACAGCACGAAGAGATAGGCTCAGTTTGTCCAAGTCACTAAGCACACAGCAACACACAGCAGCCAGCAGAGTTCATTTGTAAACATGTTTTCCAGTCAATGGACACTCAGTGAAACAGGTTTCCCAGCAATGTCATATAAATGTTTAGTCACGGATTGTTGCATCCATATAAGGGAAAGTAGCCAGTGTAATTCATAGTGTAAAATCTGTGCAATTGCTCGAGTCCTGGAACACACCGAGAGAACAGTGATTCTGTAAGAACAGATCTTCTCTGCTCTTAAGTCTCTCTTCTCTTGTCAGGTACAGGAGGCTGGGTATCTCAGTGTAGAGACGGAATCACAGAATTGTTGAAGTTGTGAAAGAATCTCTAAGACCATCAAGTCCAAACATAAAATATGAAAACAGTTACATGGAAAGGGAAAGGAAAGGTACTGGAAGTCCAGAAAGGTATCAGTAATCCAGGACGAGATGTCAGAAAAGGACAGATAACGGAGACAAAACAGGAAGGGGAAAAAAACCCAAAACCAACCAACACAAAAAACAAAACAAAAACCAAACCCAAACAAACAAACAAAAAAAAAACCAACAAAAAACCACAGGAAATCAGAACAATAACAAAGAGAAGACTAGGACCTCAATGATTAAATATAAAGATGTAAGAGAAAAGGGGGAGAGAAAGGAAAGAGGGCCTAACTGGGCTAGGAAATGGAAACAAGTGAAGTGAAGAAAAATGCTGAGATGAAAAAGATGCCATGTTTGATAAGGAATAACTGGGGAAGAACAAGAAGGCAAAAGAGAAGAAGCAGAGGTAATAAAGATGGAAGAAAGCAACCTGAATATTTCTGGCAAATCATGCAATCTTTCAAAGGGAAAGAGAATCTATTACAGAACCCAACATTCTAGGAAAACATGCTTTCCTTCTGCTATCATATGTCTATAAAATCTACCAACAATCTCTCTCCCACAAAGTACTGGCAACTTACTGTTTCAAGTAAGTTTCAAATAGGATCTCAAAGTGGTTGTCCCTATGTAAGAATATACTTCACTCTCAGTTTGCTTTGACAATCTAAGGGAGTACACCCAAGACTGTTAAAAGCACATTAAGCTGAACGTATTTGAGCCTTGAAGCTTATGATCTCAATTCAGTCTTTAGGCATCCACATCCCAGTTCTAGGTGCAAACACAGGACAGCATTTTCCATTTCACAGATTCACAGAATATTCTGAGTTGGAAGGGACCCACAAGGATCATGGAGCCCAACTCTTAAGTGAATGGCCCATATGGGGATTGAATCCACAGCCTTGGTGTTATCAGCATCATGCTCCAACCAACCGACTTTCCAAGGAACTCCTACTGTATTTGGGACTTCAGTGAGATCTGAGTGATCTGAATAAGAATTACTGTAGAGGAGGCTGCTTTCTGTAAGACCTTCCATTACTGCAGATGTTGGAAGAAGCAAACAAGCCCAGAACAATTCTGGTTCTGACTCCTTTACCATTCATACCAGAAAGCGAAACCACTGGGAGTCATACCTTAAGTACCCTCACAGGAAAAAGTACTTCAGGGAGTAATTCCCAAACATAGTGGAAAATTAATAGATCTACTAACTCTAATCACAGTGGGCATTGTACACCTCAGGGAGGTACAGTTAGAATAAAACCCACTAAGTATTTGTAAGCACTGGGCACTGTGCTGACAGCGGAAAGTAATCCTTCCTTTTCAACATGAAGTTTCAAGACTATGCAATGACTAAGGTAGATGGCAACATCCATACAAGACTGAACAGCAGCTCGCAGCAAGTCAGATTCCTCCTGAATGTGATGCCTGTCCTGACAGGTGAAGTTGACAAAGACCCTACATCCCACGTATTACTAAAGCTGACTGAGGGAAGACTGCACAACCAAGTCTTATTTAGCATTTTCTAGATTCGGCGTTTCCTACTTTTGCAATGCTAATCAGAAGAATTAGATTATTTTCAAATAAGTTATGAATGTGGTTGTGCAAACTTCTATTTATTATCATCCCACGCACAACCAAGTTCTTGCAAATGAATATATACAGCATGCAAGCAGAGATAAGGTTGATGAAAAGCCACAGAAGTATGACACACATCACTAAATATTTGTCAGATACAAACAGCAATAAAATTCTGCACCAGGACTGAAGAGGAAGTAAAGACTGAACTAAAATGTGCTTGATTAATAAGAAATGAATCATGAAATTACATAGTTATTAAGGTTGTGACAATATGCCCACCCATTCTGCAATGACAAAGTGATTTAAAAAAAACCCTACAGCAATAAAAAGCATCACTCAGCTGGGTTTACAAGAACCTGGGAATATAAATATAAAAGACACCATGCTAAAGCATAACAGGATAGGTTATTATTTTTTACAGTGTGGGAGGTGAGACTCTGGAACAGATTGCCCAGAGAAGCTATGGGTGTTCCCTCCCTCTAAGTGTTCAAGGCCAGGTTGGATGGGGCTCTAAGCAATCTAATTCAGTGGAAACTGTGCCTGCCCATGGCAGGGGGCCCATCTTCAAGGTCTCTTCCAACCCAAACTATTCTATGATTCTACAGGTGAACAAGTCTGAGGGGTAGAAAATACAGCAGTGAAGACTAGATAATTGTAGGTGCTATTTGCACTTTCTTCTACAGTCATGATATGTACACACAGATGAATTAACCACCTACACATTTTACCCAAGTAAAGGATACCTAAAACAGAACGTATTCATGTACCAAGGAAAAACATTTTTACATTATTGTCTTGCTTCACTTGACATATTTTACACCCCATGTTACCATAACATTTTCCTAATAGTTGTGATAGTTTTGTCAGTCTTCAATTCCACATGGGCAAAAATTTCACACACTGGTCAGGTGCATCAAGAGCTTCTGAAGTATTTTTCTAATTAAAAAGCTGGAGTAATGACCAGGGTAATACTTAACTCAAAGACAAACAACATACAGGACATGCTATATATGAGAAACATCCGCTACAACTGAGACAGTTGTATGACAAAACCATCTTTCAGTATTACTGTGGAGAGCAACAAAATTATCTTCCTTTACTAAACTTTGGAATACGGTGGTTCATAAATTAAACTGTGAAAATACTGGCTCCTAGGCAACGAGTAGTCAAGCTTAACATTTGATTGGGAAACTATTCTGCCCTAGTCAGACCCAGCAAAACACTAGCTGAATTTATTTTAAAATAGTAACATAATAGAGGGGTTTGGATAAGTTTGCTGCATCTTTCAGGTCCTTTGCCCAATATCAGGCTACGTATCTACAGTACCAGTATGATGGCCTCTACTACAAACAGCCATTTAATCAGCATTATTTCTAGCAGAAATGTAAAAAAAATTGTTGTGTACAAAGATCGCATACCTTTTATACCTGCTTGAAACCATCCTGGAGGAGTCCTAAAAGAAACAAAAAGGAAAAACTATTTAATATTTTTCTTGTATCAATACTGCCAAAATACTTTATCATTCCACAGAAAACTCAGTCTGCAATAAGAGCAGTCCTATGCCACTGTAAAACTCAGTTTTGCACTATTTTGTTGTCAGGTATAGACAATACCAGAATTATTGTCACCATGTTACTGCTTCTGAACACCATCTGAGAAGCCTTAAATGTCTGCCTCTGATTACATCATAAAACTGGATGCACTTACTCCATCCCCCTGCATGCACAACATGCAAAACAGCTCACACCCTGCCACCAGTACACCTCCACTAACAGTAACTAGTATGGAAACGTGCACTTTGATGGTTGTTCATCAACTTGTCTAAGAGCAGCAGAGCAAAACTGTTCCAATTCTTCAGCACCACTGCTGTCCTTCTGGATGGGAACAAAAACTGACACTGTCAAGTACGAAAATTAAGACATGTTTCAACTGGTAAACAGTGGCTCAGATTTGACAAAGTCAGTCCATAAATATTTTTTAGGATGTTGTAAGAACATGAACCAATTATTTTCCTAGTCATAGGCAAAACACCCCCCAGCAAATAACAGGTAAAAAGTCAGGAAAGAAAATTTAAGGAGTTAATGGACAATTGCCTTTACAAGAAAAAAATACTGGCAAAGTAGAAATTCTGTCTACTTACAACACTTAACTGCAGGCAAGGAAGTAAATGAGTTCTCAAAACAAGATGCAAGAGAAATTCCATCCACTCTGAAAATTCTACAGAACATTACACTGCCTTCACTGATCAGCACATTAGTGACTTTGTAAGTAAATAAACAAGCTAAAAATTAGGATACAAAGAATATTATTTTACTATAGAAAATGGAATGGAAAAAAATATTTGTATTATAGAAAAAAACTTGATCTGAAAGTACATTTTATTTTATGAAGCATTTTTAAGTTGTGCCATACGTTCTGCATTTTATCCCTAAGATAAGCAGAAGAACAAAATTCAACAAAGTCATGGGAACTATCTAAAGAAACCCACAAACTTGGCAAAATTGCCAGTTTAACACTGATAACTATTTTTATCATTGATGACAGCATCTGAAAATCAGTGATTCACAGTTGAGAAACAGAAACCTAATTTTACCTCTAAAAGGGCAGAGAAACAATTTTAAATGGTACCAATGCTATTTTTAAAGTTTACTTAGGGGTAGGTTATCTTTGAAAGGTCATGGAAGCAGAGGGAGGTTTCCAAGGACTAAAATGAAGCAAATGTCATTCCTTTTTTTCAAGAAGGATCATCCAGGGAACTACAGGACAGTCCTTAGCTCAGTCCCTGAGTAGGAAATGGAACAAATCCTCAAGGACAAGACAGTGAAATCAGCATGGATATATGAAGGGGAAACCATGCCTAACCTGACAGCCTTCTATGATGAGAGGACTGGCTTGGTGAATGAAGGCAAAGCCGATGATATTTATCTCAATGTTAGCAAAGCTTTTAACACCTTCCCACACAACATATGTATATGGAAATGTGGACCACGTGAGCAGACCATGAGATGCAGTGACTACTGGGTCCAATGGGTATGAACAGCAGCATTAAGCCCAGCTGGACACAGTCACTTTGCAGGGATTAATACAGGGGCCAGTACTGTTTAATGACTTCATTAATGACCTGAATGATGAGACAAAGTACAGCCTCGGCAACTTTGCACACTACAAAGAACTTGGGTGAGAGGCTAACAATACATCAGGTGGCTGTGTTGTCATCCAGAGATGACTTACAGAGATCCCATGAAGCTAAAAAAAAAAGGAAAATGCGGAGTCCTGCACCTGAGTCCGGGGATGAATAATCCCAAGCATGAGTACATGCTGTGGACTGGTTGGAAAGCTGCTGGGCAGAAAAGAACCTGGGTGTCCTGGTGGACATCAAGTCGAACATGAGCCATCACTGTGCCTTTGCAGCAAAGAAGGCCCATGGCATCCTCAGGATGCACTGCCAGCAGGTTGAGGGACAGCATCCTGAGGAAAGCTACAAAGACGGTGAAGGGACTAGGGGAGAATTCATACAAGGAGTTGCTGAGGTCACTTGTTCAGCCTGGAGAAGAGGAGACTGAGGGGACACCTCACTGCAGTCTACAACTTCCTTGTGAGGGGAAGAGGAGGGGCAGACACTAATCTCTTCTCTCTGGTGACAGTGACAGGACCCGAGGGAATGGTCTGAAATTGTGTCAGGGGAGGTTTAGGCTGGATATTAGGAAAAGGTTCTTCACACTTCAGGGTGGTTGGGCACTGGAACAGGCTCTGCAGGGAAGCGGTCACAACACCAAAGCAGATATACATCAAGAAGCATTTGGACAATACTCCCAGGCACATGGTGTGACCCTTGGGCATGTCCTGTTCAGGGACAGGAGTTGGACTTGTGGGTCCCTTCCAACTCAGTTTATTCTCTAATCCCCCTCCGCTCTAATTCAGCCCTGTTGAGACCACAGCTGGCATGCTGGGTCCAGTTCTGGACTCAGTATGAGAACAATATACTGGAGAGACTCCAGCAAAGCTGGACCTATGATTAAAGGCCTGGAGCATCTGACACATGAGGAGAAGCTGAAAGTGCTAGAAAGTGTTCAGCCAGTAGAATAGAAAGCTCAGGAGGTATCTTGCCAATGTGTACAAATTCCTTATGGGGTAAAGATGATGGAGACATATTTCTATGCATGGTAATAAAAAAACCCCAGCTGGCTACAGTCCTGAGCAATTTGCTCCAGGTGATCCTGCTTTGTCTGGAAAGCTTGGACTGGAGACTTCCCAAGATCCCTTTCAGCCTTAACAACTTTTTAGCTTTAAGATAGTCAGTGATGACTGACTAGGTGATTCGACTCTGACGTACCTGAAGGGATTCAAATTGTTTCATCTAATACATTAAGATACATGTTCACTGTATCTGAAAACTGAAATGCTACATCAGTAATATCAGACACATCTCCTGGTGGTGATGGTCTCAGAAACATCCCAGTTGCCCCATTAGCTATGGACAAGTGGTTCAATGGCCTTTTTAGGCTTGGATGGAGAGTTATATTGGGTCTAAATTTTGCCTATCTGCAGATACAATAAAGTAGGAACTCTGGGCTCTAATCTTCCTCAGTTCTTACTTTTTTAACAGCTTCTTTTTTTCGGGAAAATGCTTCCTGATGAACATAAGCCTCTGCAGTGAAAGGCAGAATTCATGATAAAGGGAGAAACTGCACCTGAGACTGCAGTCTAGTGAAGGACACATACGCTCGTACTAAGAAATCTTAAGGTATCAGATGCTTGTTTTGTATTCTAGACACTGAAAGGATGCAATGAATTCACCATATACCCTCATATTTGCTAAGACATATACTAAATATACTCATATACTAAATGCAAATATAAGCTGTAAAGCAATTACACAGACAGACTTGTACATTTAACTCAACAGGACACTTTTAAAAGTTTGGCAGTACTATTTAGAAAAGACAGTTCTTCAGAAAAAGCTGGGAAAGCTAACAAATGCTCAGAGACAAAGTGCATGGCAAATACTCTCATTTGCTACAAATGACAGCTGTTAAAACAAACAAACAAAAAACCTTGAGCCAATTAACAAGTCCTTTGTAACAGATGTTTCTACAATAAGTATTAGTGGTTTTTATTTCTGTAGTTTTACTATGAACAGAAAGTTAAAAATGCACACCTGAGGCATAAAAAAAAATTCCTCTGAACACCAAATTAATATTGCAGATTTGGTAAATTCTGACTTTTATTACTTTGAAATCTCTAATGTAAATGCAAACCAATCACGCTCTAAAGTGATGATGAAAGCACTAGGAAAATGTATTATTCATCTCTGTTCTCATCTTGCAGAATTTATTTTGTGTGCGTTCTTTGTCCAAATGTCACTGGCAACATGAATATAAGTAGTCACACTTTAAATAGCATTATGTGCTTATTTAATCTAAGATTTCTAACTGTTCAGAAGATCTTAAAATGAGGCAAGCATCTACAATTTAAGATCTTGTCTGCTCCACTTTTGGAGAACTGAAGGTGTGCAGGAAATGAAGAAAGGGAAGGAGAAAAGGAGGGACATCCCTGTTCTGACAAAGAGTTAACCTAAAAGCAGATGATAATTTTTGTACATAAATACCTATTTACAAATCTGGTTTATATTCCTTAATATTTTTTGAGTTTTAACCCACATTTAAAATATCTAATCATTACTATAAAAGTGAATGATTTGTCACGAGCAATGAAGAGATCAGTTTATTTGAATGTCTCCCTCTAAAAGAGGAATTCTTTTTATAGTCTGTGGAAATCCTGGATGGCAAAACAGTAAGAAGTAATCCATAACAATACCAATGGTTTCTTTCATACTGGTGAAAAAATACTGCTGCCAAAGACCTCTACCAACATCAGTTCTTTGTCCAAGGTTGAAATCAAACACTCACTTCAATGCAGTATTCCAAACACAGCTTTAAAATTACTTTTACTTCTTGCACATGATCTCAGGCAGCTTGCATTACCTTTCAACAGTATATACTTCACTAATAAATCAAATTATTAGTGAACACACTGCAAACCACTGCAGAGTGACATACATCAGCATTGCTCCAGAAAACTGGTCATGCTCCCTTTTTGTTGTGTTTACAAAAGTGATTGTGTGGATGGTATCAATGCAGGACAGGGTGTGATCTACGTGAAAAAAACAAGGAAAAAGCAAAGATTTCTCTCATTCCACATGAGCTCCTTCATCTGATTCACTGCACAGACTAACACACAGACATGCACCTGCTGCACAAGAGAATATACAAGAACAGAACAGGCAGCTGAGACCATTTCAGTTAATGAAACCATTTACTGCCAATTAAATCTCTGTCAAACTAGGATGCAAGGAACTTGGCTAACTCTCCTCCTTGCTCCTGGATCATCTTGGTATTTCAACAGAGAGATTACATAAACAAGCTGGTCATTGGGCTTTAAATAAATAGAATTGTCTGTGTTTACAAGTGTCTGACAAAGTTTTCCAGATACTAAACCAACCCTACTACTACAAATTTGCTGGTTAAAATGCATTAACAAACATTGTTTTTAAACAAGTGCAGACTCTGGAGTCAGCTGGACTATGAAAACAGTTCACTGGAATCCTCGAAACACTACTTAAAAGTTTTGCAAACAATTAAAGCAAATCCCCTGGATCAAATCAGGCTGTTACGGCTCACTGATATATATACTGACATGAAGAATATGTTCAATTGTTTGAAATTTAACTATACACTAATGCAAATTATCACTACATAATGATATTCCTGCAACATGCAAGGTTAAATTTTTACCGAAATTAGGCCATCAAAATAATTTTGTTTTCATATGTAATTCAAATACGGGCTTCCTGCAAAGTTTCCTGTGCATTCTTCAAGATGTGAGCAAATGACAACTTCACTACATGGAAGAAGGAGGTCTACTGCTGGGGTTTCTTGCCTTTTTACACATCAAGGTAGATTCTATCTCCATCCAGCAAATCAAGTTAACTCACACCTTAAATCACATCTTGATTAACTACGGCTTCTTCTCACATTCAGTACAACTCTGCACTGAGATTTGTTTGGAAATGGCAGTTACACATCATCTGCAATGCAGACAAGGTTTCATTCAGCTCCTAAAGTGAGATAACATCTGAATGCTTAGTAACTGAAAGGCAATGGGGTCCTAATACAAACCAGGAATAACTGCAGGTGTGAAAAGCAGCAAAAAGACAGATGAAATACCTTTCTTCTCCTCCCATCAAAATTCCCCTAAAGCAGTTTTCCCTCAGTAGTCAAGAGATACCATTTACTCAAATCCCAGAATCATAGAATATGCTGAGTTGGAAAGGACCCACCAGGATCATCAAGTCCAATTCCTGGCCCTAAGGACACCCCAAGGATCAGACCACGTGACTGACAGCGTTGTCCAAGCACTTCTTGAACTCTGTCAGGCTTGGTGCTGTGACCACTGCCCTGGGGAGCCTCTTCCAGTACCCAACCACCCTCTGGGTGAAGAGTTTTTTCCTGATATCCAACCTAAACCTCTCCTGACTCAGCTTTATGCCATTCCCTTGGGTCCTGTCACTGGTCACAAGAGTAAAGAGATCAACAACCTCCCCTTGTGAGGATGTTGAAGACTGCAATGAGATCTCCCGTCAGTCTCCTCTTCTCCAGGCCAAACAGACCAAGCAACTTCAGCTGCTCCTCATACGGCTCCCACTCCAGACCCTTCATCATGCTTGCAGCCTTCCTTTGGATGCTCTCTAACAGAATCACCTGTGCACAAGACTTGAGGTGACGCTGCCCCAGAACAGAGCAGAGCAGGACAATCCCTGCCCTCACCCGTCTGGTGATGCTGTGTCTGATGCCCCCCAGGACAGGGTTGGCCCTCCTGGCTGCCAGGGCACTGCTGACTTGTGTTCAACTTGAAACCAACCAGGACTCCCAGGTCTCTTTCTGCAGTGCTTCTTCCCAGTCTACCCGCACAACCAGGACTGCCCCATCCCGGGAGCAGGATTTGGCACTTGCCCTTGTTAAACTTCATACAGTTGGTGGTTGCCCAATTCTCTAATTTGTCACAGTCTATCTACAGGGCCTCTCTGCCCTTGAGGGAGTTGACAGTTCCTCTCAATTGTGTCATCCTTTTGAAAACATCTAGAGATGTTTTTCATGGAAATGCAACGCAAATTCAACTTTGAACAAAAATGCTTTAACCTCCAGGGAGGGAAAAAAAACCTCCAGTCATTATTTCCACAGAAAACATTCTTTCCAGAAGCCCTCAAAATGCTTTCAATAAGGTTTAAGCAGAAATTCTAATTCAACTACTTGCACCTCTTGTAACTGTGCATTTTCTAGATCTCTTTCTGAATAGAATACTTGTACATACAAAACCACCTTCGGCTCTTTCCCCTTCCCTTATCCTCCCAGCTGCCAAGATTTTACATCTATTTCCAACAGTCACTGTATTTTATTTTTTCCTTGTGTGGATTTCCTAGGGATGACCTTAAACATTCTTTACTCACCCAACAGATCTCTTTTATAAGCAGACACTCTAAAAATGAGCATTTATTTCTAACTGTTAAGAAGGCATGAATGGTTATAAGACTGGAAAGGACATTCTATTACAAATATCAAATGCTTACATTAAAGTATTTTTATGTAATATCTTCTCCTGTTAAATTGTAGCATATTGTTTTCATGTTGATTGATAAACATAAGACATATTTTTAAATTAAGACTATAATGTGTTTACACTGTTCCAGGGGTTTCAAAATTATAACTTGTAAAGAAATATAAACCACATTATTAATTACAGATGAAAATTTGCTCAAAAAAAAAGGAGACAAGAACATGGGAAAAAATGAAAGAAACAGTGAAAATTTTATTTCCACATAGTGATCAGCCTGTGTAGTGAGCTAAACCCCAAACGCAAGGGAGGTGTGCGGCAGGGAAGAACTGAAAAAAATAAAGAAAACCAGATTGGAACAATGTATTTCAGACAGGGAAAAGTTCAATGTCCTTAACTCAGTTCACTCACTTATGTAAACCTTAACATTATTTTTACAGCCTCATCTACTACCTTTAAGTAATATGTAATTAATAGAACTTCAAACAAGAACTAAGAGATGGGCTAAAATGCCTGGGTTCAAGTGATAGATATTGCTCTTGCTAAGCCAAGGGAGTTATGACTCATCTGCCTGTTTACACAGAGCCAGGCAGCCATGGAGAAACACTGCAAGGATAACTAGGGAGTCAATCAGAGTTCTAGCAGAAAGGTAAGTATCTTCAACTCGTACCTATGAAGAAATCTATGAAGGACATTAGGTGAGAGAAAATAATTAAAGAAATACCTGCAGGTAACACAAGTAACTCCCAGGTAAGTCAAGTATCTGCCAGAAGAAAACAGCTCCCAGAAACAAGAAAACCAAAAACACACATTTTAACACAGGAACAGAGCTTTTCTTTTACTCGTTATTCTCAATTTCTATACCCAAGCAATATTCAACACTAAAGAGTCAGAAAAAGAGTTCAGGACAAGCAGTTAGGCACTCAGAACAAAAGTTGTGAAGGAGCTGATTAGATCAGGCTGAAAAAACCTGACTAGATCTCAAGTGACTCACAGAAAAAGCAGAGCTGGAAAAATGACCAGAAAGACAATGTGGTATCCCTAAGAAATAAGAATCTGTATGCTCCCCTCAGACAAAAGTATCTGACATCACCCAAGGGCTGAACTACAGCTCGAAACAGTGTTTTCACAGCAGGAAACTTAGGTCTGTTTTGCATACCCCAGCGTGTTGATTAAAGGTATGCAGTTGTTTCTGAGCTAGCAAAGGCTAGTAATGTCCTTGTAGCACTACACAGGCAGCCAAAACTGGTGCTGTGATGTTCATACTATATAAAAGGACTGGCTCCTGGTACATTATTCCTCAAACAGTCCCCGGGTATGACTTAAGAGAGCATTAGGTAGCATGAACCAAAACCATGCCAGAAAATGTTGCTAATAACTAAGCCACAGGTGCTATCAGCAGAGCAGCAGTTGAGCTCACACCCAGGTCTTGCACTTTTTAACAGTATAAACACAGTCAGACTGTCTCCACCAAACAACTCTGAATTACGGATTCCTCCTCCCTCCTGAGCCACCACGTTAATTACACCAGACTGCAGAGATGTAGAGATGGAGATGCAGGCTCTCCTGCCCTCGCCATCCACTCACCACCATGGAACTGGAATATGCAGCTTCCAAACGCACCAGCACATCTGAGTAACTACTGCTATGATATTCTCTAACTTGGTATTAAAAACATGAATGTATGATACATGTTACAAAGTGTCTGACAACTATTCCTATGTGTATTTGTGCAGAGTACACATTTCTGCTCATCTTTCTGCAATACTAAGCAAGTTGTCTCCCTCTCCACCTTGCACAAGGACATTCAGCAGCAGGGATCCTCTTGGTCCATGGTCCATGTTGGTTCTTGCAGAAAAGAACCTCCTCCCTCTCTGTACACACCCAGCAGGTACTCATAACTGTTACCTAGGTTTCAGACTTGTTCCTGGCATGAAAGCAGTATTAATTAAAATTCTCTCTCTAGAGTAGAAGCACAGAAAAGTGCAGGAATCAGGAGTATTACCATACCTTACAGAAGTTTTTGGTATTAGTCAGGCTGTAAAATCTACTTGTACAAGTAAATATGTCAGGAAGACCCTCCTTTTCAATAAATTTCTATGTGCTCAAATACTCTTCTTGCCAAAGAAACCTCAGCTACAGTGTATCATTATACTTCCAGGATCACTTTTCTTTTTTCCCCACAGAAGAAAATTAAGACTGGGAGGAGATACCCACTGTAACCTAGCTGACTTCAAGTCATGCCAGTCCAAAACACAAAACATGTGGGGAGAAAAAATAAATTCCTTTACATGAGGCTCCTTTAGACTGCTCAAAACATTAGCTGGGCATTCGAGAAACTGCTTCCTATTCCTTACACCTGTATAGAGGTTACAAAGAAGGCTCCAGACCAGTGTGACAACAGCTAATGCTGGTGTAATTCTGGAGCACAGCTTCATGAACTCCACAGTGAAAGAAACAAACAGGGCACCAACAAAACAAGTATCTGTTCATACAGGCTGAGTACATAGCAGCAACATCCATAGACAAGAAAAAATTAGAATAAAAGTAAACAAAGATCCCAGAAAATTAAATCCTAGTGGAAGGATCACAATCAAACTTAAGAGAAACTACAAGAAAGAATAATCTAATAATAAGTAACTAATCATAAGTTACACACTTTGCTTCACACTTGCTCTGCATAAGGATCTAAAAAGTACCTGAAGAGCAGGCTGTGCTGAAAACCCTGTAGGTTCCTAGGCACAACTGTGAATCTAAAGTAAGAACAAGAAGCCTTCACAATGCCTTGCCTTCACAGATACAGGCTTGATTCAGCTTTTGTTTTCATGCACATCCTGTGACAATTAGCTGTGCACACATACACAGGCATACAAAATCAAATACTCAATTCTAAGAGACTTCATGGGTACATTTAGCTCTATTTACTGGGAGTGAATGCATTCATCAAACAAAATTTTAAGCTTAAGCCACTTCTCCACTAAATTAAACTTTACTGAGCACAAATGTTAAAAATGTTAATAATTTTGTATTTCTTTCTAAGAAAAGCAAAGTTTGCCATCACAGGTAATCAAATTTATGCTGACAGTGATCAAGCACTGAACACAAATGATGCCTTCTGCAGACAAATGGAAAGATTTATCTTCTTGGTCAGTTGTCAGGAAGACAAATCTTGATAGTCATTATCAGCATTTCCCTCCAAGAGCAGAAGTCAGGCAACTCAAAGTAGGGATGCCCAGGCTGCATCCTCAAGGCTACTCGTTGCTAGCCAAGAAACTTTAGCTGGCTCATAGGCAATTTCCAGCCACCCTCTTTCCCTTTGGTCTCACAGTAGTAACTGCTAGCTCTCAGCTTCCTCATTTCTCAGGGGCAAAAAGGACCACAGTTTCACTTGAAAGCACTTTCCAAAAGCAGCAGTACTGGATAGTGCACGTGCAATACAGCTGAATCAGATTTGCTGAGCATGTGCAGATCCTCTGGCACAGTAAAACCCATTGAACATGCATGGATCAGCAGCACTATACCAAGAGACACACATATACTAAATTTGCACACATGACAGAGAGGAGGAAGATTTTGGCAGGGAAATCCATGCTGCTACAACAATGTCTTCGGACACAGCCCATTCCCATAAGAAATCCAGACTCCACTGTTTTAAAACTGCTGTTCTACTAAAAACACAAATCCATACAATGTAACTAAAAACTAGCAATCTGGTTTTTTTCAAAACAAATCCTTGAGTGTAGTCAAAGCCCCCAGTTATACCAGACAAGAACACCATACAACATTATTACTTCTAAAGTCAGAAGTTACCTTGATGATTAATTAAACAGTTACCACACAGAGTGGGGGGGTTTTACAGCCTCCAATAATACACACAGAAAAAAGCATTTAAAGCAAATCAAGACTGCGAAGTCAACCAATTCAGAACAGGTCAGAACGTCCTAGACTTATGCAACTTTCATTCAAACTCATGATACTGCCCTTCCTGACGTATTTTTCCACAATATCTCTTAAGTGGAACACAAGGAACAGTACTCAGTGAGTAATGTTCAGTATTTTGCATTTGCTAGCTCTTCACCACCTGGACACATGCCTTAATTACTGTTATTAACATACTCAAACTGCTCTGAATATAGGCCCATATTGCTAGAAATTACTTGAGTGATTTGCCTGATCATGTGTGACCATGAAAACATAAAATCCCTGTGTTCCTGTTTTCCTTATACAGATCACAGAAATCATCTGGGTCTCCCAGGCCATAGGAGCCATGGCAGATGGTAACTGAAGCACCTGGTTCATGTCATGTGTACATAGCAGCAAATTCCCTCCAACTAATGTCACTTCAAAAACACTGCACACTCACAAAACTGACTTAAGGAAATATATTTTAAAAATCTGTGATCTTTTAATACTTACACAACATTGAATTTGAGTATTTTTAACTAATTTTTATGCAAACACTTTTAGATATATAGTCAGATTTCCTCATGAGTCTTTCTACTGCTGTCACTATTATTGCTTAAGTGCTTTGTGCATACTAATGACGACTTTCATATCATCTCTGTGAAGTGCATCACACTCCACCTGCAAACAGAAGACCCAAGATGAGTATTATCTGGTAGTTAATTCTCAAATATTAGAATCATACAACCTGATTTGGCAGAATTACTTATGACTTCACAAACTCAAACATACATCACCCTTATTTATGTATTTTAATCCCATTTACTTTCTTATTTTTTAAAATAATACCAATATTATAATCATGTTATTATGCAAAATATTTCCTGGCCTAACATCTAAAGAAAGGTAGTGCTGAGAAGAAAACATGTTTAATACACTTGGGCACGCCTAGTGTAGCACAACCACATTTTCTCTATGGATGGAAATTAACATCAAGCAACTTCACTGCAACACACTTACAAAAGATGAATTATTACTCTGGAATGCATGCACACAGTTCTTCTTTGCAAGAACTACATGAAACCTAGATGCCAGACACCTTTGAAAAGCTGTGGTCATGTATGAATAGGCATGAATATTATTACCACATACTTTGGATAACGAGAGTAATTGTAAAATGATGGTGTATGACATTACACTGGTGTGCAAAATGAAAAGCCAGAAGAGGCAAAATAGGCAAAAAGTGCAACTTGAGTTGACTGGCTTACGTGGCAGTATATTCTTGGCGCAAGATTCAAGTACAAAACTCTGGGGAAGCTTGTGTCAAGCATGTTTTCAGCTGTCATTCTGAAAGGAGATTCATGTAACAAATTCAGATCCCTGCATTTCTCACAGTCTGCCACAAAGCTAAGAAGGAATTTTATTCCCTACCTTTATTAACTGCTCTCAGCAAAGCTTATAAGGTGCCTCTACTAAACATTTATAGTTTTGTAACACTGATATGTATCATTGCTTCCAAAAATTTCAATGTGTTAGGTCACATTTAAAGAAAAGAACAGTATTTAAGCGAACAGAATTACTCTTCTGTGGAAATGTCTTTGGACCGCGTTCCTTTTAGAAAGTGCCTGCAATGTTTTGGTGAAATGTTAAGACTTTTTAGAACAAAAGGTTAAAAAAAGATCAGATGTGGTTTTCCTTCAATTTTTAAAGGCTTTTGAATGACTTACAACTAAACGCACAAGGCATAACTAAATGGTCACATTAATAAATCAAGTTAAGATGACTTCACCAGCCACCTAACCTATTCACTACTGAAGTTACTACAACAAACCCAACCTACTGTGACACAATTTCATAATTGTACCATTAATGCTGATTATGTAGACATTTCATCCCATCCTCACTTCCAATCAACAAGAATTCTTCCAAAGGTACTGGGTAATTTCTACACTGAACTGAGTGATTATCCAAGCATCTATCACAATCTCTTGCAGAGAACAAAACCCTGCATTGCTGCTGCAGAGAGGAGTGAGAGCAATCCAAGACACGGCAACACTATTGTGTATGTAAGTCAGTGCTCTGAGCTGAAAACTAGGGCAGCTTTGCCTTTCGTTGTCTTGGATTAACAGCTCCACAGGAATTCAGTACTAGGATCAAGCTTTAGTCTGTCTGCTAATGCACATAATTTGTACTTACTGCAAGAATATAATACAACTTACAGTCCAACAAGGCTAAGTGCTACAAATGAAGTGACATTTTTTTGTCTAGAAAATCAGTTCTGCGTTGGTGACTGCAATTCAGTGCGGATGTTTAACTGTTTAAAATGTATCTCACAAAGCTGTATCTTGTATAAAATACTTTTGTAAGATTTAACATCTTAATTTCTTGATCATGTACATTCTGAGAGCAATACAGGGAGACCAAGAAATGTGCATTACAATTGCATACACAAAGCAAGTTAATGGTTGGAACAAAACTATTGTTATTTCCAACTGAAGTGCTAGGGTCTTGAATGAGGCCTTGGGCTTTGTAGCAATATATAATATGCAATTAGGTACAGCAAAACAGTTGGCATGGCTTAAAAAAAAGACTGAGTCATGTCTCGTACTGGGGTCCCAGGCTTCATAATGCTTGAGAAGAAAATTCCCTCACCAGTTTCATACCAGCACTACAAATACCAAGGCAGGTTTCTAGTAGATGACTGCAGAGAGATCTTTGGCAATCAGTACAGACACAAAAGATAATGGTAACTGTGATAGTTATGATCTTCAATTTCTTAATATGGAATTAAGAAATACATTGGACAAATTTTGCTTCTGTGTAGCAATAATAAAGATCAGCATTCCCTTTCTACAGTAAGATACTCTAAATCATTCTAGTATTTATAAATCACTACCTTTCACTTGCAGGATTCGGAGTATTAATTTCACAAAGGTTGAAGTTCATTATCTAAGTGACTTAGAATTTCCTCTTTCCATGCCCACAGGCACAAAAATCAGTATCTCTCACTCTATTGATTCCTGTTTCCATGTTATGTTAGTAGCAAAAATCATCCTGACATGTTTGGTTCAAGTTTTCCAGGGAGAGGAAAGGATTCATCTCATCTAGCGAGACCCTTTTTGTCCTCAGTGAGGAGAAAAACACACATCTTAAAACACAATAAACCCCACCCTCATGCCAATGACAAAAGTAATTTTGAAGATCTCAAACACCTTTTGGTCTCTTGATGCTTTTGATAATACATATTTACTCAACTCTCATATCTTAAATGTCAGTTATTCACAGCTGATAAATTTTTTGCAGCGCACTCCTTCAGTACACTGTGCTGTGCACAACTAGCATTTACAGACACTACAACATTTGAAATAAAATGCAAGCAGAAAGGAATCAAAGATAACATAAAGCAAACAATTTCAAACTCTTTCCAAGGTATTGAGAATGATAGCTCTGTATTATTATAGCATAATTGCCAAAAAGCAGCCAGTTGTAATTTGAAGGTTTTAATGGAGGGAGGACCTATACATGTGTCTCCCACTGCAAGGCTTTTTATTAGCTTTGAATTAATCTTCTCAGCCTTCCCAACTGGCTCTCCAACTTCCCAAGAACACCATAAGGTGACATACACATCACAACATGCTACCATGCAAATACCACTTTTGTAATGACACACAGGCAATGTTAACCCTATTGCCACAGGATTACATGAAGAAGGGCATATATACTTGGGGAATATTTTAAGAGGCCAGATGCACAAACAACTGAATTCCAAGAGGCACATAACCATGGTATCAGCAAACCTGAATGCTTTGATACAAAAGCCTAGTATAAGGTGGTTTTTGGCATGGGTTTTTTGTGTATTAGCTAATAGTAATGTCTTTTCCACATTCTGGAACTCAGCAAGTCTTCTAAAAGACTTAAAAATAAATCATCATTAGACTAATTATTTTTTCCTGCCAAATCTTGTAGGTTTTTTTTGATGCAAGCTTTCCTTATAGCACATAAATTCTAACACCATTTTCAATTAAGAGATGTTCACTACTTTGAACGTATCATTTCTATCCACCTGCGAGAAAGACATTGCTATCAAATAGTTTTGTACTACTTTCAATTTTGCCATCTCTGCTAAACAAGAGTTAGATTTCTACAATTACCAGATGTAGTGGTTTGGTTCAAATTGCCCATTACTTACTTATTTTCCTTCTGTGAGATAAGAACCAGGAGAAAAGCAAAGCAGGCACAAAACTTAAACCTTAAAAGCATAAAGAAGTTTATTAACAGAACTAAAAGGCAGAAAAAAAAGTTAGACTAAACCTTCAGAACACTTCTCCTCCCCCCACCTTCTTCCCTCCTCCCACCAACAACATGAAAAACAACCCTCAAGGTTTTTCCAGAGTCAGTTTACCATCTCTATAAGAACTTTCTCAGTCCACTTAGGGAGAGGAGTCTCTCTTGCTCATGCTGTGGAGACATCTCCACACGAAAACAGTTAAACAGTTCTCTTGTGGCTCAGTGTCACAGTAAGGCTGCCCGGAATGGTTTCTCCTTGCCTGTGAAAGTCCCTTCCCTCAACTTGCAGCTTTCCCCACAACTGCTTCCGAGGGTTAATTTCTTTAGCTAATGGGGTACCATTTTAAGGATGAGCTGTTCAGAAACAAAAGTTCTCTTTACCCATCTGTGGGTGCATATTCATCTCTAGGAACAGAGGTCCTCCCTTTCTCCGGTAGTGAGAGGGTCCTCATCTCCTTCAAAACAAAAGTTCTTTTCACCTGTCTGTAGGTGCATCTTTATCTCTAGGCACAGAGGCCCCCTTCTTCTCTGGCAGCAAGAGGGTCCTCATCACCTTCAACTGAAAAGGCACAGAGGCCTTCCTCTGGGAGCGAGAGAGTCTACATCACTTTCAACTCTCTCTGTTAAAACTTCTCAATAAATCACAGCTACTTCAGTAGTTGCTTAATGCAGCACAGGTACTTCTACCCATGGGTTGCGGGTTTGAACGCTCTGCCTCCCCCCACCATGCTTCATGAAATTACAACGGGAACACTGAGATATATTATAGTCCATCACCACAGCCTTACAAGAGAATTTCAGCTTCCAGGAGAAGCATCTCCTCTTTCTCCTCTCTCAGGGTTTCAGCTCCTCCTTCTTTGCTGACTTTGGTGTCTCTGTGCTGTTTATTTCACGTGCCATCATCTGTCCTTTTCCTCTGACTCAGGAGAGGATTGAATGTCTGGAAGCTTCATCTGTTCTGGAGAAATCTTACAGCACTAAAAGAGTTAATCTCACCCGGCCTTGCAGCTGGAATTCGCTTATCTCTCCTTGCCGGGCAGCAGCAGTGGGTGAGGGGGGGCATGGCCCGTCTGGAGCAGCTGAGGGGGCCTGGCCCGGCCGGAGCATGGCTGGGGCCGGAGCAGGGCTGGGGGGGCCGGGCCGGGCCGCAGATGGAACAGGGCCGCTCCAGGGTGGGCTCCTGGCCGGCCCGGCCGGGCCGAGCAGGGCCCGGCCCCGCTGGGCCGTGCCCCGGGCCTCCCTCAGTTACCTGTCCGAACGCCGGAAGTCAGAGAGAGCCTCCCGCGCTCTGTTCGTTCTTAAATGTGTATCACAGAGGCGTACCAAGCTTCTTAAGTGGCTTAAAGAAGTTGTCAATATTCCAACGAGCCAGTTGATTGGTTAGGTCAGGTCTAGAGGAAACTGTAAGCACCTCTGCAAAAAAAAAATCACTTCCTAGGCTGAAGGAGTCTTCCTCAAAAACTCAAACTATGCTAACCTATGACACCAGACTCCAAAGATTTCTAGTTAAAGTAGAAACTTAAGTAACTTTTAAGTAGTAGCTTTAACTATGTTTGTCCTTAGCACTGCAGATTTTTAGCTCATTTGTAAGAGTTCTAAGCTTACTGATATATGACTTACCACCCTCAGTCTGCATCCCCATACACATCACCAGAGTAGCCCACAGCTCTGTAACTCACAAGATTAGAACAACTGAAGTGCAGCATTAAGAATAGGGGGGAAATCAAGCAAGAAGGTCAGAGCCAGATATAACGCTTGTACCTGGAAGTGGATTTAATGTTGATTCACCTGGTGAGGTGTGGCTTTCCACACTATCTTTTGCTCAAGCTAAATAATAAATTCTTTGATTGTAATAGTTTTTCAGTGCTTATAACATTGCCAGACCTACCATTTTCCATATTGACAATATAAAATAACTCAGAAAATTATTTCAGTCAAATAGCTCTGCTTCAGGGAAAATACTCAAGTCTGCTATATTTTTAGATCTATTCTTAAACAAACCTGGCATGTCTGTGCTTTGGATCAAGAACTTAAAATTCAGCCAGTTTTCAAAAAATGTACATATTGCCTAAGAAAATGAGAACTGCAACCTCTGACAATATTAAAGCAGAACTGAAAAATCAGATTAAGGACTGGAAAGAAAACTTTATTCAGCAAAGTATTTCCTCATCAAATATGAAGTCAATACCATCTTATTTATCATATTCACAATAATTATGTATTTACAAATTTCATTAAATGATAAGAATGGACAAGTGGGGGAAAATAGCTGTAACTACAGAAATGTATTTATTCTGCTTAGTACACAGAAGTAAAACATATACTAGTCAAGGGCAACTTAAAATGAGTTCTTACATCTACAGCATAAGCTCTACTTTTAAAAAGAGTATTAGTCTTGCACATAGTAGAATCAAAAGCAAAATTAAGTAATCAAAGCTGAAATAACACTGCTGTCAAATTCTGTCCAAAATGGGCAAGTTCTACTTCTTCTAATAAAAAGCGAGTTGACAGAGCCAGTAATAAACCGATTAAGTCTTAGTAGCTACAACTTTCTAAGGTTCCATCTGTTCTGTACATGTGCCACCCTGGGCCTTTGCCAGATCCAAGACCTGGAACTCTCTTCTGTATTGTCAGTAACAGGACACTCCTGCTGTGCTCTGTCAACAAATAAGTAGTGCCTGTTGGAATACAGAGGTGACAAACTTGGAAACATGTAGGATACAATTAATACAGACAATTTGGTAAATAAAAACTGAGATTGCTGGTCAAGAAGAATAGAAAATACAGATGGAAAAAAGAGGGCATGGGAATATAGCCAAAACATTATATAGTAATACCACTAGGGGAAACTAAAAATGACAACTTTTGGAATATCTGCTGAAGAAGTGAAAACAGAGTGAACACTGTAAGAAACAGTCTAACAAACAACTTGGAAAAAAGCATAAATACTTTTCAGAATGATGACTCCTGACCAATCTGCAAAGACAACAGATCCGGTTATATGAGGCATACTCAGAGGAGACAGTTGCTTTGCAGAAATATTTTTGTTGATGTTCACCAGGGAAAAGAATGGTAAGAGTGTCATATCAGAGCACTCCCTCTGGAGAAGGGTCTATTTACAGCAGAAGCACTCTTAGATTGTGAAAACAAATTAGTAAAATAAATTTTAAAATGTTACCTGCCAGAATGATGCGGTTATTTACTCCTTGAGCTTTGAAGAAACTATTGATGTTACTGAAAAATGTAATAGCTAAACTACTTGACATCAACTATAACTTCTCATTTAAAACTGCCCTAGTACCACAGGGTAACATAAACAGCATCCTCAAGAAGATTCTGAAACAAACAGAGAACTACAGAAGAGTAAACTTGATATTTATATTGGATAAACTGTTGCTAGTAAATCTAGAACAATTAGGGAATAACTGAGTAAATATGATACCATGTGGAAGAGTCACCAGGGCATTTGTGGAATAGTTGCACTTCACAAATCTAATACAGCTCTTTTAAGTTATAAAAACATGTTGATTTATAAAAACAAATTTGATTGACAGCATAGTGCATTTCAAAGACACCCCCTAAAGACTCTTAAAGAAAGTAATCTCCTCTTAGAATAAAAGCAAATGTCCTTCTGTGAATAAATCACTGGTGAAAAGGCAGGAAAGAATGGTGGACCCCGATGGTCAGCTTTCACGGTGGATGGAGTAACCAACCAGAACAGTGTCACAGGAACCTGTGCTGGAACCTGTACTTTTCCATGTATTTGGGGAGGAGATGTCCACAGATGCTATTCAGAACAGAAAAGATACAGATCAACTGTAAAAACACGCAGGACTCCTTTACTGGGAGTGACTGGGAGGTATAACAGGAGATTAAATTTAATGTACATAAGCATAGTGTACATAAGTGAAACAAAAGGTGAACATGTTTCTAAATTTACACAGGCATCGACCTCTGAGCTTGCTATTCTCACCCACAGATAACTCCAAAATGTTAAGTTTGATTAGGCATACACAATATAAGCAGTAAATTCAGTGCTCAGAAGACAAATAGACAGGTATCAGGAATTATTAGGAAAGAAATTGAGAACAAAACAAACCCCACCACTAAACCACTCTATGACTGCATGCTGTACTGAATGTTTTATTGGTTCTGTTTTTGGGTACCAAACAAAACAGAGTCAAACTGGAAAGTACAGAACATTACTGAGTAACTCCTGTATTAGGAACAACCAAGTAAAATAGAATTCTCCAGCCTAGGAAACAGGCAGCTGAGAGGAGCCATCCTCTCTCTGCACCACTCAGTTACATAAAGAGGAAGCAGCTGTTCCCCATGTCCTCCACTGGGACACCTTACTGAAATCATATGGAAATAGATGGAAAATGACAGATTCAACTTCAGCAAAAGAAGACTAATCTTGACATTCCAGGTAACTAAGCTGTAGACTTCTCTGCCCCAGGCTCTTCTCAATGTTAAAAGCAATCATGAGCATATGAAAGACTGGGCAAAATTTTAGAAGGAAAGTGCATCAAGATCCACCAATCCAGCCATGCCGCATCCCGGTGGTTATGGGTGGTTAGAAAACAACCCAGGATCACCACGTGCTTGGTTTATTTGCATGTCTTTCTCCCTGTGCAGGTGCTGTTGCCTTTGTTGGGAGTCAACAGGCAGAGCTGGATGACCTCAGTTTGTACAGCTGGGCTTGTACATGCTGTTAGGTAACAGGAGAAACAAGACTGGTTAAAGAGACTTAGGGCACTCAGGAAAGAGACAGAACATTTGCCACAAGCGGTAGAGTATGGAGGGGTGTACTGGGCATAACTGGCAATGTTTTGATGTCGGGGGAAAGGACTGCAGGAATGAGTGTGGCCAGGGGACTGGAGCAATAAAAAGAGAGAAAAGGTTTCACAGAGACAAGGGGTGTTTTCCCTAGGAGTTTGTGTGTTGGTTTCAATCCCAGATTCAGTAATTAGAAGTTAATTGACAAAATAAATTAGGAAAGTGTGTCCTGATTTAAAAGTCTACCTCCAATTAATTAAATATTCTAAACCTGTCAGTATTTTTCACTTGAATAATTCTTCTCCCAGTTTCTCTTCCCCTCACTAAATAGTAAGTTCTGTGATGAACATCAAAACTATTACCTTCAAGGGCTCTACAGAAAGAGAAGATTCTATTGTCAGAATCTTCGTCTCAGTAATGTTACATTTGAGGAATGCAACCTCATACACTGTTTTCAGTAACGTGTCAACTCCTGAACTTTAGGGTTTTTTCATGAAGGGTATAATCTACTATTAAGAGATACAAAGAAGAAGGCAGTATGAGTTTTAAATCTGAGTAAAATACCAAAATGAACAATGTTAAGATCTCACCTGGAGTAAGTATGAGCCAGAGGTATCTGCACTGGAACTCTCATTTTGTATCGTATTCTGTTGGGTAATAGCATCCTCTTTCTTTCGTTCCTTCTGCCCTGCTTCATCATCTTCATATTCATCAAGGCTCTAAAATGAAAAATATTTAGTTATCAGTTATGGTCTTTGTGTGTTGCTTCACATGCGTTCCACATTTCACAAAACTAATGCATCAGTGAATATTTTCAAATATTAACTCCATATTTCAGGAAAGTTTAATTAAATGTTTAAATGCTTTTCTTTCCAAATAACAGCTTTTTTTTCCCATCACAAAAGTAAGAAATAATCAAAACAAGATCCAATTTGACAAAGGTTTAGACAATGCCGTGCAAGTTCAGTGTTAATCCTGCTGTGAGCAGGAGCTCAGACTATACCTGAAGTTCCTTCCATTTGAATGATTCTACAACCCTGTTTGCCATATGCAATTGTATTACCTCTACCCACCAGAGATTTTGAGGAAATCCAGAAAAGAAAAAAAAAAAAAAAGTTAATTGTACTCTTCACTCAAAAGCTGATCTTTCTTGACATAGTGGCATCTACTGAGGCTGAAGTGTCAGTCTCAATCACCCATCTTAATTTTGCTCTCCTTGGTTTTCATTTTATCTTTAAAAATTGACCATTGAAAATCAGTAATTTTTAAATTAATTGGACAGTCATTAATCACTAACAGTTAACATATATAATGTTTTGACTCTTCAACACTAATGTTTCATACTAGATTTGCTGAAATACTTGTTTTGAAAGGATTACGTTTCTAAAGCACTGACTGCTGTTAGGCAAGAGACAGGAAAAGTAAGTAGGCAAGTAAATAAAAAAATAAATAATCAGTATTACTGCCTCTGTTCTAGCTCAAAGCTACGTTAATGCCAGGGTAGAAATGTCAGTACTCAACCAGCTTTGGGCTAAGTCAGCTATGTCTAGATCAGTCTTAATTTAATGTACACAAATTTACAGAAAGAAAAAAAAAAAAAAAACACAATCTTATGGTTAGAAGACCAACTTGAAGCAGACAAAGCTCAAAAAAAAAAAAAATCTGACCATGACATCACAAGCTGTTTGCCAGCACTATACATTAGAACAAGAGATGTGTGAAACCTTGTTACAGAAACACAGGGAACTAATCAGTTTAAGACATCAGAAAAAGCTTCTAGGTTAATGTACAGGACCTTGAGAAACCGAGAACAGGACTAGCAGAGAACAAATGCCAAATTATTTCAGTTGAAATTTCTAATGCACAAACAAAAAGTCACTATTCTGAGGCCCAGATACTGACAATCTCTGTCATCACCTTACACAGAGGACATAAAACTAGTCAAAAGCATATAATGAGAATGCTGGAATACAGTATCTTTAAATACAAAACCGGTGTTATTTGCTAGCTGAAAATAGCACTCGTATATCAAAAACTAACTCCAGCTCCTCCAAAGCAAACACTATGGTGATACAAAACCTGGTGCTAGAAAACTGACAAACCAGAAAGGGATATGTTTCCACAAGCGAACCTGAATAAAAGCCGTTTAAACTCTCCACAGCAGCGCTCATGACAGCAACACTAATGCAATTTCACCAGTCTACTTCTAACTACCCTTTCAATGTAACTGATGCAGACGTGCTCCTATCACTAAGAAAGGCATACTTAGAAGATTATTATGGCTGAATCGTTACACATTCAAAAACACTTTCAATGAGATTTTTGTAATAAAATAATTACAAATATTTAATTCTTTTGGGTCCATTTATAACAAGGCGTTTAAAAAACACTGTCATGGCACATTCTAGGAAATTATCTTTAAATCAACATCCTCTACCTTTTATAAACTGTATAACTTAAAAATTTTGATAACATAAATTTAGGTCCTAATTTATCCCATTATGGTATTAATCCATTATGAAGTGACACAGTAAGAAATAATCAGGCCCTACGGCAACAAGAAATTGAGTGATTGTCACCTCTTACAAAGCCAGCCTTGTTCAGAAAGAACTACGAGGCACACAGAAGATATCATATAAATTATAACTAATGTCATGCAGATGAAGAATGATTGAAGAATGATACTGTGTTAGAGAAACAAGAACACTTTCAGATTGTTCTTCTGGTCTCCAAGTTGTCATGACAGAGAATGGAAATCCCAGATAAACTCAAAGGAAAGAGAATGTTTGAAATTAGCTTGGAAAAGCAGCCTCTAGAATGCGCAGGAGAAATCTGACTCAAGACAGAAGAGACTAGTAATCTTCACACACCTCAAAACAACTTTGCATTTTCAAGGAACAAAATTCTTTAAAGAGAAAAATGAAGCTCAAATATCAATATTGTAGGAAAAAAGTCTTAGTAGTGACGAAGTAGACAAGTGTACCTTTCTCCACAAATTCTCTCCTTCAGATACAGGCTTCTCATAAGCTTTCCAGAGACCATGAGCATACCCCAGAAATATTTTTCTCTGAATACAATTACATCTGTAATGAAGAATGTTCTTCTCTCTTTTAATATAAGATCACCTGTTACTAACTATTCTTTTAGCAATTTTGGACAGGAACAAAATCTGGTATGAAAGTTCTAGCCACACAATTTTAAACTAAACATTTTCAGTTAGGATTTGCAGCAATATCCATTCCCACCCTTTCCTTTCCTCTCAGGAAGGTCCAAGATCGTCAAAGTCTGCATATCAGTACCATCGAAAGGTACTCAATCGCCCCAAATAATCCATACTTCCAAAGTTAAAGGCCTTCTTCCCAAGCATGGAACAGTTGGTTGAACAGCTTATGTAAATCTAATTCAGAACATATAACCTCTGCTTTAAAGGCTACTGGGGCTTGCTCCCCACTCCAGATCCCTTCACTGGAGTAGGTGCCATGCCAGCTGACACCAGCACAAGTTTGAGTGATTAGAACCACAGAAGCCTCAGGCTTTTATTACTTGTCAGAGATGAGGTGGAAGAGTCACAAGCACATGTTGACAGTCACCATCTGTGGCTGACATGGCACATTTGGCCAGGGCTGCCAATGCCTTCCTGCCCTAAAGCAGGTGCCCAGTCACTGGCAGAGGCTGTGGTTTCCCAAACACAAAGGTTTTGTTCCCCTTCCAAACATGTAGACACACCAATTTACACAGTGTTTATGAAATGCAGGCTGAGCACAAGCCAACATGGTAACAACTACATAATTTAAACCTTTTACTGCTTTTTAGTAAGTTATTAAGCTCTGCTTCAACAACCATTAGCCTTAATAAGGAACTCCACTTGTTTTGACTCATGACAAAATAAGCTTTCTTATTGAAAACATCCTGCTTATGCACTTCATCTTCAGTTATTGATTGCTAGTATTATTGCCATTTATGTTCTAAGCTAACTTTTAGAGTAATAAAAATCAATAAAACCACATTTCAGTTGATACATTATTATTGAAAAAATTAAAAATATTTAAAGTCTTGTTACACACTTTAAAAACCGGGTTTTTTCAAACTGCCGGGCAGCTGAAACTGCCTTAGCCCACAAGACATTTCAATCAGTTGGATTACTCTGTTGCTCACGTTGCAGGCTCTCTCAAATACTGCACTTTTCTGTAAAACTAGTTTCACATCATTGAAAAAGACATAAGTGCAGCAATTACTTTCTCTGTCAGCACAGCAGAGAAATGGACTTGTAACCATGGACTTGTAATTACAGCAAGGTGTAATTCTGACCCATTATATAATTCTGTCCATTCCCTTTCCTCTGCTTTATTTTGCCACCAGGCACATACCATTTCAGATTCTTATTTTCCATTAAAATCATCTGAGTCTTGTACAGCAGATATTCAATGTGATATTCCCACATCTGATCTTAATATAAGGAATCCACAGAAATTCTTTAGGTTTTCTAGCATTTCAGTAAATGTTTGAAGCTGCAGTATAAACATTTTTCTGTAAACCTCTAGTACGGAAAATACAAGCAGAATAACATGCTTTCAAAAGAATCAGACTTAGGAAAGAAACAGCCACAAAGATATCCCCACATTCCAGCGTACCACCACCTGCAGTTTAAGGAGACATTGTGCGAAGAATATTTCTAATGATTCACTGGTTTGCTTCCTATAAATATTTGTGCATTGCTAAGAACAAGCAAAAGTTGGGGAGGGACTGTTTTCTCCCTGGAAAGAAGCAATATTCCTACGTGCAGATCGGTTTACGAGCACGCACAAGCTGCTCTCGCCACGAGAAATCGTGCTGAGTCAAAATGTCCCTGTTCCCATCCCCCTTCCTGCACCAACCTGCTCCTGCCTTGGAGTTCTGCTGGCCGAGCACATAACTGAGGGCTTCCCAGTTCATTTCATGGAAGGTCAGTCAGCTTAGTTTCAGCAGTTTTAATTAGCTCAATTGATTTTGCCTGGACCAGATACAAGCCCACTCAAATGATTCATTTCGCGTAACTCCAGGAATGGTTGTGCTACATCAGCTTTTTGAAAATGATGAGCACTTGAGATAACACCATATTTAACCAGTACAGCAAGATGTGCAAGCAGATATGTACTCTCGGTAAAACCCCATGTTCAGCTCCATGTTGGGCAATAAACAGAAACTCTACATCACAAGCATCATCAGTTGTCTTGATGGATTTTCTTAGCTTAACCATAGTAGTAATCTAGGAGACGAAACAAATTGAGGTGTCCTCCCATTTCCCCGAAACAACTACGAACAATTTAAAAATGCAATTTTAAAAAATCAATTTTACCACAAGGATATTTCCCATGCTGAGAAAAAGCTCAAAATGCACTATCACAACTTCATCTCAAGACATTGTAGAGCTGCAAAGGCTTCTATTAAATGTACTTCCTAAAAGCTTCCATGGTAGAAATGTAAGACAAAATATAAGAATTGCTTTTAACTCTGAAAAAAACTTATCCAGCCAATTAACTACTGCAACATACATTTTGGGATTCAACATTATCTTTCCTTTGGCTGACCGTTCAGAAAACCTGGAAAATTAACTGCAAATAAAAGACAACTATTTTACACATCATTTCTCTAAATCACTCTTCTTACTGCAACACTGAGAACCAAACGCTTCCTCACTTTACCACGCACAACTCTGGTATCAGCTAAATACCATCTTCCCTACCTCTTTGCATAGTATCAAATTCTTGTCATCACCTCCCATCAAAACCAAGCAAAAATCCCAAACCTCTATGATTTAAGATTATATAACTTTTCCCCTCTGAAACACTAATTTTAATCATATCTGTAACACACTTTTACTACAATGTCCAGACAGCACCCAAAATATTTAAGTAAAACAGGTTTAGAGTAATAAAATCTTTTATTAGTATGACAGTATAATTGGGAAAATTGCATCTTTTTCACTTTGGAAGCCTTTCATCACATTTCACTTGCTCAAGTGCTTTTCTTCACAAGTAGAAAACCATTCCAATAGAGGTGAAAAGAGCTAATGTTATTCCTAGGATCTAAAACCTACAAACAGTTTTATGCATTACCCAGTAAAAGATTTTATTTTTCTAAGACTTCAATTCTCACATTAAGAGAGTCCAGAAAAGGATACTGAACTCCAACACCTTATCCACATGACTTTTGTTCACTTCCAAAAGTATACGTCTCTAACTGGAGCAGTCCAATATCAATAATTAGTATAATCACAAGCATGGATTTTCAACATAGAAGAAGAGTAAAGGCAGGAATCTTTGGTATCTGAGATCAAAAGAGACCCGATGACAGCAATGGGTCAGTGCCCAGCAGGTGGGCCAGAGCACAGCTGACTGCAGCCATAGGATTCGCTCATCCTTGACCATGCTGCCAACAAAGCAATCCAAAAACACGAGCATCACTTAGAGATCAGTGAAATGCACATCTTGCTCTACAAAATTCACAGCATTCCTGATTATAAGTCACATTTACTTTTTTTTTTAACTCTACCCTTTTCTCACCCGTAATAAGAATTTATAAGTGCCTACTTTGTATACTCAATTATATTCCAGAGTAAGTACAATTTAAAGTCTCAAAATCCTCTTAGAAATGTTTCTGGAAAAGAACCCAACATATTTGTCTGTATTAAGGGCAAAATAATCAAGTATTTTGAATACTTTTAAAGCTTTATGTAAAGCATCAACTGCATCAACACCAGAATGTCAATTATCCCTCACTGTAATAACAAAAAGCAGCAATGTTTGCAGTTTGTTATTCATCAAAATACACTGTTTGGTCACAAATGTTTTCAAACATACCACAAGAATGAGTTCAAAAGTCAAATGTTTAACTTAAACTAATCACCAAAAAATCCTTTATCACAAGGCTTGTCAAGAATGATTGGTGGATATGCTTAATTTAACTACTTAGTACACGATATTAAAGTCACAGAGTAAAATTCCAGGGATACAAGAAAGCTTGTCTTTTTCAAGGCAACTTATCTGGCATTATTAAAACCTTCCTAGAAAAGAGAGAGACATAATAAAAACTATGGATTGGCAAACTATGAGAATTAAGGACCAAAGTACTTAATGCTGAACTCACAGTTAGCATTTTAGAGCCCTTCTGACTGATCAACACCTAAGAACAGAAGTATCGAGCAGCAACAATGACTGAGGATCCTTATGCAATGACATCAAACTGCTTACACCTGTTCCATAGGGCAATTATTATATGAATAGAATAATGATTCATTCAGAAGAAGTCCCAATCCCATGCTCTTAAAAAGAAAATGTAATTCAACATCAAATAAAGGATCTAAGAAAAAAGCAGCCAAATCCCTCTAATGCTGTTGGTATGATGATCCATAGGCAATTCCAGGCTACCCGACTTCCAAAATTATAGGGTCCTTATATAGCGTATCTCTGTGTGCTGAAAGAGTGAAATCAAACATCCCACTCCTCATTTAAATTTTGCACACTACTCCTTACTTCTGTTTTGCTAGTAACAACATGTCTTTTCCCTCCTCTGCTGATGGTTGACTTCTGGTATAGAGTGAATAAAAACTACATTCTGTACACAGAAATCACTAATAGTGTTGAACATATGAATCTAGAAGTTACAGAAATGTTCCCCAAAATCACACACAGAGAGAAGTGGAGTCAGTCACCAAATCAGTCTCATTAAACCCCTAATTAAGATTCCGAAATTATGCATCCTATCTGAAACAAAGATGGCAAACCAGTGGCTGAGCAGAAGAAATTTGGTAAAAGTTTGTCTGGTTCAGCCAGGGGGAAAAAGAGAAATTGGTTAAAAATATTTGCACTGTCATTTATCAGTTTGCATCATGCCACAGATGTTAGGAAACAACAATGATAGACTGCAAGAGCAGACAAGAATTCATCCTGGATGTATAGAAAACAAGTTATAGTTTACACACTTGATACCTGTCTATGCTGTTTTTTCTATTAAACTTGCTCCTGTATTAGGTAAGACTTTAGAAGATGTTGGTATTAGAGGGCATGTAAACAATGCCTGAACAAAAGCCACTTAAACAACAGATAATGGAGTAAAAATGTCTGTAACCACCATCATTTTGACTTTCACTGCCATGTATTTCTGACAAAACTTAGCAAACAAAAACACTGCTCCAAAAGACAGAAAGATGTATTGTCATGTAGAAAAAGACCATACAGATTGAACACCCTTCTCTTTAAAGCCACAGAAACAGGGAGACAAAAAAATCTTGGAGAAGATTAGCGCACTATTTTCAAAACAGAATTATTCCTTTTAATGTGACCATATAACACAAATGAATGTTCTCTTCCCTAGTAAATCCGTGGTGCTTCTGAAGAGAAATAAAGATGAGATCAGTACTTGAAGAATGTTCTAACAGGAGAGCAAACAGGTTAATCAGTGGAACTGTATTTCTGACTATCCTATCCCCTAAAACATGCAGTTTGTAGCTATTTATACTGTCTGAATATCAAGTTGCATTTAATTATTATTTTTTAATGCAGTGCCTTCATAGGATTCTGCTCTCTTGCCTGATGGGCTAATTGTCATGTTTCTTACTCTACTCACTGAATCTCATTGAATGTTTACATACAGTGGGCGTGGGATTGGTCAAAATAAACAAAGGCAAAAAGGCTGATGAAAACCAACTGAGCACAGGCAAGCCAGGACAACAGACTCAGAACCAATCCCAAAGGGAAAAAGAAAACTTTGGCACAACGCTTTTTTGAGAATTGTAGTACACTTCTCATTTAGGAGTGAGATCTTCTCAATCTACAGAAAAACTGATAAAAATATCAATCAGATTTTCTGCTCTCCCAGATGCTTCTTCTGACTCCTAATACAAGTAAAGTGTACTAACCAGACAGAGATGAACTCTACATTCAGCTGTGGGGCAGAAAGGGAGAAGTAGTACTGAAAAAGCACTTCAAAGAGGATAGGCACTTATCCGGATGAAAAAAATGTTTAAATTTGATTTTCAAGGCAATAAACAAGTACTTTTGATGGACTCAGCACTGTTGTCAGGAACAGACAGCACTGATCGAAACTGTGCAGGCAGACAAAACACTTCTGTGGTACTGAAGCCTCCCTAGGACAAATATAACCAGGTAAGATCAAAAAAGTTTAAAGTTGTTGCTGCAGTCAATATTGTAACTATTTCTTGGGAAAACACCTTATACCTAGTGACAATTCTGTGAAGCTGTTTCCAAACCTAGACTTCCAAAATCACTCTTTAGCTCTCTATTTGGAGGGAAGTCCTCTTCCTCAGGGGCATTGTCAACAATTTTTTTTATAAATATATCAATGTCCAAGGATCTTGATGGAAATCCAGTCCAGGTTCTCACACTGCAATTTTGCATGCTAACAGCATAAGAGTCTTCTGCTACCTCCACCTGTACCCTTGTTTCTTACGGAAACTGCTCAGAAATCACAGCTCTTTTGTACCCATATCTTTTTGAAGTCACTAGTGCTGAGGGGTGTGTGTGTGTTGTGTTCCAGACAGTAATCAATATTTAGTAATAGATTCCTTAAGAGATGAACATTGCACAAGTGTGAGGGGGTTAATTCAAGTTTGCTACAAGTGAAATATGCAGATTAGTTGCCACAGTAATTCAAGGACTAGACAAAACAGGCAGTTACCCTTCCACCTAAGCAGTCAGCACTGTATACAGCCCTGAGCCAGCTCAGCAGGTGTTTGACTCTTCCCATTCAAAAGCTCTGTGAGGAACTAAGGGAACTACGGTATTGACTTGGGAGTGAGGAGGAGAAAGCGTGGGAGACAGAAAGAGCTGTGGGAAAGGCTCACAGAAAGAACATGTAGCTGATGCCTGGTGAGAGGGAGCTACTCAAGTAAACAGATATTACAGCAGCAAAAGTAAGCAAGCAAGCAAAGGACACATCTGTTTCAATTGGTCTGAGAAGCAAAACTACACAAGGTACTTATTTTTTGTGGTCCTTCTGTCACTGTCAGAGTGGGCTGCCTAATATCCCCCGCAACATGCATCCAAAAATTTTCATATTTTGATTACCAGGCCCAAGACAGAGCTGGGCATACTTCACTTCCAGTAGGTAAGAAAAGCTAGAACTTCAGGGTGGGAACATGCAAATACACAAGACTTTGCCACTAAAGAGTATTTCATGTGCATACCAACTCCACATAACAGTATCAGCAAGTTCCTTAGTACAAAAGCAGCATTTGAATATGATGACTTCAGAACAGAGAACAACATGCACAGACACAAAACCAAATCCATCCAGGTGTGAGGAAATCCTAGTATAGGATCATAATGGGAGGAATGAGTCACGTCACACAGTTGGTTCAAAACAACTACATTCACTGGAACCTTATGCTACTGTAACTCATTCCGTAAGAGAGCAATGCTATTTCTACAGGAAATCAAACCAGAACCAAGCATGAATAAATAAAGCAGGGAAAATGATGGATAAATAAAAGCTTATATTCACAAGTGCAGAGTTTATACAAAAAAGGCAATTTTCCATTACTGTTATTTTAATTGTTCAGCGACTGGTAAAGTTTTGGGGTTTTTTTTAGTTATAGAGTTACTTGCGTAGTGTAAGCCTTGGCCAGGTCTTCAGCAATCAACTATTTGTATGTCACTCCATCTACCTTTTTAGACCAGACAGCTCAAGCAAATCATGAAGATTTCAGCTTATAAAGAATTTATTATCTTGATCTGTAACATCAACTGTAACATGCATTTCTCAACTTCAAAATAGGAATATTGGGTAAAGTCCTCTCTTCTGAAATACTCAGAAATCTGCCCACTACTGGTGACTGGGAAACTTTGCTACAAGGTGACATTTGCTCTGTGCTCCACTGGTAAGGGTCTCTCTTGCTGAGGCACAGAACAGAAGGGCTACAACCCCTTCCCCCTCTTCCATTGAGTGTAATGAAAGCGTGAGGTTAAGGTTAAGACTGATGCAAAATTAACATGCATCGTGTTCGCCATGGCAACTGTTCACATGCGTTGTTTTCTGTAGACCAAACTGTGGTAAACACAAGGTAATTCAAGCTTTACCATTCCTCAGTGAAAGAAAGGTAAACAATTACACGCATCCTGTAGGTACCACAGGGTAGAAGCATTCACTCCGTTACCATGGAGCAGCCCTGAGCCATTGCTGTGCCCAGCCTGACAGCCTGTCACTCTGACCAAAGAGGACAAGGAGAGGAATTCATATGAGTTGACAACACTGGAAAATGGGATTCCATTCAATTCGTCTAATATAATTACCTATCACAGCCAAATGATAGTTAAAACCAGACTTTTTTCTCTTGATTTAAAGAATCTTAATGATTAAAAAAACCTTTCAAATATAAATTGATGCTCCAGTAGGGACCTTCATGTTGTTAACAGGAGGACACACACAAGCAAAAACAACAAAATAAATCCCACAGCCATTGCTACACTTATAGTCCAATCCAAACCAGAGGAAAGCAAGTAAAGAAGTATCCGAGGAGGAGTCAGGAATGAGGATTCTGCTGTTCACGTTATTAAAACATGCTTTTAATTTCTCAGACTACAAGCTAAAGCCTGTAATAATGTCGCTTGGAAAACAGAAGGCTGAGTGAGCATCTGAGGGTGAAAAGGAATGTTTTTACAGGCGCAGTTAGTAAATACCACTGGCCCCTGCAGACATTCTTCCTTAAATGGAAATTAACATTGCTTTAGGTTAGAAAAGAATCTCCTGAATACAATAGATGTGATGGGGTAGCTATTAACCTTTTAGCACCTGCACTAAAAGAAACAAAAATTAGCAGAAGGCTATATATATACAACTTTCTGTTCAGTAAATATTTAAAACTCTTCCCCTTCTCTGCCACATGATTCTTGGCTGTAGATCTGGAAGAGCAAGGAATCCTAAAGTCTCACAAACAATATTAAAATAATATGGAAACACAAAGTTTCTTTGCATATCTATGACTGTGTGAGGGCACTAGACAATTTAAAGAAAGGAAACTACTCTAGATACAATCAGAACTGAACCTTCACCCTAAAGCTGAGCCAAACTTTATTTCAACACTGAAATAACTTTGCATTGCTTTGATTTTATTTCTACTTCCTATTTTTTATTTTCATGTCCTCCTGCAATTGCCTTTTTCAGCCAAGAAAACAAGACTTCTCCCTCCCCCAAGATTCCTAAGAAATTTAACAACATAATGGACAAGGGCTGAGGTTCCACAACAGCTTAAATCAGCAAGTGTCCATTTAGCCATACTCCAACTCTCCCTCTTTCCTGCTCCTGCCCAAGGGCATCTACCAGTCCTCTGCATCCCCTCTGCTGACACTGGCAAATCATGTCAGGGTAATCTCCTAGCAGAAATGTACCTTTATAGAAAGTGAACAGTATTTTGTACACCTTGGTCTAGCTAACTACAGGATCAAATGGGTGCCAGGACCAGCACAGGCAAGTCAGGTGAAAGCAAGAATCTAAAGCAGTATGGACATGGAAAAGGATAAAGTCTCACAAAATTAAAACCTCAGCAATTCAAACCAATAGAGAAATAGGGGTTCAACAGAAATTCATCTAAAAGTACATACTAACATTTAACATTATTAACTATTTTGGGATATAAATGGTGTCCCTGATAATACTAAACACCATCTATTTTGGAGGGAAACAAACTACTGATTCAGACTTCAGAGCTCTAACACAAGGCCAAGGTGACTTCTTCAATATGCAGGCTATATGTGCTACTGAACAGCTTTCCCCTTGTAACCTGCCCAGCTGCTATTACTCTAAGTTGAAACAGGAGGACTAGTACAGAGCTGCAGAGCTCATCCATCCAACCACTGGAAGTTTCACCACCATGCCACATCATGGCACAGCCCTGTGATCATTCCTTAGGTAAAAAGCCCATCAAGAGTCAAAGACTGGATTAACATGCTCCTTCTTGCAGCTTTGCTCCACATGCGGCAGGGCCGTTGCAACTAAAAGAAAACTGCAACACAAATAACAAATGAGCAGAATGGAGAGACAAGAACAAGCTGGACTTAACCTGTCTTGTCCACCATAAACAGCACGAAGTCAGAAATACCTACGGACTGGTCAAACAGCCCAGCCTCATCCTCTGTTCATCCTGAGGCCTGCACTGCCCATCCTTCTGTCTTGGCACAGGAACAGATCCCACCCCAAATGAAATTCAATAAATCCTAAAAAAGGTAATCTTCACATCTGCCACTGGCCCTATTATCACAACAGGTGCACAAACACAAGTGACAGCACAAGGACCTGGCCTAACTCTATGTGAAATTTGTAATGAATTATCCCTTCTCTTGGCACAGATGTACAAAAACACAATAAAATATGTATACCTTGTATACATAGCATTCCTCACATTAGTGATTTCTCCTGCTAACATATACAAGTCATTTTAGGAAAAAATATCCATTAAAAAAAAGACCACAAAGGATCATAACACAGGTACTGCACTATGCCATATGCTACTAGGGTTTTAGTATTCTCTTATTTCTGCTTTAAGCAAATTTTTCCACATTTTTTAACAGGGAACTCCTTTTTATAAGTAGATCTTTGTACACATACACACTTCTATGCCTTTTTTAATCTGTACTTATGACATGGATTGTAAAGATAAAAAGAAGGTATTGATAATTTAGCTGTAGTAGTTTATTCCTGGAATATACATGTGGCCTAGGATTTTTCTGGCTATCTTTATTTCTATAAAATGTAGTATCTTATTAAATGGAGTTAGTATAATGAAAGGCTCTGACTCTCTTCTGTAGCTCCTTTTCAATTCATGGTTTGTGTTTGAAGACTGTTTCTAAACTGTGGAGAGGGAAGCAAGACACAGGTTCATCTACGCATTCTCATATCAAATACCCACAAAGGCTTTCACAGTCATTCACTACTAAAACAAAACTCTATGAAGGAATTTCTCCCAAAATCTCAGTTCACATTCTAAACAACCAACTGGGTTAGTGACAACAAAAACACACCTTGCAAATAGGATGATTCACTTATTCCTCTCACTCAACCTAGTAAGATTTTCTTGCAAAAACAAGAAACACATTACAGAAAAAAAACCCAACAACATATAAAAAGCCACATCCAAAAAAAGGGGCATAGAACAGCTTGCCTTGAAAAGCAATCTTCATCACTGGAGATTTTAAAGTACACATCAATGGAAGATAAATGTCAGGAATAGCAGAGGTACAAGAATGCTGTTGGGACAAGATGACAAACTAGATGGTTCTTCAAGGTTCCCTGCAGCCTTATTTTCTAGGAGTTTTTAAACAGTAAACTCTTTGCAGGAAGAGTTGCAGCGGCAACAGAAACAAGAAATAAGGACAACAAACCTCACCAAGAACATATTTATCCCCACCAACCTTCATGCATACATCCCACAGAGACCATCTGCAGTTGTACAGCAAACTGGGAGAAACAAGCATAAGCAGCAGGGCAATTCTGCTCACACATATAGGATTGCTGCACTCTTGACTCTTCATCAGAAGACACAGGTACACATTAAGAACTCTCCTAAGCAGAATATAGTTCAAATCTGAGAAGGTAACAGTCTAAAAAAAGGAAATAAAAAAAGTTGTTCCACACCTGCTTTGCTTTCAAACACGTTCCCACTCATCCCTGCCAAGAAAGGATGTTAGGATGTTTTTGGAGTGTTTCCCCTGAATGAGGGCAACTGCTCTTCTGTCACTTCGATTACAGGCTCTTTTTTTTTTAAGCACAGAATATCAGTTCCTAAATTACACTTGTCCCTTCTCAACCTTATCCAACTGACTGCACCATAGTATTAACTTCAATTACTATTAGTCTATCACACCTTCTGAAGAAACTGTAGTTCACATCTACTTCCCCTGTTAGAAATTACTACCTTTCTTACAACCTCTGCCTTCCTACTAACACAATCTATTTATAAGATAACTACAACAGTCTTCTGTGATGGCCTCAGTTAAAATACCAGGAAAAAAGGATCTACTAAATTACACTGCCTGTTCATTAGTCAAGAAAATTAAATAAAATAGATCTCCCACCGATTTACTTGGAACTGACTCCTATCTAGCTAACATCTGTTGATCTAGATTTATGCACCTGGAATTGCTTTTGTAATTATAATCATAATTTTATACTCAAATTCTGTGAAAAATTCTCCAGTATTCCAAGGTTTCTTAGAAATTAGTATTACCACACCACAGACTACTTTGGATAACTGCTTTGAGAGCAAGTTATCTGGACACGATCATCTTCAAATGTTTATCCTTACTGGAGATGAACCAAACTCCCTAGAAAAACCTCTTTGACGAGAATACTTACACTTTTTTTCCACTGGGCAGAAAACAGAAATATTTCTTCAACACGTACTCCTAATGGCAAGTGCTCATCAATGTAGCATAGTAATACCAATCTAAGCAGAAAGACACAACAACATGACTTACATTATGACTGAATAATTGTTTGAGGAAAAAAATTGCACATTTAAGTCAGATGAGTCCTCCAAATGAAATGGAGCACTTGGCCATGGCGATGGAGCTACCAGACCTTGGAACCAAAAAGATTCATATAAAGTAGTCAAACAACCTGTTTGAAACAACTCCCTTATTTTACATTGGAATGGGCTAACAGTACACCCACTATTAGTAACTCTGCCTTAAAAGAGTTACTAATCTGTGCCTCTTGCTTGCCTATCTATTAAAAGATAGGCAAGCAAGAGGCACAAAACCCAGTACTAACACCATCACAGCTGATGACTGACCACAACCCCAAGTCTAAAGCAGTTGGTCCCTTGAGGATCTTCCCTGGCAGATAAATGCAGATTCTACTGAAAGTAGGACAGGTCCGACCCAATCTGCAAGTGGTCACAGTTCACAGTAAGAGATGCTGCTGTACACTTCCAGAGGAAAGATCTGAAAACTAGTGGTTGAGATGTTTATCTGTGTGTGGAGCTAAGTGCTGGAAACACTGAGGATTTATCTGACTCCGCTGGCTTTGATACATAACTTATTTATAAACTCTTAAAAAAAGAGACAAGAATTGTAATTTTTTGTTTTTCTTTTTAATCAATCCAATGGTTTGTTTTATTTACTACACTCCTACATTCCTAGTGCTTTAATTTGTGGTTTTCTTCACATGCTCACCCTCCAGTGAGCAACACTCCTGGCAAAGCTACCCATGCTGAGCTTTTAATTATTCAACAGCACACACTAAACATTTACCTCTATTTGCCACAAAGCACATGCGCTGCTACAGTCTATTCTTAAAGACAAAAATTTTAATAGAAGTATTTGTAAAGAATGCCTATTTTGAAACACAGCATTCAATTGCTTGGTGAAACCCTTTGGCAAGGATATTGTGCATTCCTAGGAGGATTTAAATTAGTTTGCCGCAGAACAAAACCTGGGTTACGGATAGTAACTTGGGTACAGTCACACACACACACACACAAAAGAGAACATTCTCACTCCTCCTGATCTTTTTCCTTGAAAAACCACAACCATCAACATGCAAAGTCCGTTTTAATAAGATAATGTGAGGGGGCTTTGGGGAAGCAAGAAGTACTGATTGCAATATAGTTTCTACACCAAGTCAAACCTGTTTGTACTTCTCAAAACTACCATGGAATGTAACTTTGCAAAATCCTACAATATTTGAAGCTGCTACTTTTAAACTGACATTTGAAAAGACAATTTTACAAGACTAGAATTGTACATCTCAATTTGAAATTCATCTCCTGATTTTCTTTAATATGCTTTGAGACATGCTTGCTTAAAATAATTTCTTATTTGTTCACTCAAATCTCACTTTTCTGTTCAGCTTATGAGTAGGGCATCAGAATAAAGACAGGCTTTAACATAAAAAAAGAAATTTAAACCAGTCTCATTAAAACAAATCTTCTCAGCATTCAGTCCCCATCTTCAAGGGAATCTTCATATACATGATAATTAGCTTCCTCAAAGGCTAAGGCTTAAATGTCATTTCTTTGTGTTGTAAATTCTAATTATTCATAGTAAATAAATTAGTGATACTCTTTTATTCCTTAAAGCAATGCAGAAGCTTGAAGTAATCGTACAACTGGCAAAAATTAGGAGTTCCCAAAAAGGGAAGTAAAACTTCATTCTTCACATTCCAGTAGACTTAAAAAGGGCTCCATTAACACTAATGGGGAAAGGGCCAGTGACCTAGAACTTTACTTATAGTCCAAAACTATTAATGAAGTCTGATGAATAAGGAGTAATGGGTATTCAAAATCCCAGCTCCTGTGATGTAGCAGGAGAATGAATAAGCTGTGCTCTAATTTACTCTGACATGCAGCCCATCATGGTTGCAGAAGCAGTATGTTACAACAGACCATCTTTCAGGAGTCACATTCTTGGGAAACAGCAGATTCCCAGGGATTCTCACATGACCTTTAGTTTAATAGAAAAATATTTAAGAAATTAAACTACATATCTTACATATAAGTCATAAAGAAAGAAGAAGAGTTGAGGGGGGAAGAATATGCTATTTAGCCTTATTTGAGGAGACAACAATAAAATCAAATGGACTTTATGACTACTCTAACATTATTATTATTAAACACACTTGAGTTTTATCCCATCTGTAAATTTTAGATTATGGACATCACAGTTATCCAGCAAGGAGAACCAACAAAAAGACCCTTTTCTCAGATATGTTTCAGCTCACTGACAACAAGGACTAAGAAAATCAACAAAAATTATAAAGAATGCTTTATTCTTATTTGAACATGATTAAAGCACAAAATCAGAGTAAGTTCTGAAAACAGGAAATGAAGCAAACCATAGGAAAAGAAACTAGAGAGGGTTTATAGAGCAAGAGCCCATGAAGAAGAAGGGCTTGTTCAGCCTGCTGAAGAGGAAGTCAAGCAGCAATTTAATAGCAACCTCAAACTATCTGAAGGTTAGTTACAAAGATGATGGAGTCAGGCTGTTCTCAGAAGCAGCACATGATAAAGCAAAGGGTACAAAACGCATCAGCTGGATACTAGGAACAATATTTCAGTAAGAGAGCAGCAGCACAGCACTGGGTCAGGCTACTCAGAGAGACAGCTGGAGAGACATCCTTAAAGGCTTTCAAGCCTCAGTAAGACAAAACCAAGGCTGACCTGATCCAGGGCTGCTCAAAGTACTGCTCTGAGACTTCCAAAGGTCTCCTTCAATCAACATTTCTATGCATTTACAGAGCCAGCAGGGCTGCTTGATTTCCCTTTCATGCCCTGTCACCCACTTCCCCCCAAAGTGGAAATCTCAGGGTCCACTTGGCTTTTATTTTTCTCACATTTGGGCAACAATTGAGATCAATATGGCATTTCTGAGATGATTCAGGCAAAAATGTCCTGTAATTCAAAGCTCTGTGCAAAGAAGCATTCAGGCACAAGTCCAAAGATGCATCTAAAAATACATGCAGCAGCAAACAATTTGGAAAAAAAAAAGTCCACACAAACAAATAATCAGATGTATTTGAAAAGTTCACCTAAAATAAGCAAAGGAAAATCTTTTAAAAGCCAAAGCTTATGGTTTTGAAACAGCCAATTGATTCTCTATCATTAGGGGAATGAAGGAAGATGAAATGCACATATTTTTCTGGACAGAAGCACACTTCTTCCTGTAACATTTGCTAAAGTTACCCACCCCCAAAAAGTGAGCTGCCCGATCCAATTGTACCTTTACTGCTTCACTGTGCCAACTCTTACTCTTCTGGCTACATAATTAGATATATAGTAAAGTCACAACTCATATCACACACTATACGGTAAAAACTACATGTTGAGCAAAGGTGTTCCAAATACACCAAATCCAATAAAGGTCAGCTTCCAATGGATTTGTGACCTGATAGTTCACTGAAATCAAATCAAAATTGACAAGATCAGAAATCTCTCTCCCTTGCATGAATTATTTTCTACTCCTTTCTCTCCGTGCACTTACACTGCATTTCCTTATGCTGCATATTAGCTGGATCGCTTCTTTTTTTGGCCTTTCATTATGGACTTTGTAGCTTTATTATTACTGAGAGCAGCAACTTTCTCAGATTTAAGGAAAAGAAGAAATGGGACTCGTGGATTAAAGGCTGCAGAGGAAAACCAACCACCAAAGCCCTGCTCATCTTCTGTAAGATAAGAGACGATATGCATGTTTCTCACATAGATACTCTGCAAACCCTGTTCCTGCATGATCTTAGTGAGAAGCTAAGGGACGCACAGGTGCAGCTTTTAACTGCGTTATAAAGTACCTTTTTAAGAGGATTCCCCAACCTTCCCACTTCAATATGAAAGGGCTATTTGATGAAAACAAGTAAACTTCCAGTCAATAACTATAGTAAGCAGTGGCTGTACTGACAAAGGCCATGCTGGAAATCGGTATTTTAGCAAAATTAGGAACCAAAGACAAAAATAATGAAATTTTCTGACCAAATCATAGCAGCATAAAATAAACTCAGTAAAGTATGACTTGGAAATTAAGGCTGCCTTCAAATTAAGTGCAAGTAAAAAAAGCATACCCTTCAGTGTATTTTAATTTTATTCAGTTCTCAAAATAAACTACACTTAGTCCTCCTACCAGACATTAACATCTGGAAGTGATGTGCCCATTTCTGGTACAGTACTCTACCAGCAGATACAGCACAGAAATTTCCAGTGTCTGAGCTTCACACCTTTTGCTCTTGCTATTTGCTGTCAAGAGACAACCACCAAAGGACTTTTTATGGGGAGTAAACAGGCAGCTGCCAAATGTCTGAAATGGGTAAGCAGCCAATAACAATTCCTTCTGCCTCATTACAGGCCCATTTAAGTATCTTGTAGCAAAAGGTACTAAAGCTTAAAACAAAAATTCACAAGTCTTCACTTAGCTCTGAGGTTCTCTTTCCAAGTACTTTAGAACAGTTGAGTGGAAGTTGTTCCTTCTTGTTCTCTTTTGTCCAGGTTTTGGTGCTGTCGCATCATGACATACCCACAACAAGTAAACTGCTCCAAGAGAGTAGCAAGTTTAAACATAACATGACTGTATGGACTGAATTCCTGGCAAGTTCTTCAAGTCCTGGGTCAGTTGATTGCAACAGCAGATATCTACTTATATTTCAACAAGGACTGACTCAACCATCATCTTCAAGTTCAACATTCCCTAAAAATCAAGGAATTCAATCCAACTGTGTATAAAACACTCTGACTACTAGATTAAATATTTAGAGGACAGGATTATGTTCTGAACAATAAAAAGAGGCTTCTGGAGATAAATGGCTTTTTACAAATCCACCTCTCAAGGACAGCTCCATCTTTTGAGGAGGATTGGTCTTGGAAGTAAATGCACTCAACTATAAACTCATTTAAATTATAAGCAGCAAATGCATTTAAGCAGAAAATAAGCACATTCTTGCAAAGCTTCCCAATTAAACAAATTTTTTAAATACAAAAAACTAAACATCCATGATTACACTTCCACAGACTTTCAAAGGTGTTAAAACATTTGACCAAAAGTAAGAACAAACAAAAAAACATCCAAGCAGCAGCAAATGCTAATTTTGTTCAAAACAAAACCATTCCACAACTAATAATACTGGTTTTCAATTTAAAACCAAAATACACACAACACACTTTTTCATCCCACCACCACCAATTCTGTGATCCCTTATAACACACTGTCCGCCCGGGGTAAAGTGTATTTAAGTATCTGCAAAATACCCCCTCCCTCTTTCCACATTCCCTTCTTCCCCTCCTCACTTTTTCAGCTAATACTTTGACATTACTGGCCTCACTAAACTCAATCCTGCAAATTCCTGACATTCATGTCTTCCTAATCTGAAACGTAACTTGAGGAGATGGTTAACATTTGACCTTTGCTCTACCTCAGACATACCTGGAGACACAAAAAAAAGTCCAAGGCATGCAATATGCATTCACAGGCTGAAAGGATGTTTTATTTTAAAATTCCCAGCACACAATCCTTAAAAACACCAATCCATTAAAACTTCAAAAGGTAATTTAATAAAAATTCCCCTACAAGCATAGCTTTGCATAAACACCACAAACTTGTACTAAGAACGAAGACATGAAGAAATAAATAAGAAATAAATCCCTAGAAGTATACAGCCAGGAGTTATGGTGAAATTAAGAATTAAATAGCTACCACAACTAATGAAAACAGTCAATCTCATTTAATTAAATTGGATACTATGCTAGAGAATGAACAACAATAAATCTTAAGTTGCTTACAGAAGCGGACATGGTACCTAACAGGCTATTTAAAAAATTAGTCAGAAACAAATTACCAAGATAAATGGAGGATCAGGCTACAAAACAAATCAGAAATAAAGCAGCCAGGGACTTTGCAAAATAGAAAATAAACCTGCTTGCCCTAAATGAAGCCAAACAATGGCTGAAACACCAATACCTCTGCCCTTTTTTTTCCTCTTTAAGATGAAGTTTTAAAACTGAACTTTAAAGATTATTCTAGCTTTTATCCACCCTCCTACTTTCCTTTATTATACACAAACACAAAAGGACTTTTGAAGACTGCTAGCTACACTTTAAATAGGTGCACTTTAAGTGGGGTTTTTCATTGTTCTACTTTGGGAAACAGATTTGCTACAAATTAAATACTTTCTGTGATCAATGAGAAATGTTGTATTGGTATCACACGCTTTTACCTTAAATGAACTTGTCAAGCACATAGGTTCACATCCTTTTGCCTTTTAATTACTGGAGTATACTACCGCCAGTATCTGGCAGTGCCAGAATTTTGAGGGAAGAAAGAAAAGAAAGGGTTGGAATATCAGGGATGAACATGATTGTTTAATGAGCCAGTATCTCTTTGCTAGAATACAGTCCCCATTTGCTGTTATCTCTATCTGCTTCAGGCATTTTGTTTGTCATACAGTTAAGGCATGACTGAACATGCCATTCTGAGACTGTTCTTGTTAAATAAAAACCTGTGGCTACAACTGATAAAGGGAATGTCCTCTTACAGACACGATGTATGCCAGCTAAAATTTTAGTCAAGTTCTTAGAAGTTAGAAAGTGAGAAAATAAAGTGATTTCTTTTGTTCTCAAGAAATTTTCATTTTCAGTTACAACTGCACCTTTCAAAACAACTTCTACCAGCAGCTAACTCATGAAAACACTGACTAGAAAATTCAAAATTTTCTCTAGAGTAAAATATTTCAAGGCACATATTTACATAACAACAAGCCAAGTAAACTGCAAAACCTTTGTTTTCAAACAAGCCTTCTCTAAATGTAAAATAAAAAAGGAGCAGGCAGAAGATATTATTCATAGTCCTTTTTGGAAGGGCTGCCTATCACACAGAAAACATGTCCTTCCTTGGACCTGTAGCTGATTCAAAGCCAAGACCTTTCAAACGAAACCAACTGCACTTACTTTGGTTCAAGCCTAGATGCAGAGCTGAATTCGGAGTTTGGTGGCTATCCCCAGGCACAAACATCTGTGACCTATCACTGGATTCTCGAAGCTTCTTTGTCTGGACAGGCAGCTTCCCATCTCACCCAGCACACTCTCACACATCCCAGTCAGTGTACTTGGTTCCCCAAGCCAGCAGCATTCCCTCCGAGCTCCCTTCTTACACCCCATCATCTATGAAGTTCAGAGTGCTGGCCTACAAAGAGTTCATACACATGAAGACAGCTAGAAAAGTATGGTCTGGGCTAAGTTCCTGATAAAAGGCAGTGTCTGTAATCCCTGATAGCAACCCCTTTATGGCAGTACACAAGCTCCCATTTCTATGCCATTTCTATATGTGTCCACATGCAAAATTAGTTCTCCAAAGCAGCCAGATGACATCAAATAACAAACAGGTATTTGGAGCCTTCATCAGCAGAAGATCCAGTATGACATTTGAGTACTGGTTTTTATCTAAAGAGGAGAAAAGGCAGTCTCTGCTACGAATGCACGGCTAACAGAAAATGTATTTTATAATTCCGCTGCCAGATACTCCTCCCATACTTCCCTAGTCTCTATCTACTTTTCTGTTGATGACTAAAAATTACCTGCTTTTTAAGAATATATTTGTAATGTTATTGTTCTAAATTTATTATTTTAATACTAATATCAGCAACATCTAAGCTGCACTTAAAACCAAACAAAAATGTTTTCATTTCTTTTTTTAAGCTTTTCTTTAAACACAAATCCTAATGGTAAAAACAGAGAGTCCCTCTCCCCGACTATCCAGTGATATTTTGGGGGATTCATTCATGATTAGTTAGTACAGCTTCCTAATAAACAGTGTCCAAGCACAAGAACCATCCCTGCAGACAGAAAAATCTGAATTCTGTAAATTGAATAAAAGTAGACGATAATGGAAAAAAATTCCATTTAAAACTGTGGAAAAATATTTTACAGGCCCTACTTGCTTTTTGCTCATCAGCTTTTGATACCGACCAAACAGTAGTCCAGCCACACATCCTAGTTCATACAGTCCCTCCAAGCTTCCACTGGAGTCCTGCTATGCAGAACCAATGACTGTGACAAACAACCAAACAGGAAAAAAAAGACTCTTTCACTTTTGTTGCAGATTTAGATCAATACCCTGAAATACTGGCTGCAGAAATGCTACCAATTCAATTTCACGGGGAAATGAAGAGGTTTATTTAAAACTGAAATTTTAAACACCGGCTCATACAAATGTAACCAAACTAATTTTCACATTTAAGCTTAGATTCATACACATTTATATGAACAAAAATTTTGGTCACCTGTGTTTGAAGAATGGCTGTCACATCCCTTTCATTTCAGAACCTATAATTAAAAAACATGGAATACACAACTTGACTGGAACATACTTTTCTTTCTCCCCTCTAACACTCAAATCCTGCTGCTCTACTTTCTCTTTGTCACGTGCTCGCCTCTTTTCACCAATACAAGTTTTGTCTATCCCATACTCAGTTTGGAGGTGTTGTGGAAAATTAAGGGAGAATCCAGCCATACAGTCACTGCAGATTTAAAACAGTTAACACTTATGCAATCCTGCCTGGTTTTTCCCCGGATTCGTCAAAAAAGTTTCTCTCAGTCTTCATATTATGAAGAAAAGCAAAAGGCTCTACAAACACCATCTCATGTGCAAGTATGAGCATGGGATACAACATGCGTTCACCAGACCAAAAAATTAAAACAAAATTAAGATAAAAATAAACCAATCAATAGCACTAAAGAAAATCACCTCTGTTTAGAGAGCTGCTTTTTATTTATCATGTTCATGAATTCTCTCCAGACACACCAACAAAATTGCCTCTTCTAAACTATGTCTATAGTTAGCTATCTTTCCTTATTATCTGCTTTTATAAATATCAGGACATTTGTCATCTTTGTAGAAGTTCTGTAACATATTACAGGATAGACGCATCTTGAATTTATCCTTCAGTTTAGCCTTTTTTTGTTACTTACTATGACTTCAGTAAATCTACTAAACTGCTCCTGAGTTTCTGCCTCAGGCTAAAAAATCCAAGCATATTTAAAGAAAGATTTTTACATGTATATTTTAAAGAGACAGAAACCATTAAATTCTGCCAGAGTGGTACAAAAGCTATTCTTTTTAATACTGCTGCTTCCAAACTGACCTCAGGCCTGTGCGTCAGTGCACAATCTGCACTGATTTAAAAACAATTGTACTTTGGCAATGTAGTGGCAAGCCCACCAAACACTCTTAGAAGTGGGAAGCAACACTGACATCCAAAGGTCTGAGAAGTCAGCTCCAACATCACTGTATCACATCTGCATACCCACATATCCCAGTATTTCCAGACGGAGCCAAGTCAGGTCAGCATGATTTATCAACCACACGTTCAGCAGTGCACAAGCATCATCCTGGTCCTTCCACACTGAGCCAAGGACGATCTCCAAACAGAAGAACAGCTATCCTCAACCTAAATTAATAAGCTGTAGCACCTAAATACAAAGCTGTAGGGATGTTTACACTCATCATAAGGGAGCAGATATTAACTGATAGCTTGTACAATATAGGTAATTCAGGCTTCAGATCTCTTCTTCCGGTCTCTCTGCTCAGGCCAGCAGTAAGTGATAAAAACTTTAGAACATAAAAACATACAAACAACTTCCAGATCATTCTAAATAAACAGACCGCAAAAAAACTATGAAAAATCAAAAAGGGAAACACAATGGTAGGTGGGAATACATCATGCATGCAAAAATACATCAATATCCCCATTTCCAAATCCTTGGTTTGATTCTGAAACATTCTTGCATCTCATAAAAGATGTAATATGCTATGAGAAGTGGTTTTTTGTATTGAGCTGCTTAGCAACACCTGCATTCACATAGCCTCTGGGCAAGTTTGACAAAAACTGATCTGACATCTGACGAGCCACATTTTTTTTAAATGAAAGGAAGAAGCAAGCCCACAAATGGGATATATTAAAATACCCATTTATGTTTTAGACTAAAGAAGATTGTCAGATAAGGAGATGCTCCTCAGTTTCTGCCTCAGGCTAAAAATAACTCCTAAATTTTGCTGTAGAAGTCAACTGCCTGAAGTTCAGTATTTCACACAAGGTAATTGCAATGCACATCATCTTCAAGAGGATACAAGGTATCTTTATGTGCACTCAGTGTACAAGTTTTGTTAATTTTTAGCTTATTTCTATTTTCACAAAATTATCTTTAGGGTTTCTATGTCTTTCTAGCCATTAAGAAGTACTACAGACTTAGTCCTTTTTCAATTCTTTCTATTAGTAATGGATCAAAAGAGTAGAGAAATGGGCTGAATAGGAAGTTCTTTGACAGATGTGTTAGGACCAACTAAATTCTACCTATGCCATTCAGAAGTGTCTGAATGCAGGTACTTAAATATTTGGTTGTCAAGTGCAGATCCCTAATTTAATTGTTAAGAATGCTCAAAGTGCCCAATTCCAATGTATTTCATTGGAATGCTTTATCAGAGTACTTAACACACCAAACATATGCTACTTACTTAAACACTCAGCTTCAGAATTCCAAGTCTGAGAAACTACCTCATTTGTGAGAATACTGTAGTATTTACTACCTTTGTGAAAGAAATGTGACAATCTTCTACATCAAACGAACAATTTGTTTTCTACATCAAACAAACAAATTTTCAAACATCTTGAAAAATGACAGATCTGTAAGCTAATAATTTAAGCTCCAAACATATCCTTCACCTCTTCTCAGCATAATATAGCAGAAATGATTGTAATTTAAAATATGAATAAAATAATGTGGACCATCTCAATTCATCGTATCTTCACCTATTTTTCTAAAATAATAAACCCAAAGGACTGCTCTGTCAAATGTCTCTACACACAGTTTTAAATCTTTCAGCACTTCTCAGCATTTTACAGATGCTTGTAGCTTTTGTCTAATTGAAATGACAGTGTCATACAATCATCCTTTGAAGTACCACATTACAGACACACATGCACACACAGAATCTTTCATCTTGGAGTCAGTGCATTAATTTAAAGAGAACTTTTTACGTAAGGATCTCAGAGCCTTTATAGGAAGGAGAAAACGGTAACCCTAAATATGGCCGTGTAACAGACAGAAGTTAAACAACTCATTTAGCACAGACCTAAACGACAATTTTCTACAGGACTGAGCACTTCCATGCTCCACTCCAATTTCCACATTCTAAAATATCTAGATCTTTACTCAAAACAGATCTTACTCAAAACTACTCCTCAAAGGAAAACGAACTACAAACAAATAAAGATAAGCTTTTGATTTTGTGTTCTAGAGGCACCTGTAGCAGCTACCAGCTTCAGGAAAAATTACAAATCATTAAATAGTGCCTGTGAAAAGATAATAGTTACTAAACCAGTACAAAGAACAGAGCAGTCATGCATGGAAGCTTTGCTGGGTTCCAGGCTGTTTTCCTACATTCTGCGTGTCATACTACACAAAATGAGGAGAGTTGATCAGTTAACAGACGTATGAGTAAGGTACTGCTAAGTACTGTTGTCTGACCAGAGATCAATATGACTTTTGGTATCAGACTTGTTGAAAACATGAAGTCATGGTCCTATTTCAGATTGGATTTAGTCTATAAAATTTAATAAGCCTCATCACCACGAATAAAAAATACACACACTGCATCTCAATCTGTAAGTAACAGTCTGGGACACAGACCACAAACACAACCGCTGCCAAACTTCAAAAAACTAAGGCTAATAAGGCACTGCCATAGTTCTGGCTGGGCAAAGCACTGCCTAATTGATCAATATTAATAATAATTCCCAGTTCAACCTGCAAAGACAAAAAAGTATGTTCAAAGAAGAAATTGAAATTATACTTTGTATCACTGATTACTCTGTTCATTGCACCGTGGAAGAATTATTCAGATTAATTTTGTTCTAAGAGCAGACTAAGAGTTCCTCGGGCTCTTTTGAAATGGCTGCTCACCATATATTGTTGGTTTAAGACTTTTTTGATGTTCACTTTGTTTAATAATCTGAGTCAGCATACCAGAATATTATTTAGCTCCTAAACTTTGCAAAAAAGGTCATCTTTCAGAAGCTCAACAATCTTGAGGAATATATAGAGTAGCTAGAGAACAGGGATCGTGACGTGAGGCTAACAGATAGCTCATTGAGTTTCTGCAGGGAAGAGAAGGAAATAATCATAGAGAGGTATCTCATCATATATGAGGGTTCTTAGAAATATGTTTGTATGCTAACAGTTTACACAAGTTGAAGAGGAGACTGAACAAGTATTTTGCACATATATTAATTTTAATTTCTATCTATTTAGCAATCTTTGTACAGTGTCGCAAGTCTGTGAGAGGAAAACTGAAGTGGCTAGAAAACTATTTCACAGGAAACACCAGACAGCATTTCTGCAGACCTTTTCCTATGTGTCTGATTATGGCCTCAGTAGGAGCAGGACACTGAGCTAGGTGGCTCTTTAGTCAGACACACTACAATTAGTCTTATTTCATTGGTGTACAGAGAGGAACAATGAAGCTAAAAAGCTTCACAAAGTAATTAAATACACCTTAAGTGCGTACAGTGGGAAGAGACCAACCCAGATGACTGCAGGTTCCAAATGAAATCCTATGTTCCTACAAACACTAAACTGCACATTGCATGGAAAATAGTTCATAAAATACGTACCAGTGACTACAGTGGACAAGTAGGACATGCACAAGTTCCTATAATTCACAAAAACAAGTAGTTGGGTCAGAATGCGCTGAGAGGAGGAACGGTGAAAGAGGGGAAATCCCAGTGCTTCCTTGGTTTCTGCCTACTCCTATGGTCTCTCATACATCTCACAGATGTATGTGGCTTAGACACCATACATACAATCAGCTGTTATTTCACAACACTTTTTCCACATCTGAGTGCTGTATGTATTTAGCCCAGCTATCCTGCCTTTGTACCTCAAATCTTGCTACATCACCTATTTCTGCCAACCAAACAGGCCTGTCTAGACTGTTGCTCTTTCAAAATCCAAACCTGCCTTTTTTCCAACTGTCCCAGGCAGACACCAAGTATAGACCTAGGCTCTTTGCAGCAGTGCATGGCTGGAGAAAATGGATGTAAATTTAAAGAACAGTCCAAAAAAAAGGAAAACACTTTCATCTCAAGGACAGTCATGTCCTGGTAGCGTTGCCCAAAGAAGCTGTGCAGACTTCATCCTTGGAGGTTTTCAAGATCTGACTGGGTGCAACAAGGTTGAATTAAAGACCTCCTGAGGTTCCTTTCAACCTTAATTACACTTAGATTCAATGCCTACACAAAGAAAGCACCCAGCACTGCCCCAGACTATGCTTCTACAAGTCTCTCACCTACTAAAAAGCTTCTGACTTAAGAGATTCAAGACATCAGTCACTTACTTAGGTTGCAGATCAAGAAAATTAATTAAATACTGCATAAAACACTGTGCAAAGCCCATACCTAGCACATTTTTTTTTTTTTCATATTTTGTTTGAAGGTGAGTAATAGTTGAGAGTTAAGATAGGTAAAAGGGCAGATGGCAGGGCATTATTTTTGTTTCTCTGAGGGGTTTTTTTCAGTTAGTTAATTTATTTTTTTAAGCTTACCTTCACCCAGGATGATGTGCTTGTATTTTGTAACAAACAAGGCTACATCTAAGATGGTGTGATTATTACATGGTAAGACTACACAACAGAGTTGAATATAAGATTTGCAGGCCTGGATAGTAAGAGAGACTTAAATGTTCCATTCAGTTCTTCATAGCAACATGCAAGTAGATGAAATACAGTAAAATCCTGAAATAAAACATCAGGGTTGTGGTTTTTATTTTAATTTCCCATGACCTTGTGGAGCACAGAAAATAAGTCATCCACTTAGTCTTCCAATTGAAATTCTTTAAATACACAACTCCAGTTTTGGGGGGAAAAAAGTTGCAGAGAAAAACCATACATGAGTTTACATAAATATAATGAATGTGAAGTAGATAAAGTTTTAAGAACTCGGTACAAACTTGAATGAAACTAATCAACAGTGGCCCTTCCAAAACTCCCCTGTACATGTCAAGCTAAAGAACTTACAAAACAACTATGCTCCAGAGATGCAATGAACTATGCATGAGAAGTTCATGCCAATAAATATTCAGCTTATCAATTAATATTATTGTATTTAATTTACAGTTGGGGTGGGATTTATTTTTTAACTTTCCTTGTGCAAAAGGAATCTATTTACCACACACTCTTACTAGGATATACAGAAACTACATTTTTGACACTGGATTTTTTTTTTTTAAGTAGTAAAGAAAGATCTGCTCAAACTCAGTTGCCATGAAAGATGTACGAATATTTAAGTAGCACAATACAAAACTAAAATAGCCTACAGTATGGTCAAGAGTTGGACTGGTTTTTGCTTCTCTCACACAGAAGGTAGAGAGTTATTTGTTTTGGGAGGTTTTTTGCTCTTTTTTAGCTTGGTTCTTTTGAAAGAAATACATCTAGGATATAGTAGATTCAAAGCACAAACAGACTTCTGGAAAGTTAGCATGCAAGTATGAAGACATTATAAAATAATTCAGGAGACATTACAAAATAATTCTCAAGGTTTGTCATGGTTTATGAATGACTGTAGAAATTATTCCACTCATGGTTTTTACTCTCCTGTAGCCTCAGAGAAAGTTAATCTGTGAAATTCAATAGAGAAGAGTTCTATTTTTTACTTTTTCCCAGGTTTTTTAATTAATAATTTATACAAGTAGTTCTTACAAATAGAAAAACACTGGTTTAATAAAGAGATCAACACCTGACCCTCTGCTTCCCCTTGTGAAGAAGCTGGAGACCCAAATGAGGTCTCCCTTCAGTCTCCTCTTCTCCAGGCTGAACAGACCAAGTGACCTCAGCTGCTCCTCATACAGCTTCCTCTCCAGACCCTTCACCATCTTTGTGGCTCTCCTTTGGACACTCTCCAATAGCTTAATGTCTGTTTTATATTGTGATGCCCAAAACTACCAGAACTTGAGGTGAGGCCACCCCAGTGCAGAGCAGAGCAGGACAATCCCCGCCCTTGCCCATCTGGCAATGCTGTGCCTGATGCCCCTCAGGACAGGGCTGGCCCTCCTGGCTGCCAGGGCACTGCTGACTCATGTTCAACTTGCCATGGACCAGGACCCCAGGTCCCTTTCCACAGCTCTGCTTTCCAGAATCTCATTCCGCAGTCTCTCTGTACATCCAGGGTTGCTCTATCCCAGGTGCAGAACCCAGCACTTGTCATTTTTAAACTTGATAAGGTTGGTGACTGCCCAGCCCTTTTATTTGTCAAGGTCTCTCTCTGCCTTCATGGCAGTCAACAGCTCCTCCCAACTTAGTGTCAACAACAAACTTACTTAGCATGCCTTCCAGTCCTGTGTCCAAGTCATTTATGAAGATGTTTAAGAGCACAGGGCCAAGGATGGAGCCCTGCAGAACCCCACTGGTGACAGGTCACCAACCTAATGTAACCCCATTCACCATAACCCTTTGCTCACAGTTGCTCACCCACTGTGTGTTTATCCAGCTGTGTGCTGGACATTTTGTCCAAAAGGATACTGTGACAGACATTATCAAAAAATTTACTGAAATCCAAAAAGATCACAACTGGCATCCACAGATCAACTGGGGAGTCACTTTGTAATAAAAGGAAATTAAGTTTGACAAGCAGGACTTGCCCCTCATGAACCTGTGCTGCCTGCAACCCATAACTGCGTTGTCCATCAGGTGTTTCTCAGTAACTCCCAACATAATCCTCTCCATAATTTTACCAGGAACTGAAGTGAGAGACCTGTGGTTACCAGGGGCATCCTTCTGGCCCTTCTGGAAAATTGGGACATTTGTCAAGTTCCAGTCGATTGGGACCTTTTCAGATTCCTGAGACCACTCTAGAATGATTGAGAGAGGTCCTCTGTGATGACATCAGCCAGCTCTTTGAGTATCCTTGGACGAATCCCATCAGGTCTCACAGACTTCAAGGGATTCAGCTGGAGAAGCAAATCCTGCACAAGATTGGGGTTCACTAGGAGTTTATCATTCTCACAGTCATGGTTCTCCAGCCCAGGGCACTGGGACTCCAAGAGGCCACCACCAGCATTGAAGACTAAAGTGAAGAAACCATTAAATGTCTCTGCTCTGTCTACGTTCCAGTTTGTGAGGTGACCATCACATAATGAGCCAATATTATTTCTGTACTGCCTTTTGCTATTAACATATTTTAAAAAGACCTTTTTACTGTCTCCCACAGTTCTGGCCAGCTTCAAGTCTGACTGAGCTTTAGCTACACAAATTTTCTCCCCACAGAGGTGAAACAGCATCTCTGTAATCCTCCTGTGTCCGTGGACATTACTTCCACTGGATACTTTCTTTTTTGCCTTAGCCCCAGAAGATCCCTGCTCAGACAAGTTAGCCTTTTGTCTCACATGCCTGAGTTCCAACATTTTCAAATTACCTGCTCCTGTACTCTTAGAACATGGTACTTAAGTGACCAGCACTGATAGACCACAGCACCTTCAAAACCATCCTCCCAAGGGACCTTACTCACCAGTTCCCTGAGCAGCCTGAAGTCTGCTCTCCTCATGTCCAGGGCTGATGCCACTAGCACCTCAGGCTGGCACTTTTCCTCCAGTAAACAGAGATTTTAAACTTGATTGCTTCATGGTCACTGTGGCCAAAACAGCCACCAACCATTCCATTCCACTCACAAGACCCTCTCTGTTAACAAGAAACAAATCAAGAAGGGCACCTTTCCTAGTCAACTCCCTTAGCATCTATATCAAGAAGTTACCACCCAGGAGTTCTAGAAATCTTCTGGACCTGTCACCTCTTCACACAGCCACCAGCTGTGTGGTGCTCTCAGTTAATATCTGGCAAGTTGAGGTCCTCCATAAGAACAAAGGTGGCTGATTTATAGACAACCCTTAGCTCCTTAAAGGATAATTCATCAGTGCTGTCATCCTGGCTGGGTTGCCCATAGCAGACTTCTACAATGACATTTGTCCCTTAATTCTTACCCAGTAGCTCCCAACTGTGCCATTGCCTACTCCAAGCTCCACACATTCCAGCCCCTCTATTACCTAGGTCACCTCCTCACCTCACCTTCCCTGCCTTATGTCTCCTGAAGAGCCTGTAATTGTCCATTGTATAACACAGCAGTCACAGGACTCATCCCACCAGGTTTCACTTATGCCAATGATGTCACATGTCTGGGACTAAGGAAGCCCTCTTGCTGTGTGCATTGGTGTAGGAATGTTTCAAGTGCAGTTCATTGTAGCCAACACCTTGTGGGGAGGACTGAAGGACCTCGTGAGCACGCAGTCCATCAAATTTTGCCACGCAGTTCCATGGCTTATCACAGCCAAACCTGGTTTCTCCCAGGCTTGCCAGTGATAAGCAATGGGATGGGCACACCAGGCTTGGAAGGTACACACACAGCAATTTAGAAACTGCTACATGGATTCTGGGATCAAAACTTTTCCAGAATTTTAAGTCTATTAAAAACTTAGTTGTGATTGTTTTTTTGACCAAATCAATTCCAGTACCTAGCTATGTCAGGATATTAAAGCATACTCTCAAACAAAACAAAAATTTAAGAAAAAAAAGGATAAGCTTACCTTGTGCTAAAAACAGATGGAAAGAAGAAAACATGCTCTTTGAACAGTTATTGTCAGGAGACTTGGTCAAAATCAGAATTCACAAAGGTATTAACAGCAAAACAAACTGGATATAAACAATCTCAATACAATTCTTTGACCAGAACGTGAAAATGCTTGTATTCACCCTGCCATATCTGAAGGAAGAACCATAAATGGAATTGTAGTAAGATGTGTTCACTAGACAAAGCCAGCAGAATGGTCTAACCTATCATGAATGGTTGTTCAGGTCAAATAAATCTATTTCAGACTTCCATTATAACACTACTACACCTGCATGAATGGTAAGGGTATCAGTGGTCAGACGCAGGGATTTTTTCTGGTACTTTGAACAATCACTTATTGAGGCTTGTTTTTTCCCCAACCCATGCAAAAAGAAGCAAGTTGTTTTACAACACAACAGATGTTAGACAATGGAAAGACACTACCTCAATAATCTCAAGATATAATAGGAAGAGACTTTAATCATCGGGTAGGGAATCACTAAGAAAGATAATGCTGAAGGCAAACTTCTAATCAAAAGAGCTCAACAACTAGCACAGGATTCCACTCCTCTCTCTAGTTTCCAGCCATTCAGAGAAGGATTTCAATTCCTTTACAACACACCCAGTAATTGCTATGCCTGACACATGTAGCACTTACATTTTCTTTAAGTTTCTCCAACTGGAACACAGCCATTTTCTGTTAGTCTCTTCAGCTGAGCACATTGGACTTCTCTAGTAGCAGGAACTCTCTCTCTCCACAGAAAGCACTCACTGCTCTGCTTACTTCCAAGGCCGTTGTTCAGTATGACACCTACCAAGCCCCACATATGCAGCGCCTTCTAAACAGACAGGCAGACAGACTCCTGACAGGGAGCCATCAATGGGGTTGCAAGAAGTTATATCCTTACTGCTGTTCATAAGACAAGAGATGAACACAGACTGCCTGAATATTCTTTGCAGAGTCTGTATTTGAATCACTTCTACCTTTCACTCCAGTATTTCCCACAAACAGGTCAGGAGACTGCTGCATCTCAGGTCTGGCAGCCTCAGGTACAAAATACACAGATCAGCGTTCCTTACACCTTTTTAAATCATTCATCACCCTGTTATTAACAAAAGAACACTTCCAAACTTAGATGACTTCCATCTGGTTAAGTAAAAATGTAAACTTTATCTATACTGCACACATGACATAAAACCCAGCTATATAACTGTCCTTCCTAAATGAACTAAGATTTTGATTATATATACACCTTTTTTAAAAAGTAACCATAAAAATACTTGTTATTCTCCTTTCTGGAGTTCAGAAAAAAAAAACCCGAAAAAACATTACTCACACAGCTATACCAGCATAATCCTCAAATGTAAAGTTACAGAAGTAAAGCTGCAGTTTCATCAGTACAGCTTGTTTTGCTTGGAGCAGGACAGAATTACTATAACAATACAAAACATAACTCTCACCCTATATGTGGGTCCTCACAAAGCACTGTCAGTAAATAATAGGAGCTCTGTTTCTTGAATAGGCACTAGCACAGCTGTAAATGAGAAAAATGCTGCAAGTAAACTCAACACCTGCATCGAGTGAGTACCTACAAACTGAAAAACACATTCCAAACATAATTTAAAATGGTTATAAATTTTAATATTTAAGAAAGGAAACATACATAGTAATGATAATTGCATGTAATTCAGTTACCTTTTACAAGAAGAATTATTATGAGTCAACAAAACCCAAATCCCACAGCACTTAATATTTAGAACAAATCCAACTTTCAAGAAACTACTTTAGGATTGCTGAAAGGAAAAACATGATGTTTCCGAAGCCATTTTCAAAAGTCACCATTTTTTAGATAAGCAGTAGTGCTGAGAAGGTAACAACCAGCCTTTACTTTTATCATGGCAGTCTCTAAATACAAAGCATTGTCAACTCCCAACCTGTCACCATGTGTTTTCACAGCTTCCACAACGGTTTCTGTCCTCCACCAATTCCAATACAAAATACACTTAAGACACAGAACTCTTTAAGAACTGGCTCTATTACCTTCCCACTGAACAGGAGAGAAATTAAACATTAATGAGTAATAATCTGCCAACATTTTTCATGCCTATTTCAAGATAACTGAGACAACAGAAACTTTTCTTATTCTGCCACCTTTCCTATCATTAAATTCTCCAGCTTCATTGCAACTGAAATTAAATCCTACTTCTTTGGGGCAAGACCTATTTTTGTATTCAGAGTTGGGCAGAAAAGCTTCTAGGCACTTTGTATCTTCTAGGAGTGCACTTTTTCAACAGGTACCCATTTTCATTTCACAGGATCTTATTATTGGTCTCCATCACAGTGGCATGATGATCATAAAAGGGAGATATTTAGCATAAAATGTCTACTTCATTCTTACAAAAGTTATTTCCTTGAAAAATAAGACAATGAAACACCCAGGAAAGCTCTAAAATAACATCCCCCCTGAGAAATAATTTTAAAACATACACCACGAAGAGCTACAAGTGTTAAGTGGTTAAATTCATCGTGTACTACTACCAAGTCACTATGTATTGCACAGGAAAGCTACGCGTATCATCTAGTGAGAAACACAGCGAGAAACTGGAGTGTTGCAGATTACTCCAACAAGCCGTCATCTACATCACAGCCTTCTTTTGTCTGAGAACTTCAGCTGACCAGGTTGAATCAATACTTTAAAACATTTTCTCATGAGTACACAGCTATATGAAAGACACGACAAGCAAACAGTCTGCAAAGCATTAACTGGTAAGTAGGTACTCCCATGTGACACTGGAGACTGTTTTTGAAGCTGTTCACCACCAGGAACGATCTAGTGTTCCCTAGCTAAACAATTCTTAGGAATGCACGTGGCAATGAATAAAAACATTTAAGAAAGGTGAAATACTGAAAAGAGAATGCTTTGCATAAGTATATGCCAGTGAAAAATGCAACACTTACTAGGAGCAAGTTTCCCTAATAACATCTTGTACAACAGTTATCTACGATTTGACCCCAAAAATGTGATGAAATGCTTAATTGCTGGTTATAGAAGCAATTAGTATAAAGGTACAAAAAGTTTCCAAGAAGTGCCAACACATGGTGACATGCAGAAAAGTTTAAGCCCTCAAAAACATGGGAGTGGGTGAGAACTTGTTTCTCAATGTCTAAATATGTTACCCTTAATAAATAAAAATATCCTTAAAAGTGCAGCAAATTCAAACACAGGATTCTAATGGCTGCTGAGCAAGGAATGTGTTTTCCTGGAAAGCAAGACATATTTTGAGTAATACTTTAACAAAACAAACAAACAAAAACCCCAACCATCACCAAACCCACAAAACTAGCAAACCCCAAACCACATCACCCAAAAACTACCAAAGGAACAGTAGTTCAGAAACTAGTTCAAAGAACTAGGAAATTAGTCTCAAAGAGCAAAAAGAAACCCACTGCTCAAAACCAACCAACCAAAGAGAGTACAACTAGAGAGAAGGTACACAACAGAGACCCCCAAAATGACATGTCGTACAACCCCTGCTGCAATGTGCAAAACCATTCTGGACTGGGCTAGGACTACTTCACTCAGAGAAGCAAAGACGCAGCATTTTAAGGTTCCTATAAAAGGCACAGGGGGCAGGCATTTAAGGGGGATCCCCATAAACAAGATACAGTCTATAAGGCTTGCACACTGATAAAAAGCTAGAACTCACTTGCATTCACCACTTTACATAACAATGATACTGAAGTCCTATGCCAAAACTCTTCACTTCAAACTAAAGGGTATGCAAGTAACCATTCTCAAAAACCAGAGTTATAAAGATTTCTACTGTTCCTAAAACTCATTCCTCACCCTTCCAAGACCACTGCGCATTAAAGTGTATGCCTTGAAAGCGCCTAGGATGTCACAAAGAAGGGTTAATCACTTCAGGTGTGAAGAACATGATTTCATCTTCTCCTGCTGCTTCAGAAGCAAAGATCTTTAATTTTCTGGCATTACTTTAATAATCTATAATATTAACTAAAAGATCCACATGGGTTTTTTTCTACAAAAATATGGTGGTCACATTACTAGTGCAAAATTGTAGACAGAAATCCAACTCTGTTCACAGTTTCCTGTGGCCTTTATTATTAACTGCAAAACAAGCTAAAAGCTTAGTTATCATTCTTCTGAATTCCTCTAGGAGTATTACAAATCAATGCCAGATTTTTATACTAGTAGCAAACCGCAGAGGACAGTGGTGTTGGCTGATAAAAATATCTTCCTCTGTCTTAAAAAAAAATGTTCTTTAAACCACTACATTTTTTCCAGTGCAGGAAATTCTTCTGGGTTCCAAACGGAATAATATTTACACCTGAACATCTATTCCAACCCGATAAATCAATTTTCTCTCATTACTATTGTTTTGACCATACTTTAACAGGCACGTGTCTCAGTTTGATCCTCCAAAACCTTAGAACTTACTCTCTGTCGACAAGAAGCTACTAAGAAAAAAAAAAAAAAAAAGCCGCAAGTTATGACAGGTCTAATTTATTTAGGATAAATGACACCTCATCAGTCCGTCGCTTGGGATGCCGCCCCGCCCCGACCCCGGCGCGGTCCGTCCGCCAGGCGCGGCCCATCGCTCTGCTGCCCGCAGTGTGGGGAGAACGCTTCGCCCCGCGGGGAGCCCGGGCACGGGCGGCGAGCGCTCGGCAGCAGCACCGGGGCTGCGCCCGGCGCCCCCAGCGGCGGCTCCG